>JAVGWX010000001.1:67015569-67535569 GCA_036924085.1 Ariolimax columbianus | reverse complement strand
GAATTGCTGCATCAATTTTGCCTATGCCACCTTCTGACGCAATAATTTGCGTCTGACTTGATCTCGAAAGATCATTCGTTAACTCGAGCCCTTCTTTAAACATCGTTGGCTAATTCTTCACTGTTGTCTTCGACACATTTTTGTCTCCATACACTGCCTGCATTCTGCGAAGAATGGCAACTGGTCGACAACCTTCAGCTGTTAGAAACCGAATCACCGCTCGCTGATCAACTCTTGACGGATCCTATATCACACCCACTACGTTTTCAAAAGGTCTGCTGAAGAAACTATGAGTCGGGGGATAATTAAATTTTGCAATTTTGACGCTTGGTATGTGCTGTTTACACCTAAAATGACGTCATTATGTTCATCGTACGTATGTTCACTTGTTGCAGTTTGGTCCGTATTCAATTGAACACGCCTGCGTAGCGCAGTGGTTAGCGCTCTGGCTTCGCATCTGAGTGGTCCTTGGTTCATTCCCCAGTTGAGGCGGTAATGTTTTTTTCAGACCGCAATGGCTCCTAGGTCGACCCAGCCTTAAATGGGTACCGGTTCAGTCCGGGAAGTAAAAGTAGCGAGGGAGAGGAGATGGCTACCGCCCTCATATAGCCGAGCCTTTGAAATGTGAGATCGCTAACGCCTCACACCCCTACGGCAGTAATGATATGGGATACTTTACTTTACTTTACTTAATATATATATATATATATATATATAGGTACAAGGATAAAGGATAAGGCAGTAAGTCTGTAGCTTCTGATATATGGATAGTTGAAAAATGTAGTTGACAGTTTCTTAAGGTAAGAGTATCAGTCGGTTTTAACAACATCTAGCTTTATGATTACTGTAGGTAGCAGACAATAGTTGTCACATGCACAAGCGCAGCTAAGAAGCACAATGGCGTCGGTGCTCACAGAGTGTACAGTCCGAGAACAACGTTCTGTTGTCAGGGGTTGTTTTTTGTTTTTTTTGGAAAGGGAACGGGGTGGGGGAAAGAACTCTCTGCAAAAGAGATTCATAACAATATGGTTCCTGATTATGATGAGAAATGTTTGTTGTGCAAAGTAGCGCATGGCTGGGGCGATACGTTTTCTTAAGGTCCACAAATAAAACTATAGGATAGGTGTATCAATGCGCGTTGAAATTTTGTGGAGAAATAAGGGACAATGTAAGTGCCTATATCATTGTTGGTGGAAATTATGTGGAGAAATAAGGGACAATGTAAGTGCCTATATCAATGTTGGTGGAAATTATGTGGAGAAATAAGGGACAATGTAAGTGCCTATATCAATGTTGGTGGAAATTATGTGGAGAAATAAGGGACAATGTAAGTGCCTATATCAATGTTGGTGGAAATTATGTGGAGAAATAAGGGATAATATAAGTGCAAATCGTTTTCGTGTTAGTATCTCATTTAGTTTTTTATAAATAGCCATTTGTGACCTATTTACTGACATGCTCTCGTAAGATCGCAAGTGTATGTGTGTGTGTGTGTGTGTTTGCTTGAGTGTGTGTGGGGGTGGCGGTGTATTTGTGCACACCCAAATTTTCAATGATCATTACGGTCTGTTTCTGGGATCCTTCGGGGATATTTCTAGGATTCAGAAATAAATACCACATGTAGGCGCAGACGTCGCGAAATATGTTGCTTTGTTTTGTATATCTCTCCGGTCAAAATAAACGAGGAGAAAACCACGTGCACAATATTCTCGCTCTCATTAAAACCCCAAAGTACCAAACTAAGCCTAAATGGCAAAATCCTGCAGCCAAACGACAACCCAACCTATCTGGGAGTCACATTTGATCGGCGCATGACATGGAAAAGTCAGATTGAGAGAAACCGAATGAAAGCCAGAGAAAGAATGGCGATCATGAGGAAACTTGCTGGCACAAGCTGGGGAGCAGACGAAGGCATACTAAAGAAACTGTACACTGGAAGAGTGAGACCAGTTCTCGAGTATGGCATCGCGGCATGGACAACAGCAGCGAAGGCGAACTTCGATAAAGTTAACAAACTTCAAAACCAAGCCATGAGAATCATAACAGGTGGCATGAAGTCAACGCCAATTGTAGAACTTGAAAAGATTACAAAACTGCAATCCATGACCGACAGAAGAGACTGCAGAGCCCAGCTGCAGTCAGAGAAACTCCGAAGACTGACGGACCATCCAATGTACCAGAGGCTAAACAATCTGGGAACTGGGAAACTAAAGCGGAGAAACTTTGCAGAAATAGCCAAAGCAAAGATGCACGAAGATCCCATAAACGCACTAACAACACCAAAACCCATCAATACTGTACGAAAACCTACTTGGAGGCAGGATATATTTCCAGAGGTGGTAGAAAATATACCAGGTATTGCAAACAAAAACTGCCAGACCAAAAAAGAAAGGAGAGACACTACCCTAAGCTTCATAACGAAAAGCTACCCAAGCATGTACTGGACCCATGCATACACCGACGGTTCTGTAACAAACACTACACAGAACGGAGGGGCAGGAGCATTCCTGAACCTACCAAATGGCAGAAAAATAACACTGTCATTCGCTACTGGTAAGTACACGAGCAATTTCAGAGCAGAGGCAGAGGCACTGAGGGCGGCAGTGGAAGAAATGGCAACACACAGTGAAAATGAGAGCCATATAGTCCTGCTGACAGATGCTCTCGAAGTAGTCACAGCGCTAAAAAGCCAGAAAAACACTGAGCTTAATGACTTAAGAGCAGCACTCTGCAAACTGTGCCAACAGTCCGCACCAAAAAGGGTAGTGGTACAGTGGGTTCCGTCACACTGCAACATCCAAGGCAACGAGGAGGCAGACAGACTGGCAAAAGAAGGTGCAAGGCTACCACAAATAGATACCAGTATGACGTACGAAGAGTCAAAACGGCTTATCAAAGCCAGGTACATGTCCAAATGGGAAACCGAACATACTGGTTACACCAAAAACGATGCCTATTACCAGTTGAACCGAAGAGAGCAGGTCGTTGTCTTCAGACTTCGCACTGGCCACAACAGACTGAGGTACCACCTCTTCAACAAATTGAAGATAGGGTGTACCGACGAATGCCCGTGCGGTACTGGTAAAATGACCACTGAACATCTGCTGCAGAACTGCCCGACATACGAGGATCAGAGAGAGCAGATGTGGCCATTGCCAGTGGAACTGCAAGACAAGCTCTATGGTAGTGGCGAGAGTCTCAGGATGACCGCCGCTTTTTTCGAAAAAATAATGGTTACTGTCTGACTGTGTACGCAGAAGAAGAAGAAGAAGTATATCTCTCCAATTTCACAAATCATGTCTTCGTATTCGATGGACCTCCGAAACTGTGAGTTATTTATTAACTCTTTTATTCCTGTTCCAGATGTATATATCTCCCGGATATATATATATATATATATATATATTTGTGATATTGTTTCTAGGGCTTGCTATGGACGGGTATTGAACTCTACTCTGGTCTTAGCAGACCTTGTCTGTGTGATGGACGGCAAGTACATAGCCATGTATTTTGGATAGCCTTTTACCATGTCGGAGTTAAGAGTTCCTGTCAGACGCCTATTACGACATGCTTTACTGTGGTCATATGTTCGCTTCTTTCACGCGTAAGACCTCTCTGGAAACGACTCTAGCACTCATCACGTAGTTTATAACACAGTACTTAGCGGGTTATCATAATCATCAGCGTCTCATGATTTATGGATCTCATCATCATTGGCGTCTCAGTTTCTGTAGACCATGCACGTGGCACCCTGTGAGTTTTGTCCAGATCTTTATCCTGTATTTCGCCACTGTCTGCTATGACTGTAAAACCGCTCCATAGTACCAAAAAATAACCGAAGTAATGTTTCAGCCTACGCTGAGTGACGTATATCGCGACCCAGATATCAGAGCCAAGAACGAGTGCCTCGAATCAGTAGACAGCTTCACGTACCCTGGTAGCATTATTTCCAGGAAAACTACTATTTACTGCGAGGTCAGTAACAGAATCTCCAAGGCCAGCGCTACCTTTGGGATGCTGCGCAACATTGTCTGGAATCGAAGAGGTCTTAGGCTTGATACGAAACTCAAAGTATATTGAGCTGTAGTGCTCCGCACCCTTCTGTATGCCAGTGAGATTATGTACAGCAGATATTCTAAAAAAATTAACCACTTCCATAGAAGGTGCCTCCTTAGATTGTTCAAAACATAGTGGCAGGGTAGGGTACCATACACCGAGATTCTCATGAAGGCAAAAATGCCAAGCATCCACACACTGTTGCAGAAGACCCAGATCAGGTGGACCAGCCACGTCGTGCGCATGCCAGGCAACCGCTTCCCAAAACAACTAATGTGTAGTGAGCTGAAAGATGGCTTGCGTCAAGCCGGTGGCCAAAAGAAGCGTTTCAAAGACTTCCTCAAAGTATCTCTAACCCGCTTTAGCATCGATGCAAACGCATTGGAATGTCTCTCACGGGACCGCAAGGCATGGTGTAGAACCACCATCAGAGGCACCTCCACTGCTGAGAAGCGCGGGATCTCCGAAGCACAGAATAAACGCACGTTGGGTAAAGACAAAACAACTGACATTCACATGTCCGGTTCTGACATTGAATGCTACGTACGTGGAAAGATTTTCCGTGCCAGAATTTGACTATACAGCCACCTCCGAACTCACTGGTGAGGTGTAGTACAACATGGCTGACTGATGTTGTCATCATCGCTTGCGATGGACAGCTATTATTATTAAGACCGATCCTCGAATGGCAGTCCGGGATCAAGATGCTGAGCAGCGTATGAGCTGCAGTGGTCAGCGACCCATAGCTGACTGCTAGCGTCAGGGCCAGCGAACCATAGCTGCCAAGACCCTTCTACACACCTCCAGGCGGTGATCCTGGATAACAGGCTGCAGCAGGGCAGACTGGCTAAGGAGAAGGTATCAAAGAGGGAATGCTAACCCGGTACTCAAAAAATGTTTGCGGAAGTCGGATGTGTTGGACCGAAAGTTGCAAATATCGCAGCCAAGCTGTAAACTACAACACAACGCATTCCGTTCTCTGGACTACATTCTGCTACTTAAGCCCTTTCAGGGTTTGGTAGTGGGAGATTGAGAACGAGCGAAGAAGAAGAATGGCAGTCCTTGCCACAGATTGTACAACCATGCTGAGGAGGCTGGGTTGCCGGGTATCCCTCGATCTCTTCAGTCTTTCTCTTCTCTCTGTAGCCAGAAGTCATCTTTTAGCGACGGCAGCTACTAAGCCTCTTCCAACTGATTGTCTCCAAATAGCTCGCTCCTGAGCAATTACATGTCCCTCTTGTACTGAGCGGTTACCGAATTTCAAAACTAATCCACTTGTGTTCTATCTGCACAGCCACTATGTTGTCTGCCATTAATATTAAATGCTGAGAATTGTCATAAAATGTATATTTTAGTAAAAACAAACACAAAATGTCATGTTTGTTCATCCTGGTTGACATTTTCAAATATAAGTTGTAATGCTACAATTGCTTCTTTTGTTCCTGAACAAATAATATTACATTTTTTTTTTTAAACAACACAGAAGAACAATAATTTACATAGCAATGAGGAACATTTGGCGCTAATGCAAACGAAAGCAGTGGTTCTCAAACCTTCGAAATTTATCCAAAATTAGGTAAAAGTGTCTTTTCTTGAGAAAATAACCACCTCGGAATACAGATGAAAATGTTACCGTAAAATGCAGAAGAAGAAACACCATGTAGCAAGTAATTAGTCAGTGTGCACTTATCATTTGGAGCGTGGAGAATAGTCGACACTAAAGTGGCTTACTAGACTGGCATTACATCGTGCTAGGGCTCGAGTTCACGGACGAGCAGGAAAAAAAATCCGTATGAAGTGTGAAAGACAAAAACAGCAAGGAATTGAACTGGCCACTCCTCCTCACATAGGCTGCGGCTTAGTGAATGAAGAGTTAGGTATCTTCATACTCGACAGCAATTGTTGTCGTGGGGCTGATCTTTACCTTTACCGATCATCTAAAACGATCCACCAAGTATTTTTTTGCTATTTGGCTTGTCTTGGTTTGGCTTCATTCGTTCTCAATCTCCCGCTACCAAACCCTGAAAGGGTTTAAGTAGCAGAATGTAGTCCAGAGAACGGAATGCGTTGTGTCGTAGTTTGCAGTTTGACTGCGATATTTGCACTTTTCGGTCCAACACATCCGACTTCAGCAAACATTTTTTGCGTACCGGGTTAGCATTTCCTCTTCGATCCCTTGTCCTTAACCAGTCTGCCCTGCTGCAGCCTGTTATCCAGGATCACCGCGTGGAGGTGTAGGCTATGTAACTCCTGAGCAAGCGCGATATATATACGAAATTCTTCATAATCGAGAGTTCCGAGCTGGCCTTCAGGAAGGTAAGTTTTGAGTCGCTTTTGAAAGCTGGGGACTGACATTAAAATGTTTTTAGTTAAAAAGAATGATCATCATCAACATCATGAAGTGCCGTATCCGCATCGAAGGTTGACGGTAATGAGTCTCCACCTGTCGCTGTCCAGTGCCAGGTCGGTATACTCGGTTAGACTGTGTTCTTACCACATCTTGATGTTGCCTAACCATCTGGACCTCTGCCGCTCTCTGGCTGTCTTGCACGTCACTTTCCCCTTCAATATAACCTACAGAAGAATAATAATATTGTTCGCTTAGGCGTTCATGGCCCGGTACGTTGATCGACCAATGCCTTGACAATGTCGGGCAGCTTGTTACAAGGCCTCGTCTAGAGCTGAAGAGAGTATGCCAAATGTCGGAGTCATGAGGTGCAGTGCCAACCCCTCCTGCGCCTCCATTGGCAGTTGGTGGTCCTTGGTACAGAGGAATTATTTTTTAAGAAGTTAATAAGCTGACACGTCTTGCGTATGCCCGGCAAAATGGTCGAAGATGGAAAGGTGGCGTCGGACTAGTAATACCATGTTGAGGGAGAGATGTATCTCCGCGGTGATCTCAACATTGCGAACAAGGTCATGCCATTGAATTCCAAGAATGCGTCTCTGGTTGCGCATGGGAAAATCATCAAGACTTGGTACGGCATGTTTAAACAGTGTGCGTGTCTCGGAGCTGTACAGGAGTAAGGGGAGCATACTGATCTGGTAGATGCACTCGTTGAAAGTATTATCAGCATGAAGTGTTTAGATTAGCCTAGTTATTTAGTTATTTAGTTATTTAGTTATTTAGTTATTATTTTCTCCCGCATAAATGAACTTAATCTGTAACTTCATTAAAAAAAAACAGAATGTATGAACAATAGGATTTCTGCAATTGAAAAAAAATAAAAGCTTTTCACGAAAAGCTAAAGTAGTGGCTAAACAAAGCTGTCAACATAAACTTGCATCTTCCTCCATCTTCTCCTTTTTTTTGCGGAATACTGAAAGTGTTGATTTCAGTGATCATAAAAATGTTGTTGTTGTTGTTGTTGTTGTTGCTGATGTTGTTGTTGTTGTTGTTGTTGTTGCTGATGTTGTTGTTGTTGATGTTGTTGTTGTTGATGTTGTTGTTGTTGTTGCTGATGTTGTTGTTGTTGATGTTGTTGTTGTTGTTGCTGATGTTGTTGTTGTTGATGTTGTTGTTGTTTCGAATGCAAACAATGACTAGGTTTACTTTTTTGTGCGCCCTGAAAAGGACGTTAAGGGGCGGGTTACAGTAGGTTTCGTCACATCCCGATTATGCTGATGAAGGTGGACCAGAGTCCTCCAGGCGGTTGTGCTATGCTTGGCATCTTCTCCGTGTCGCTCACTACTACGGGGATCACGTCAATCCCTCACCTGGTTAATCAGGCTGCCATGAAAACAGCCCATTTCCAAGAAGGACTACAAGGAAGCCGAAGTGAGGGTCTTGGACAGTATATATTGCCTGATCCTGATTAACATGTCTGACCAGTATATTTTGCCTGACCCTGACTAACATGTCTGACCATTATATTTTGCCTGACCCTGACAGTCATGTCTGACCAGTATATTTTGACTGACCCTGAATAGCATGTCTGATCTGTATATTTTGCCTGACCCTGAATAACATGTCTGATCAGTATATTTTGCCTGACCCGGACTAACATGTCTGACCAATATATTTTGCCTGACTCTGACTAACATGTCTGATAGGTATATTTTGGCTGACCCTGACTATCATGTCTGATCAGTATATTTTGGCTGACCTTAACTAACATGTCTGATCAGTATATTTTGCCTCACCCTGACTATCATGTCTGATCAGTATATTTTGCCTCACCCTGTCTATCATGTCTGATCAGTATATTTTGCCTAACCAGACGTTTGGCATCCTTCCCATCATAATGGTATGGTCACCCACTTAACGAAACCTGAACTTGAAAAATCTTAATATCAGTGGATTGTAAACTAATTTATCTATGACTTTATCGAATTCGCGTACAGTACTAATGGATTTTCTGAATAAATAATGGAGTATATGTCAGGCAGTCAGCGAAAAGTGGTACTTGAAGAAACAAAGAAGCATTTCGAGTCTTTCTGGTCAATAATTCCCAACAAGTATCCTGTTGTAGCTGAGGAAACTGTGATGCAATTAATGCCGTTACCAAACGCCAACATGTGTAAAGTAAGATTGCTACACTACTGCCTTCTTAAGGAGTACAAAACTAAACGGTTTCTATCTATCTATTTATATACTTTGCAGAGACAAATAATTTCCAGTTAGAACGGTGTAATGGCACTTTTTGTAGATCTTGTATGGTGTTGAGGCCCATAAGCCTTGTTCTGTCTACAATTGTTCCAATTTTTATAGAGTAGTAAATAAGAGAGAACTATGACAAAACACACATTGAGTTTGGCATTTCTCCCCCGGGTTGTTCAGTCCATTAATAAAAACGAACGAATTAATCAGTCCAAATGGAAAACAACCGCACGTTTCTGTGAACACAAGTACAGGTCGTCGACTGGTGTGAATTCCAGGCAAATACATAGTATGGCGTCATCCATAATGAACTAAAACTGCAGAGCAATGTAGACCCGCAGCCGGTTATGACGCAATCTTTCCTGCTCACCTAAGCACACATACGCACACACACAAATATATGTGTGTATATGTATATATATATATATATATATATATATATATATATATATATATTTATATATATATATATTACTTACCTTTCGTGTCCAAACACCATGTCACACAGCATCCGTCCAGTATTCAGCAACTTCAACTGCCTTGTCGTTTGCCTCCATCATGTCGTTCATGTCACAGGTTTCAGGGAGGTTGGGGCAGGACATCAGGTGATCTTGGTCCTGAACTGGCCGACATTCACATGTATCGACGTCTGAGTATCTCCATTTCTTCATCTTCACTCTACATCTTGACACACCAGTTCGAAGTCTGTTCATTGCCTTCCATACAGCACAGGGCAAGTGGTGTCCAGGCGCAGCCTCTTCTTTGATCTCTATCCATGGATCCTGCATTGTTTCGCGCCACCTCTCGATAGGTCGACCTACCGGGCTTGTTTGGATGGTCTTTGTCGAATTTCAGAAACTGTGTCTTGATTCAAGTCTTGTGGCTTGCTCCTGATAGCGAAACATCGGTTGTTTAGATATATATATATATATATATATATATATATATATATATATATATATATATATATATATATATATATATTGATATATTGATATATACATACACACACGCGCGAGAGCACGCGAACACACATACATTCCAAAGGTTCCTTTTTTCGTGCTGTTTGAAAAAGCGATGCCAATGCAACTTTAGGTCAATGGCGCCTATTTACTATCCTTATTAGAACAGAGCGGTTCACGTGCCAATCTCAATTGCTGACAGCTCCAACAATTGTCTCACAATACATTAAAAACTACATCTTTATGAAAACAGATTTTGTTAGAGCGTCTCAAGAAAGTACATCATCTCTTGAAGACTGCAATAATGACAATTCAATGTCCTTACTGTCCAAGGATCTGGAATATTTAAGTGAATCATCTCAGTCACAGTCGCACCGACAAACACTACGATGTTTTTCGCGGTATGAAAATATAGAATAGATCTAATTTTTGAATGGAAAAACAATGAATCTTTCGTGATAATCTAGTCATGCGAAGATCTCAAGATCAGTCTCGTTCAATATAGAAGCTACTAAAAGAAGCATAATACGATTTGATAGAAAAAGAACATTTAACTTTACATAAACTCATGAAGTAAAGTTCTCATTGAATGTTACCACATATAGTCTGGATACGCCTTTGAAAAACCCCGCCAATATATAGTGTTCTTAGTTCTTAGTTGACCTGTACCTCTACAGGGCAAATGCACCTGTGCCGGTCCCAGCTCTGGTATGAGCTGGATATAGCCAGGAGAAGGAATTACTGCTTAGCGGGCTAGGTTTGAGCAGTTTAATACTTCGCTGCGTTGGGTGGTTAACCGATGTGCGAGTTCATCTTAATAGACTCAAACACTAGAGCAAAGTAGACCCGCAGCCTGTTAGGCGCTATCTATGCTGCTCTAAACCAACAACCTAACCATGGTCGGTGTTATGCCATGTTACACAGTTAGTCGCCTCCTACGACATGCTTTCTGAGAGGCAGTTGTGCTATTCTTGTCCTTGTCATACACAAAGACTCCGGCGGACCACTTCAAATGGTCTATTATTGTCCAATCACATTAACATTAATTTGTACATATTCAAAATTGTGTTTTTTTTCCGGCATTATACAAAAACTTTATTTCCTGTGAATTTGTTAAACATGAAAGGTTAAGGTTGTAAGAAATACAAAATAGCTTGCAATAAATAACTGTTATAAGTATAGTAGATTTTTTAGAACATATAGCGAGAATGTGTTCAATAATTTTGGAACGAACTATAGTAAGTATGTATAAATGTATGTATGAATGTTATGGTATGTGGTAGTGTGGCGTGGTTTAGTCATGGTAGCAGGGTATATATGTACTTATTGCATCTTTGTACGTGTTGTATGTATGTATGTATGTTATGGTATGCGGTAGTGTATCGTGGTTTAGTCATGGCAGCAGGGTATATATGTACTTATTGCATCTTTGTACGTGTTGTATGTATGTATGTTATGGTATGCGGTAGTGTGGCGTGGTTTAGTCATGGTAGCAGGGTATATATGTACTTATTGCATCTTTGTACGTGTTGTATGTATGTATGTATATATGTGTCTTTATGTATGTATGGATGTACATATGTATGCATGCATGTGTGTATGTATGTTTGTGTATGCACGAATGTGTACGTATGTCTGTATGTGTATGAATGTACATGTGTGCGTACGTATGTATGTACGTTTGCATCTATATATCTATATATGTATGTATCTATGAAATATATATATATATATATATATATATATATATATATATATATATATATATATATATATATATATATATATATATAAACATTAATAAGTGCACTTGGTGAACTTAAGAGTTCGGCAAATGTGGTCGGGGGTTGAGAATATCTAGGTACATTTGTTATATGGCCTGTTTTGATTTACATGTTCCGCTTTAAATACCTTTTAATAGCTTTTGAATCATATAGACCTCTGCAAAATGTGTATTTGAATTTTAGTAGACAATCGAAATGTGCTTATTGTAGGACAAAACGAGCTATGAACCTGAATCTTTACTCCTGATAGTTGACATTTTAAGGGGCAGGACCAAACAAAATGATTTCATATTTAATTAATGAAAATAATATGTTGATTAGATTATGCTATAATGTTTTTTTTTAAATTAATTAGGTACATTGTTAAAAACATTCCTTCATTTGTAAGGGAAAATCTAACCGCCACTCCTTCTTCACAAATGCATCAATGACCAAGTCATAGAAATTCTCCTGGATCGCTGAGTATAAAGTAGTCATTTTTTTTTCTATTTCCATTAATGCCAGATCAGTAAGTCCGTTATTTTTCATACAATGGCGTTTTAAATTTGTTTATTCTTCCTTAAGTTAACAAATATGATTCGAAGCTTACAGTTGTTCTTGGTATTGCAAGAATTAATACACAGGACTTCCAACGCAGACTTCAAATCGGTAGATGCATATTGCAATATATTTGGTACACCTGAGAATACGCACGCGTCAATAATTTATTAATAGCGTGTCCAAAATCACGTCTCGAAAATAGTCGTCATTCACTGGACATTACAATGGCGAAGCCAATAAGATTATGCTTCTAATGTCATTACAAAACACATACATACTGCTTCATTCATCACTGCATATCACTTATCATCGACTATATATGAATTATGAAAGCACAATTCTCAGAGCTTCACCTTCCTCCTACAGTCACGTGTAAAAGTGAGATCAAGTCATATTGTAAAAAAACAGTGACTAGCGGGGGAATAACATTACACACAACAGAGTCTAACAATGTGTATTATTTTATCATTTCAAAAATCTCTATGCGCTAAAGAAAGGAATACAAGATTTTGATTCGTGTGCTAGGGGTAGGGAAACTCTGCTGTTTATACTCATTATATTACCTATCGCGCCTGCTCTCTCTCTCTCTCTATATATATATATATATATATATATATATATATATATATACATGTTGTTGTTGATGCTGATGACCCGTTACTTAAGAGTAGCTGCAGGTCTCAACTTCGTCTCCAGCGGACCCTGTTTTTGGCCACGGAAGTCCAATGCGTGGTAAGTACTCTTCTAGAGGCATCTCGGATGTAGCAGCGTACAAAAAGGGAGTCTGACCAACGCATTGGAGGTCTTCCTGGATTTCTCTTCTCACTTCGGGGGTACCAGACTGTTGTCGCTGTGCTCCATCGACCATCGTTTCGTCGCAAGATGTGGCCTGCCCATTTATGTTTTGCCTTGTCTGCATGAAATACGGCATCCTTCACAAGAGACAATTGTCTTATGTCTTATGAATTGTGGAGACCTTGCATACGTTGGTTCCGGAGAGTGATTCCGACCAAGCGTCTCTCATGGGAGGCCTGTGTCACTTTCAATGTGTCATCTAGTGATGTTGTTAGTGCCCACGTCTCGGCACCGTAGCACATCACATGGAATACAGTAGAATTGGAGAGGGAGGCTCACATGTCTTGGTCATGATCACCATCTAGGACCGTGTTAATAGACGAGAAGGCTGCCCAACCCGCGCGGCGACGTCTTATCAGTTCAAGATACAGATTATTCTCCATATTGAGAAGACGTCCAAGATAAATGTACTCGTTGACATCCTCTAATCCTGCATCGCCAAGGAAGGCTAGATCACAACTGAAGAAGCAACTGCGAAACACATTGGTCTTCAAGCTATTCATCTCCAGACCCGCTTTCTTGCCCTCTCCATTGAGTAGCTGCATCATTTGGTTGGCTTCTGCTGCTGGCTCTGTCATGAGCACTATGTCATCGTCAAACCGAAGGTGATTGAGGTGTCTGCCATCAATAACGATACCAAAGGTGTCCCAGTTTCATCAGCTAATTACTTATTCCAAACATGCAGAGAAAAGGTTCGGTAAGATAGGATCGCCCTGGCGGATCGCCTTTGGAATTGGTACCACAATTAGACAATGGAAGGGATGAAATGTGATAGTGCAGTTAGTATAACTGTTGGTGAGAGCTCCGATGTATCCATGATTACATTTTGTTCCAACAGTGAACGTCAGACAAAATGTGGTTCTACCGAATCAAAAACCTTTTTATAGATGAATGTGAATATCAAGAGCGTCTGGAACTCTCGGGCTGCCTCAATAAGACGGCAACAAGTTTAAATATGGTCTATTGTGCTGTACGAACGCCAAAAAGCCTGCCTATTCAACTGGTTGAGATTCAACTGTCACTCGAGCTCTGCTAGAGAAGCGGCGTAACATGGCTCGTTCTCCAGACAACCACACAGCCTTTATCAAGTTCTGAAGCAAGATCTGTCGCCAAAAACTCAAAGAAGATTATGAAAACTCTGCTCACAAACGTCTACTGAAAGCTGCTGAATATCGGCGCAACATCAAATTTGCTACTCGTACCCTGGCTGAACACAGCGAAATCATTCTTTATCTGAAAGTTTCCGATGAATCTCGCACAACATCAAAGCTGGGCATGGACTCAATAATAAAAGCATACTATACCAACCTGTTCATATCACCAGAACCTTCTCCAATTGCCCTCACGTCCACTTTACCCCCTTTCCTAACTTTCTGCCCTCATAAATTCGCAATGCTGTCGAGACAATGTCATCTTGAAAACCATCAGGTGAAGATGGCATCACTGCGGAGATCATTCGGGCTTGCGGTCTACCCCTTTATCAAACAACATTTTACACGATATCTTCGAAATTCATGGCACAACTCGAAGACAATACTTTTGCACAAGAAGAGCGACAAAGAGGATCTAGGAAACTATTATAATTACTCTCATTCGGGTCACTTACAAGCTGTTTACAAAATGCATCCTTGCCAGAGTCCACACCACTCTAGAAGAATATATATATATATATATATATATATATATATATATATATATATATATATACACGAGAAGGTGTCTTTGACGGCGATACATGTGTCTGCGGTGCGGTACAAGATCCATGTTGTCTTCCGTATACATCTGACGAGAGCGGCATGATGAAAACGAACGAAAGGGCAATTCAAGTCGCTGAACTCTAAATGAACGGTATATGACGCGGTGCTTGGACACGGAAAGTAAGTAAGTAAGTATATATATATATATATATATATATATATATATATATATATATATATATATATATATATATAGCTGGTGAGACCTCTGTATTATTTGTTTGGTGTTAGAGTGACAAAGCAGGTAGATTGTCTTTTACAAGAAAAAGTCACATTTTGCGGGACAAAGCTGTCAATCTACGTGATTTACAGTTAGAGAAAGCAGCGAAGAAAGAAACTGGCCACGTCAACTAAACAATCATATAAGATATCGTACTATGAAATCTCAAACATTTCCTCCCTGACGACAGTGCCTGTAATAGAGCTTAGATCTACGATCAATGAACGACCAAATTTTCAGTGGTCATTACGGTTGGTTACATCTGTAAAGGCAGCACCAAACGTCCTCTACTTCACACAATCAGGGGCTATCGTTTAAACGGTGCACCAACTCTTGTTCATTCTTACTTTGGTCGAAAATGTCGTTGCACTGTTGTTACATTTCTCATATTAAGCAACATTTTGACCTTTTCTTGTTTCTTTTTTGCTAAAGCTAAAATTGGTTTTTAGTTGAGTTTGCCGCAATTCCTGGTTGAGAACAATGCTTAGGGACAGAAATATAATGATGGAAGATTACACAAATACAAAGGCTGATTACAGAACTTATCTTGTATAATGAGAGTCGATCACACTCAACAAAATGAATATATCAACAACTGTGTTTTCTTTCCTTCCATGGGTGAGTGATTATATGAATTTTGTGTCGTGGCACTTATTCTGCGTGTTTATTCTTAACTTGTCTTTTTTTCATTCCACATCATTTGGACACCATTATAGCCATATCATCCGCGTTCAGTCATGACTGACTATAGAAGCCCCTTTCAGTCACTACTGACTATAGTAGCCCTTTTCAGCCATGACTGACTAAAGTAGCCCTTTTTAGTCACGACTGACTGTAGTATCCCCTTTCAGTCATGACTGACTGTAGTAGCACCTTTCAGTCATGACTGACTATAGAAGCACCTTTCAGTTATGACTAATTATAGGATGGTAGGACCTTATGATGGTAACTCTTTACTTGGCCTTTTTATTTGCTTTGTGGCCTTGTCGTTTCACTTCTTCGTGTTGCAAGCACTTCTTTTCAACATACATGAGGTACATCTTCAGAGTACATCTCCATTTGGATCGGTCCGCAGCTTTGTCTACCCAGGATATCAGACATGTCTAAAGACTTTATGTCAATGGTTAGACACATTTTTAAGCCGTTCCTGTGGTCGCCCGACTGTTCTCATGCCATCCACTATCTGTCCATAAAGGATATCTTTGGGAATGCGACCATGTTCCATGCGAAGAACATTCAATCCATCGCGGTTTTCACTGCCTAAAGAGAGTTTACGTGCTTGGGTGACCGGTGTGAGAGTGCACTTCTGCATCTGTCATTATGTCCCTTCGTGTAATTCCAAGAATGTATTGCAGGTGATTTAGATGAAAGGAGTTTAAACTATTTTCTTGTTCGGCATAGGTTGATGACGATAGAAGTATTGTAAACCATGGTCTTAGTTTAAATTTTGAGTTTCTGATTTTCTAAACACGTGTCGGTGAACACATTTATCAGCCGCTTTGTCAATGCGACTGTTTATTCCTGGGATTAGAGAGAGGCTTGTCGTTGATGAGGGATCCCAGGTATGTGAATTGGTGCACAGCTGCCAGTATATAATTATCGATGCAAAAAGTGGCATCTCATTCCTGTCCAAGTACATTTGTTTTGTTGAGACCTATTGCGAGACCAAAGTTGTTGTGCACGCATGAGTGAAGCTCTGAAGTTGCTGCTGAATGTAGGTGGCACTCGCAGCATCATCAGCAGACAGCAAATCGCTGATGGTGATCTCCCTTATCTTTGTTTTCGCTTTGAGTCTTCCAAGGCTAAACAGACAACCACCCGACATAGTGTGAAGGTATATTCCGTCATTTGCGTTACTTTAGTATATGCTTCAGTAACTCAGAAAAGATTATTCCGAACAGTGTCCGGGCCAGGACACAACCGTCCTTAACGGCACTGCGAGACCCAAATGGTTATGATATGTTACCATCAGATTGGACTGTTCTTTGCATGTCTTAATAGAACGATATTATTAGTCGTAGTAGTTTGCTTGTGCCGCCTATTTTAGAGCGGATTTTTGAAGAATCAATTCCGACAAACCATATCAAATACAATTGTCAGGTCAATGTAGGCGATAAAAATGGGCTGATTCTGCTCACGTGACTTTTCCTGACGTTGCCGAAGAGAAATAAAATCATGTTGATCGTTGTTCTTCCAGATCTGAATCCACTCTGTCACTCCGGATATACGTTCTCAGTCAGTGTTTGTAGCCGTAGGTAACATTAATTAAAATTGTGCCTACAACACTGATCAGAGAAACACCTCCATAGTTATTACAGTCACTTCTATCATCTTTGTTTTTGTATAATGTTACAATCTGCACATCTCTCATAAAGTGTTGTATAATGTTACAATCTGCACATCTCTCATAAAGTGTTGTATAATGGCCTCTTTCCAACAATGGTATAACATATATATAGTGATTGCAGCAGTGCACCCTCAGAGCGCTTAATAAAATCGGGTGGGATCCTGCCCCTGACTGTTGTTCTACAGGTCAAGCTGTAATCTATAGTTGGTCTCCTTATTTGCGACCCTTCTGTGATGACGTAGCGGATATCTGTCGACTAAGTGGTCTACCTACCTACCTGTCTACCTACAGTAATTGTATTCTTCCCTACCAGAAATCGGTCTGAGGATCACGGCGTGAAAGTAATCTTCCAATTGTGTCATAGTTTCTGATGTCATGACCTCCTCCACTTCCCCCGTGGATTCATTGCTTGACTATTTGCACTTGGTCTTGCTTTGTCCGGTTTGTGTCCAATCGATTTCATTTTCATTTATTTTCTTTGATCCGTTTCTCTGGATCTTTTATTTCTATTTGTAATTAAGAACTTCATTTTTGACTCAAGCAAACACATACCAGCACGTAAAACCACATACCCCCGCAAACATATTTTACCTCTACTTGTTCTTCTTGTTCTCCTTCTTCTCTCTTCACCTTAACCTATGATGTCATTCAAGCTTGAGAGCATATTTTACAAGTAGGCAACAACCTTACTAGAGAGGAAAATACGACTCTCGGGTCAACAGCAGGATTGCAGGGGCGAGTTCTGCGTTTATAAGGCTACAAGTTAACGTCTGGGGACGGCAAGGTATCAGTGTCGCCACAAATGTAAAAGTGGATCGTGCTGTAATGCTATCCGATTTGCCTCATGGCGGCAAAACATGGACAGTGTATAACAGACACTCCAGACAGTTGAATCGTTTACAATTGAACGGTATGCTCATGAAACCGTTGCGGGACAGAGTTCCTAACCATGATATTATTGACAAGCCAAACATGTTAAGCATCCATGCACTTCTGGGGAAAGCCCAGAGACGATTAACGGGACATGCTGTTCAAGCGCCAGATGAGCGCGTGCCCAAACAGCTGTTTTACAGTGAGCTCAGAACAGTCAGACGCTACTCTAGAGGACAGAAGAAACACGTATGCATCAAGTGAGAAGTATTGAGCAGCTGCCAAATACGAGGTCTTTGAGCTGATTGAAAAGATAGTGGGTGATTGTCATTACGAGATTATCATTATCTGAGATTTCAATGTCAAAGTCATCATCATCATGTAGCATGTCCTTTGTAGAACGTCGCTCCCATCACAGTCTGTCTGAAAGAAACTCGTTCTCTTGCCAAAACTCCAGCCTCCGCCACAGTCATATCCAGGCATTCCTGTATATCTTGGTGCCACCTTCTTCTTGGTCTACCCCTTCCTCTTTTGCCTGGCACCATACCTTCCATCACCGTTCTCTCAAGACCGTTGTGTCTCTTGATATGACCAAAGTATTTCCATTTTCTAGTCAAAATGGAATTGATAAACTAGTTCTCCTCTATGTTCAACTCTTGCCGAATGTCTACATTTGTTTTTTTCTCTGTCCAGTGTATTTTGAAGATCTTTCTGTAACATTTTGACTCGAAGGATTAGATTCTTTGTCTAGAAGTTTTGGTAATCGTCCATGATTCACAGCCATAAGCTGCCACAGGAAAAACACAGGCTCTCAAGACTTTTACTTTTATCATTTTGTTGGTGCTCTGCCATAATTTCTTCAGGCTGTTCAGTCTCTGCATTGCCATAGCTAGTCTTCTTCTGATTTCTTTCGAGCAGTCGCCATTTTTGTCAATTCTGGAGCCCAGATATTCAAAATGTGTGACCTGATCTATGTCTTCACCACCCACTGTAAATTTATGCGTACATTGTGTTTTTGTCGGTGGTCATTATCTTTGTTTTATGTATGTTTATAAACAGGTTTTGATCTTTACTATATTCATTTAAGGCTGAAATTAGTTGCTCTAGCCCTTCTGATGAATGTCTTGCCACTGGCAAAAGGTAGCTTAGGCTCTGTGAGTGAGGTTGACAAAAGGCGCAGTTTCTTCCTCACTTTAATCTAAATCACGGCGCAAGTCACCCATTTCAGCGGACACAGCAATAGATACGACTGTCCACACGGCTGAACAAAGAGAGTGGTCTTCATCACTTGTGATGGACAACTAAACTAGCCCTTCTGCACTTCTTGATAGTATCACTGTGTCATCTGCGTATCGTAACTCTGGAATCTCGTACCCCCCGATCGTAAATGGGTCGAAACTTTCAATGTTCTCGTCTTCTCGAACATTTCTCATTATACTTTCTGCATATATGTTGTACAGATCAGGTGAGAGAATACATCCCTGTTGGACTCCATTTTGTACTGCAAACCAATGTGATGTTTGCCCAGATACTCGGACAGCTGCTTGTTGATCTTGGTATAATGTTTCAATGAGATGGACTATATGCAAGGGAAACCCCATTTCCTTCATGATTCTCCACAGATTTTGATGTTTTACCGTGTCGAAGGCCTTGGTGTAATCAATGAAACATGTGTACATATCTACATGCCGAAGTGGGATAAGATAATTCTAGATAGGATGGAATGATTTGCATACACATTGACACTCTTTTAAATGACAATAGAAGACCGCTTCTGAGACTCTACAGCAAGCTAAACTTGGTCATCATAAACACAACCTTTTGTCACAAACGCATACATACAAACAATCGATGCGAATCGATAATGACAGAGAAGTCCATTATTGATTATGCCGTGGTGATAAATGAATGATTTGAGCATATGCGATATGCCGGTACATAGCCAACGGAAGTGACCACTACCTCGTGACAATAAAGAGAACAAACTAAAGAGATGTTGTTGTGTCAATATTCACAATGAGTAAGTTTGTATGCGCCCTGAAAAGAACGTTAAGGTGCGGTTTGCAGTAGCTTTCCTCACATCCCGAGCGTGCTGATGAAGGTGGATCTGATTCTTCAAAATGGTTGTCCTATGCTTAGCTTCATCTGCATGTCTCTCACTACTACGGGGATCATGTCGAATCCTCATCTCGTTAGCCATTATGTCATAAAAACAGCCCGTTTTCAGGGAGGGCTACGAGGAAGCTAAGGTGAGGGTCTTGGCCAGTATGTTTTGCCTAACCCTGGCTAACATGTCTATTCCGTACATTTTGCCTGACCCTAACTAACATGTCTGATCAGTATATTTTGCCTGACCCTGACTAACATGTCTGATCAGTATATTTTGCCTGACCCTGACTAACATGTCTGATCAGTATATTTTGCCTGGCCAGACGTTAGTCTTCCTCCCCAACCGAAAGAGTAGTCCGACTATAACAGCGTTCATAATAAAGTAGGAAACCAAATATCATAAAAGACAAAGCATTAATAACGCCATACACGCAATAGATAGTCAAAGGTTAGACTCAGGTACCAGAGTCTTACATCAAGATCAGTGCGAACTGCGAAGGAACCACCCAAGTCTAGAAGCTCTCTGTTAAAAGACTGCCCTCAAGGTAACTGCATGAGAAGTATATGGGGTGACTTAATAAGGATATACACAGGATATCCTGGTGGACAGAAGAAGTGGAAATCATAATAAGAGATAACAAAAAGATATTGAAATAATACTTGGAAGTCAAAAATACAGCTCGGAAAACAAAAGAGTCTATAACACTCAGAACGGAATACAGAATACAGAAGGAAATGTAGAGAGATACAAAGAATATATAACACTCAGAACTGAATACAGAAGGAAATGTAGAGAAATACAACGAATATAAAGATAAAGGTCAGTTCCCATGGCATCAATTGCCGTTAGAGTTGAAGATAACGCTTCATGTACTAAGCCACATCCTATATGAGGTGGGGTGGCCAGTTCCCTTCCTTGCTGTTTTACCTTCCCCAACTTATACTCGACTGGAGTAGCGATCGTCAATAACCATGACCTGAATTTTATTTTCTGTCCGTCCGTGAACTCAAACCCCTAACACACTGTAATCTCAGTCTAGTAAGCCAGATCACCGTCGACTAGGCTCTACGCTCCACGGGACTTCATTAACGGGGAGGGAAATGAGAAAACATTGATGCGGTCGGTTGTAGACAAATTATGTTTGTTAGCGACGACGTTCACAAATACAAGTATTTTTCTGCATTCGGAAAACATGCACAACAAACAACAGAACCGAAAATCGTAATGGGCAGCCAGGATTCAAACCTAGGACTTTCAAGGAACGAAAACGTTTTTACACAAGAGAAGACAAGTTAAGGAATTTATTCAGCCAGGCAATAATCCCCTTTATCCTCCGCTACAAAAGCGTTAGATATGAACACCTGCAACTGGGAGAAACTTGCCAAAGACAGACCCGGCTGGAGGCAGGCTCTGTGTGTTGGTCTGCAGGCAGGGGAAAACAAGATGGATCAAAATGCAGAATCTAAACAAGTGCAGGGAAAGCAAGGGCAACAACTGACTGTCCCCTCTCTAGCAGGAAGTCCATTGTCTCTCAAGGCTGACACGATGTCAATCAATCAACTATCATCAAGCATAGATTCGATTCAGTCATATTTATAGATTGCATTACTTCATAACTTACCTATCATCAAGCATAGATTCGATTCAGTCATATTTATAGACTGCACTACTTCCTAACTTACCTATCATCAAGTGTAGATGATACAGATGCTAACGCTTTTGTTCTATTCTTGTTTTCCGAGTGCAAACAAATATTTACCTACGTGATCGATATCAGTAAGAAACATATATATGTTAATGTTGCTCTTATAATGTTGTCCAGATCCTGTCCATACATCGCATAATCTTCGAAAACTAACCCTAATGTGTTTCCTTAAACTCTATCGAAAACATTGTCGTAGTTAAAAAAAGATAATATTCTGTTCTGTACTGTAGTCAATAATTTGTTTATCAGTGTATAACAACGGAAAAAAGTGAATGGCTTTTCTCAATCCCCACTGTGCAATACTTAGCTGGAATTCAATTATGTAGGTCTCCCATTGTGTTCATATTCTTCCAACTCGCTATTTAAAGTCACCAATTATAATTAATATGTTCTTTGTGTTTACTCTGTTTATTGTGTCTAATAATTGGTCGAAGAATTATATTATTTCTGCTTCATTATTGCTGTTGCTGCAGGGCGCAGATATTTGATTAGTATTGTTGTTGTTTATTTTCCTTTTCATTCGCATCTAAATAATTCTTTCTGAAGTATACTTTGTATTATTAGATGTTTTGCACTTTTCAATTCTACCACTTGTGCTTTTTCTTGCGTTGTGCGAGCGTACTTCTCATCAACATTAATACTTAACTAGCATTTACCCGGGAGGATTCCATCAAAACCAACATAAATTAACGTCTGATTGTTCATTAAAAATCATCAATAAAGTCTAGAGTTAAGAAATAAAAGCCCTTATGTACTGAAACAAATGTTGTAGTGTCCGGAATAGTTATGAAAGTAGTTCGGTTCTTTTTTTTTAAGCACATCACATCTCATCTTCCTCATATCTCCATTGCAATCTCCTCCCTTCCATACCACACCCTTCAACCAGCACATCTATTTCCACCTCAACCAAACCACCCACCCCTTCATGTCTCCGACTCAACCCACTTATGTTTTCTAATCCGCAACCCGTCAGTCTTTTCCCCCTTCACCCAACTCTCTCATTTCTCCTGCCCCACAATCTGTCAATCTCTTCCAACTTCAACTCGTCCATCTTGTTATGTCTATCTCTTTTTCCCTCAATCCATCTTTTCCGTGCCAACCTCAACCCATCAATCTCTTGTAAACCTCTACATGCCCATTTTTTGTCAATCCTACCCAGCCCATTTTTCACCCCCGCCCCCACCCCCCCCCCCTTTCCCTACACGATATTCCCAGTTATGTAGAATACCGAAAATCGCCTAATTTTCCGTTTCTTCTAAACCTTGTTTAGAACGCCATTCACACAAATTCAGTCGGGGCTAGTCTTCACCATGTTAACACCACAAGAATCAATAAACAAAGAACATAACGTTTCAAGTAGTATAGTTATAATTGTCTGACCGCCAGTGCAAATTCTGACTGTCAATGCAATTTGTAATAACTCTAGTTGATCTGTTTGGGACTTTATAACACAGGTGATGAAGATATGCAATAAACGCATTACTTCCGTTTTATTTTGATGACGACGTCACGAATCGATCAACCAATCAAATATTTTCCGCACACGTTCTGGAAATACGTTAAAGAATGAATAGAATAGATTTAGATGAATTCCCTTAATGTTTGTTCTGCTCTTTCTATTATGTATCCTAAAGATATCAATTTTCTTCGATTTCATTAATTCAATTATCGGCGTTTCATATCAGTATTCCAAGTTGTTTTTTTACGAATTGAAATAAATTGTTCTTCAAATTTCAACCTGCAAATTCTTGTTTTGTATTTCATTATCTTAAAAATGTCCCCCAAAAACTGTTATTCCAAATAATTCATTGTTATATCAACAAATTATATTAACTGTAAAACTGATGCTCTCTCTCGAGTCCGTCACCTAGAAATGGGGCGAGAGCTTGCATGCCTTAATGATCCTAGAAGCTAAGCCGGCGGAAGCGAAAGCTTCCAGAAGGGTCAACCAAGCTGGGTAGGCCATGGGGGAGGGAATTGGAGAGGGAATGTACTAGCCACTGACAACTCACATATAGTATAATAGGCTAGGTTAGAGCCGACCACCCAAATCTATAAAAACTAAGGTGGATATGAAAACATTGACACCACAGAAAATGCAATCAGCCTAGGAAAATGAAGGGCGTTTGGAAGCGAGAAGAATGACACAGTGGAGTGAAAGTCGCAAAGGAAGTTCGGCGGCTGACTTGCCTTCTGAGTACAAAGATGAAACCCAAAATTATAATGGGAAATGTGCGAACAATGTATCAGGCAGGGGGAAAAGGTACATATAGCTAAAGCAATGAGAAATTACAAACTGGCAGTGCTACAACTATGCAAACCAAGATGGACACAATCAAGAATGATTATACTGACAACTGGGGACATGATAATGTATTCTAGAAACATGGGATCTGATGACCAGCACACAGAGGGGATGGCACTGCTGCTTTCTAAAGAAGCACAGAGGGCACTCGTACAGTGGGGAACTTTTAGAAATTGAATCATGAGCGCAAAGTTTTGAAATAGGAACAAATACATCAATATCAACATCATTCAGTGATATGCCCAAACTAACGAGATCAAAGATGATAAAATCAGTAGTTTTACAACAAGCTGGAAGAGGTCTTTAAAACGCTGAAAAACTATTAATATCAATGTGTGACTTTAATAGTAAAGTGGGAGCAGACAACCTATCTGGAAACATATGGGAAGACCACGAGTGAGACAGAAGAGCGAAAATGGAGAAATTGTTTGCAGAGGCTATGTGTGTTACACAAAATGATAATTGGAGGAAGAATGCTTCCACACAAAAAAATACTTAAGGCCACACGACGATCACCAAACCACATAACGGAAAATTAGATTGACCACATCTGTTTGCCAGTCAAGCGTTCCGAATTACACTGCAAGATGTAAGAGCAAAGCGAGGTGCAGACGTAGGGTCAGACAACCACATGTTGCTGGCAATTTTGCAGCCCAGACTAGAAAAATATCCAGTACTTGGGAGATCAACGGGTCCACTAAAAATAATGTCTAGCTTGAACGAACTCAAGAGTTTACATACCTGTGAAGCATTTTGAGGGAAGATGGTAGACTTGACAGAGTAAACGAAACTTGACATCAGAAAGCTTTGCTGCGACTTATCAACTATTACCAATACTTACTTCTTCTGCTTCTTCTTCCTCTTCTTCTGTGTTCGTTCTCGATCTCCCGCTACCAAGCCCTGAACAGCGCTTTGTAAGTGACAGGATGAAGTCCGAAGAACGGAATGCGTTGTGTCGCTAGTTTACAGTTAGACTGCGAAATGTGCACTTTTCGGTCCGACACATTCGTCTTCGGCAGCAGTACTTACTTAAATACACATATACTCGTATTATCTCGCAATAAAGTAACTTCTTCTTCTACTTCGTTCGTTCACAAACGCATGCTACCAATCCCCTTGTCGCCATACACTGCCTGCATTCTGGGATCTAATGTCAACTGGTCGACATATTTCAGCTGTTAGATACCGAATCACCGCTCGCTAACCAACTCTGGACGGATTCCGTTTCACACCCGCCATGTTTTCAACGGTCTGTTGAGGATAATGACATTTTGCAAACTCGACGGTTGGTATGTGCTGTTTACATCAGAAGTAACGTCGTCATGAGCATCGTACGTGTGCTCACTTGGTGCAATTAGGCTCGGTCTCAGTGGAACACGCCTCGGGTGTGTGTGTATGTATATATATATATATATATATATATACATATATATATATATATATATATATATATATATATATATATATATATATATATAAATTGTAACGCTGATATATGTATCCGCGCACACATATGCAGGCACAAAAACTTACACATGCATAATATATTTCTAAAAACTAAACAAGGGGTTACAAAGAAACAGAAAATAGTGTACGAAAATACCCTATGCATGTTCCGGTAAAATCCACCCACCACATTAATCAGGAGGTTTTGTCTCCGCTGACTTTGTTGTGCTTCACAAACATAACAAAGAAACAACCTAGCGTATAACATGTGACCGGTTAGTGAGTCCTGGCACGATATTTTCTGTTTTAGAAGTGATGTGATTGTGAAGTAAATGTGGTAATTCGATAACCAAATCGTTAATTTATGTTACCTACCTACTGTACTTGTTGAACCGTTCCTCAGCTATGGCTGTACTGATGTGGGTTCAAACTTCGTCTCTAACGATCTTAATCAAGAGCATATGGTATTTGTAGGCCCAGTGGGTAACACATTTTCCATCTGACATATCGTTAATGTTGTAGTGGAGTGCTAAGGAGTCTGCCAAACGCATTGGCGGTCTACCTCGCGGTCTTTTTCCACTTTGAGGGTATCAGACTGCTGTTGGTTGGTGTGCTTCGAGGTTTACTCTTTCTTTTGAGTATGTGGCCTGCCTATCGATGTTATGTTTTGTTAGATTTGGATCTAGGGTAAACCTCCACATGGAATTGTCTGCAGCTTTATATTTCAAGAATGTCAGACCTATGTTCTGAGTCTTCACGTCCATCTTACACACATCTTTGAACATTGGATGTGGTCGGCCGACAGTTCTTTTCCAATCCCCTAGCTGTCAGTGGATAATATCTTAGGGGATGCGACCATCTTTTATGTGGCAAGCGTGACCAAATCTTAACTGCCTAATAAGAGTGTACATGCTTGGGAGACCGATGCGAAAATGCAGCTCTGCATGTGTCACTCTGTCCGTCAATTGCAATGCAAAAGATAGTGTGGCATTTCTGAATGTAAAATCAAGTTAGTCCGAAAGGAGATATTGTCTTTGGGTATGCATTTCTAAACACTTGTGCAGGATCTTCTTCTTCTTCTTCTTCTTCTTACGCTGTCAAACGTCAACCTTTAATTTCTTCGAAAAAAACAGCGCTCATCCTGAGGCTGTCGACACTGCCATAGAGCTTGTCTAGTGTTGCCACTGGTGATGGCCACATCTGCTTTATCTGATCCTCGTATGTCGGGCAGTTTTGCAGCAGATGTTCAGCGATCATTTTCCCAGTACCACACGAGCATTCGTCAGTGCCACCTATCTTCAATTTGTTGAATAGGTGGTACCTCAGTCTATTGTGGCCATTGCGAAGTCTGAAGTCCACGACCTACTCTCTTCTTTTCAACTGGTAAAAGGCATCGTTTTTTGTGTAGCCAGTATGTTCTGTTTCCCATTTGGTCATGTATCTCGCTCTAATAAGCCTTTTTGACTCTTCGTATGTCACACTAGTATCTGGTTGTGGTAGTCTTGTACCTTCTTTTGCCAGTCTGTCTGCCTCCTCGTTGCCTTGGATGTTACAGTGGGATGGAACCCACTGTACCACTACTCTTTTTGGTGCGGACTGCTGGCATAGTTGACAGAGTACTGCTCTTAAATCATTAAGATCAGTATTTTTCTGGCTTTTTAGTGCTGTGACTACGGCCAGGGTATCTGTGAGCAGGACTATATGGCCTTCATTCCTTTTTCCTGTCACCATTTCTTCTACTGCAGCTCTCAGTGCCTCTGCCTCCGCTCTGAAATTGCTTTTGTATTTTCCAGTTGCCACTGACAGTGTTATTGTTCTGCCATTTGGTAGGCTCAGGAATACCCCTGCCCCTCCGTTCTGTGTTGTGTTTGTTACAGAACCGTCGGTGTATGCATGGGTCCAGTCCATGCTTGGGTAGTTTTCCGTTATGTACCTCAGGGTTGTATCTCTTCTTTCTTTTTCTGTCTGGCTGTTTTTGTTTCCAATACCTGGTATATTTTCTTCCACCTCTGAAAGTATATGCTGCCTCCAGGTAGGTTTTCGTACAGTAGGGATGGGCTTTGGTGTTGTTAGTGCGTTCATAGGGTCTTCTTTCATCTTTGCTTTGGCTATTTCTGCTAAGTTTCTCCGCTTTAGTTTCCCATTTCCAAATTTGTTTAATCTCTGGTGAATTGGAAGGTCAGTCAGTCTTCTGAGTTTCTCTGCTTGCTGATGGGCTCTGCAGTCTCTTCTGTCGGTCATGGATTGCAGTTTTGTAATCTTTTCAAGTTCTACAATTGGCGTTGACTTCATGCCTCCTGTTATAGCTCTAATGGCTTGGTTTTGAAGTTTGCTAATTTTATCTAATTTTCCTTTTGCTGCTGTTGTCCATGCCGCAATGCCATACTCGAGAACTGGTCTCACTCTTCCAGTGTACAGTTTCTTTAGTATACTTTCGTCTGCTCCCCAGCTTGTTCCAGCAAGTTTCTTCATTCTGTCTCTGGATCTCATTCGGTTTCTCTCGATCTGACTTTTCTATGTCATGCGCCGGTCAAATGTGACTCCCAGGTAGTTTGGGTTGTCGTTTGGCCGCAGGTATTTGCCGTTAAGACTTATTTTGGTGTTTTGGGGTTTGTTTGAAAGCGAGAATATCGTGCATGTTGTTTTTTCCTCATGTATTTTGACCAGCCATGAGTTCGCCCACTCGCCTGCTGCATTCAATTACTTGCTATGGTGAGAATCTTTTCAGAGTTCCACATAGCCAGATCGTCTGCAAATATTGAGCTGTGGACTCTTCTTGGTATATTCTCTGTAATGTCATGTATATACACCAGGAAGAGTGTGGGTGACAGTACTCCCCCTTGGGGTACTCCCTGCTCAAGTGTCACCTTTTTGCTCATCTGCCCTTGTACTTGAACTCTGGCCGTTCTGTTTTTGAGGTATTGGCTGATCCATTTGTACATTTTCCCACAAATTTCACTTCTTCGTAGCTTGACTTTAAGTCCCTCTTTCCAGACTTTGTCAAATGCCTTTTCTAGATCCACCCAAACCGCTACTGTGTGTTTTTGCTCCTGGTAGGCATCCTCTATTTCCTGGGCTATGAGGATGATCTGATCCTCAGTGCATCTGTGCTGTCTAAAGCCTGCTTGCTGTGGAATTAGTATGTGTTTTTCTTCCAGATCCCACATCAGTCTGGTGTTTATCATACGTTCCATCAGTTTTCCTACACAGCTCAGTAGACTGATAGGTCTGTATCCATTTTGATTTGTTTTATCTTTTCCCTTCTTTGGTACTGGTACAAGTACTGCATCTTTCCGTGCCTGAGGTACAATACCCCTTTTCCAGCTTTGGATTATGACTGATAATAACTTCCTCTTTGCTGTTTGGCCCAGCCCCATCAGCATCTCGTTTGTTACCCCATCTTTTCCGGGTGATTTCTTTTTCTTTAAAGTTCTCATGGCCTCTTCCATTTCATTCATTGGTGCAGGATCTAATCTACTGTCTAGTTGGATTACCAGTTACCATTCTCGTTGCATTATCTTCTCTAACTCTCACAGATGCAATTTATTTCTGCGTGCACTTTAGTTCATTGTGACTCTGATACAGTATATCCCATTTTGACTACATGATGCACACTCACTAACCAATCTGGTGCAATTTATTTCTGCGTGCACTTTAGTTCATTGTGACTCTGATACAGTATATCCCATTTTGACTACATGATGCACGCTTACTAACCAATCTGGTGCAATTTATTTCTGCGTGCACTTTAGTTCATTGTGACTCTGATACAGTATATCCCATTTTGACTACATGATGCACACTCACTAACCAATCTGGTGCAATTTATTTCTGCGTGCACTTTAGTTCATTGTGACTCTGATACAGTATATCCCATTTTGACTACATGATGCACGCTTACTAACCAATCTACCACTGAGAGAGAAATGGAAGAAAAGATACAACGTTTCCCGAACTTCATGCACATAATCTATATCTATTTTTAGTATACAACAATTTCCAATATCAACCTTTTGATAATTCTACTAAACGTCGTCATTTGGATTTCGAGGCTTAGATTTTGCTGTTTGTAGATATAATTGTTGTGTCAAGAATAAACTACTTTACGTGGGAGGTTTGCATTGCGTGCACCTTCCTCATTTCGATAGCTCCTTCTTCCACTTACACATTTTTATCACACTCCTGTTAATCTAGTATTTTCCCTAGCACACGCACGCGCGTGTGTGTGTGTGTGTGTATGATCTTGTTTGATCCTGTAACCAGCTACTACCGAAGGTTTTGGTTTTTTTTTTTTTTTTTTTTTTTTTGCATTCGCCTTATTTCTCTATTCCCCAACGCGGTGTGCGTTGCAATGTGGTTTTTATTTTGCGTCTGACGGCCAAGTGCATCCGATTTCAGCATGCATTTTATGTAAGGGTCTGCTCCTGTATTTTCTAAGGGTTTGTTTCCCCAGGGAACGGCCGGTGCTGTGATGGGGATCGAAACCAGCACCTTCGGACTATGAGCCGTGTCACTTAACCACTAGCCCACGTCGTCCCCGAAAGTGTTATTTGAACACGCACGCACAAAATAAAGGTGGCTCGGTCCAGTTTTTCCTAGCATTTAGCAAGATCTAGCTTTAAACAATTACAAATAAGATATTTATCAGTTTTGCATGGGCAAATTGACAATATAGAACAACCGATTTTGCGATCAAAATATCTAATAACAGGCTAGGCAGGTAAACAGTAGACATTCGCTAGTAGTAACGAAGTTAAAGAGACTTCAGTACCCAAATCCCCAACTTGTGTTAGGTGGAGTGGCTAGCCCCTTACACATTGTCTTTTCCTCCCCTAACCTTATTCAGGTACCCATTTACAGCTGGGTCGACTGCAGCGTGGCGGTTACGGAAGTTGAAACAGTACATTTGTCGTGAAAAGAGAATGCTTTACCACTATACTAATGTAACAGTTCCACCCCAAGCATGAGAGTTTAGGGCAGGGGTGATGTGGTTGCTGATAACAAAGGTACCTGAATGCGTGCCAAGGTCACTCACCGTCTCAACAAAGGAAATCGGAGCTGGGGAAATAATGTACAGGCAGGAACTGACCACTGGCGTTCCAATTTGGGCAGTAGTGGATGAGTGACAGACGGAGGGCAGCGGAGTTTGCTGCGATAGATGAGTGACAGGTGTTCAGAGTATTCGTTCCAATAAAGACTGAAAAGAGCCATCCCTCTGAGATCCATTGGTCGGCTCTGATACTGCTTGAGAGTATATACCACTAGCCAAAGAGTAGCTCAGGAAGGCTGGGCATGGATAGGGGACGAGTGAATGTAGATAGGAGTCTGTTTAGCTGACCAATTTAGAAAGAGGAGCGATTGATAGACTGTTGTACGAATGTTGGAAATAGAACATACGTCATTGAGTCGGGGCCAGCCGCTCAAATAGGTGTGTGTGGGAGTTTTGTATTAATAGATAATCTGAACGTGTGTTGTACGCTGGACACCTTTTGAACGAATTATGTCCTGACGAGTTAAGCGAGTGTGTAGATCGACTAGGTGAGATCTAGATGGGTGTGATGTGTGTACTGCAAAAGAACTGGGTTTTTGATAGTTGAGAATTCCATCAATAGCTAATGCTTAAAATTTCCGCTTTAGTTTAATATTTATATTAACATATATATAATATAGGAATATTTAGTTAAGATGATATGTATTGTATTGTGTTTGTAATTTCACTACTCATTTTTCTGGTATGAGTATTATATAATAAATATGCCATTTGCTGTGTGTTATGTCATTTGCTGTGTGTGGTCATGAATGATGTGGATGAGTGTGATAATGTTCTAAGTTAGAATAACCCTAGGACAAACTGTGGGATCTGCTACACTAAGCAGTCGCTCTCGTCAAAGATTCTTTTTTAAACGAGAAAGTCCATTTTTTCTCAACTAAAAAGACGGTTCTAAATAAGGGAAGTAACTGATCTGAACACTACCATAGACTAATACACAAGACACTATCGGCAGGACATAGATGGTTTGATATAGAAGACACTTATACACAAGACACTATCGACAGGAGATATATGGTTTGATGTAGAAGACAGACTAATACACAAGACACCATCGGTTGAAGATAGACGGTTTGATGTATTAGACATTCATGGACAGAATAATAAATCGTAATAGAGGTAGCTTCTTCTTCTTCTAACGTCTCACTTTTTACCGGGTTGCAGCCCAGTGTCTTTGTATTTGTCTTTAGTCTCTCTCGTGGCCAGTTACATTCTTTCACATTCTACAACACATCTGGTTTACGCTGTCTATCCACCTATTCCTCGTTTTACGTCTGGCCCTTTTTCCTGATGTTCTCGTGTGAAAGATTGCAAGATCAAAGTGGTCTGGTCGCATTTCTCACAATGTAACCAAACCAATTCATTCTCTGTTGCTCGATGAACTGTATGCAGAGATAGGTTAGCATAATTTAACTTTATCATTCCCTCATATTAACTCATTTGGAATTCTGGACACATTACATTTACTTTGGAAATGTAAAACTTCGGGTAGGAAGTACAGGTTACGTTTATGAATCCAGGAAAATTTATCATTGAGAAACTTTCAAATATAAGTGTGTAAATAGTTCAAGCCAATATAACGGAACGGTAGTATTGTAAGAAATTGTGCAAGCCGATATTTCGACTCTACGCAGTGAACCAGTTAAGATACGAAGAGAGAGAGAGAAAATGAGAGAGAGAAAGAAAGTGAGAGAGAGAAAGAAAGTGAGAGAGAGAAAGAAAGTGAGAGAGAGAAAGAAAGTGAGAGAGAGAAAGAAAGTGAGAGAGAGAAAGAAAGTGAGAGAGAGAAAGAAAGTGAGAGAGAGAAAGAAAGTGGGAGAGAGAAAGAAAGGGAGAGAGAGAAAGAAAGTGAGAGAGAGAATGAAAGTGAGAGAGAGAAACAAAGTGAGAGAGAGAAAGAAAGTGAGAGAGAGAAAGAAAGTGAGAGAGAGAAAGAAAGTGAGAGAGAGAAAGAAAGTGAGAGAGAGAAAGAAAGTGAGAGAGAGAAAGAAAGTGAGAGAGAGAAAGACAGTGAGAGAGAGAATGAAAGTGAGAGAGAGAAACAAAGTGAGAGAGAGAAAGAAAGTGAGAGAGAGAAAGAAAGTGAGAGAGAGAAAGAAAGTGAGAGAGAGAAAGAAAGTGAGAGAGAGAAAGAAAGTGAGAGAGAGAAAGAAAGTGAGAGAGAGAAAGAAAGTGAGAGAGAGAAAAAAAGTGAGAGAGAGAAAGAAAGTGAGAGAGAGAAAGAAAGTGAGAGAGAGAAAGAAAGTGAGAGAGAGAAAGAAAGTGAGAGAGAGAAAGAAAGTGAGAGAGAGAATGAAAGTGAGAGAGAGAGAAAGAAAGTAAGAGAGAGAAAGAAAGTGAGAGAGAGAAAGAAAGTGAGAGAGAGAAAGAAAGTGAGAGAGAGAAAGAAAATGAGAGAGAGAAAGAAAGTGAGAGAGAGAAAGAAAGTGAGAGAGAGAAAGAAAGTGAGAGAGAGAAAGAAAGTGAGAGAGAGAACGAAAGTGAGAGAGAGAAAGAAAGTGAGAGAGAGAATGAAAGTGAGAGAGAGAAAGAAAGTGAGAGAGAGAAACAAAGTGAGAGAGAGAAAGAAAGTGAGAGAGAGAAAGAAAGTGAGAGAGAGAGAGAGAAAGTAAGAGAGAGAAAGAAAGTGAGAGAGAGAAAGAAAGTGAGAGAGAGAAAGAAAGTGAGAGAGAGAAAGAAAGTGAGAGAGAGAAAGAAAGTGAGAGAGAGAAAGAAAGTGAGAGAGAGAAAGAAAGTGAGAGAGAGAATGAAAGTGAGAGAGAGAAAGAAAGTGAGAGAGAGAATGAAAGTGAGAGAGAGAATGAAAGTGAGAGAGAGAAACAAAGTGAGAGAGAGAAAAAAAGTGAGAGAGAGAAACAAAGTGAGAGAGAGAAAGAAAGTGAGAGAGAGAAAGAAAGTGAGAGAGAGAAAGAAAGTGGGAGAGAGAAAGAAAGGGAGAGAGAGAAAGAAAGTGAGAGAGAGAATGAAAGTGAGAGAGAGAAACAAAGTGAGAGAGAGAAAGAAAGTGAGAGAGAGAAAGAAAGTGAGAGAGAGAAAGAAAGTGAGAGAGAGAAAGAAAGTGAGAGAGAGAAAGAAAGTGAGAGAGAGAAAGAAAGTGAGAGAGAGAAAGAAAGTGAGAGAGAGAAAAAAAGTGAGAGAGAGAAAGAAAGTGAGAGAGAGAAAGAAAGTGAGAGAGAGAAAGAAAGTGAGAGAGAGAAACAAAGTGAGAGAGAGAAAGAAAGTGAGAGAGAGAAAGAAAGTGAGAGAGAGAAAGAAAGTGAGAGAGAGAAAGAAAGTGAGAGAGAGAAAGAAAGTGAGAGAGAGAATGAAAGTGAGAGAGAGAAAGAAAGTGAGAGAGAGAAAGAAAGTGCGAGAGAGAAAAAAAGTGAGAGAGAGAAAGAAGGTGAGAGAGAGAATGAAAGTGAGAGAGAGAAAGAAAGTGAGAGAGAGAAAGAAAGTGAGAGAGAGAAAGAAAGTGAGAGAGAGAAAGAAAGTGAGAGAGAGAAAGAAAGTGAGAGAGAGAAAGAAAGTGAGAGAGAGAATGAAAGTGAGAGAGAGAAAGAAAGTGAGAGAGAGAAAGAAAGTGAGAGAGAGAAAGAAAGAAAGTGAGAGAGAGAAAGAAAGTGAGAGAGAGAAAGAAAGTGAGAGACAGAATGAAAGTGAGAGAGAGAAAGAAAGTGAGAGAGAGAAAGAAAGTGAGAGAGAGAAAGAAAGTGAGAGAGAGAAAGAAAGTGAGAGAGAGAAAGAAAGTGAGAGAGAGAAAGAAAGTGAGAGAGAGAAAGAAAGTGAGAGAGAGAGAAAAAGTGAGAGAGAGAAAGAAAGTGAGAGAGAGAAAGAAAGTGAGAGAGAGAAAGAAAGTGAGAGAGAGAAAGAAAGTGAGAGAGAGAAAGAAAGTGAGAGAGAGAATGAAAGTGAGAGAGAGAGAAAGAAAGTAAGAGAGAGAAAGAAAGTGAGAGAGAGAAAGAAAGTGAGAGAGAGAAAGAAAGTGAGAGAGAGAAAGAAAATGAGAGAGAGAAAGAAAGTGAGAGAGAGAAAGAAAGTGAGAGAGAGAAAGAAAGTGAGAGAGAGAAAGAAAGTGATAGAGAGAACGAAAGTGAGAGAGAGAAAGAAAGTGAGAGAGAGAATGAAAGTGAGAGAGAGAAAGAAAGTGAGAGAGAGAAAGAAAGTGAGAGAGAGAAAGAAAGTGAGAGAGAGAAAGAAAGTGAGAGAGAGAGAGAGAAAGTGAGAGAGAGAAAGAAAGTGAGAGAGAGAAAGAAAGTGAGAGAGAGAAAGAAAGTGAGAGAGAGAAAGAAAGTGAGAGAGAGAAAGAAAGTGAGAGAGAGAAAGAAAGTGAGAGAGAGAATGAAAGTGAGAGAGAGAAAGAAAGTGAGAGAGAGAATGAAAGTGAGAGAGAGAAAGAAAGTGAGAGAGAGAAACAAAGTGAGAGAGAGAAAAAAAGTGAGAGAGAGAAAGAAAGTGAGAGAGAGAATGAAAGTGAGAGAGAGAAAGAAAGTGAGAGAGAGAAAGAAAGTGAGAGAGAGAAACAAAGTGAGAGAGAGAAAGAAAGTGAGAGAGAGAAAGAAAGTGAGAGAGAGAAAGAAAGTGGGAGAGAGAAAGAAAGGGAGAGAGAGAAAGAAAGTGAGAGAGAGAATGAAAGTGAGAGAGAGAAACAAAGTGAGAGAGAGAAAGAAAGTGAGAGAGAGAAAGAAAGTGAGAGAGAGAAAGAAAGTGAGAGAGAGAAAGAAAGTGAGAGAGAGAAAGAAAGTGAGAGAGAGAAAGAAAGTGAGAGAGAGAAAGAAAGTGAGAGAGAGAAAGACAGTGAGAGAGAGAATGAAAGTGAGAGAGAGAAACAAAGTGAGAGAGAGAAAGAAAGTGAGAGAGAGAAAGAAAGTGAGAGAGAGAAAGAAAGTGAGAGAGAGAAAGAAAGTGAGAGAGAGAAAGAAAGTGAGAGAGAGAAAGAAAGTGAGAGAGAGAAAGAAAGTGAGAGAGAGAAACAAAGTGAGAGAGAGAAAGAAAGTGAGAGAGAGAAAGAAAGTGAGAGAGAGAAAGAAAGTGAGAGAGAGAAAGAAAGTGAGAGAGAGAAAGAAAGTGAGAGAGAGAATGAAAGTGAGAGAGAGAAAGAAAGTGAGAGAGAGAAAGAAAGTGCGAGAGAGAAAAAAAGTGAGAGAGAGAAAGAAGGTGAGAGAGAGAATGAAAGTGAGAGAGAGAAAGAAAGTGAGAGAGAGAAAGAAAGTGAGAGAGAGAAAGAAAGTGAGAGAGAGAAAGAAAGTGAGAGAGAGAAAGAAAGTGAGAGAGAGAAAGAAAGTGAGAGAGAGAAAGAAAGTGAGAGAGAGAATGAAAGTGAGAGAGAGAAAGAAAGTGAGAGAGAGAAAGAAAGTGAGAGAGAGAAAGAAAGAAAGTGAGAGAGAGAAAGAAAGTGAGAGAGAGAAAGAAAGTGAGAGACAGAATGAAAGTGAGAGAGAGAAAGAAAGTGAGAGAGAGAAAGAAAGTGAGAGAGAGAAAGAAAGAAAGTGAGAGAGAGAAAGAAAGTGAGAGAGAGAAAGAAAGTGAGAGAGAGAATGAAAGTGAGAGAGAGAAAGAAAGTGAGAGAGAGAAAGAAAGTGAGAGAGAGAAAGAAAGTGAGAGAGAGAAAGAAAGTGAGAGAGAGAAAGAAAGTGAGAGAGAGAAATCTTCTTTTGCGTACTACTCTTGTCTCTCGGCGTCGCCGAGAGGAAGTATGCGTAGATTTCAGGTTTGTGCTTGGTGGGAGGGTTGTGCTGCCGACATGTTAAATTTTGGAGAATTTTTTTTATCCCATCTATCCATCGTCGTCGGGGTTGACCTCGGTCAATGATCAATTGAGCCAAACAGTTTCCCAGGGGTAACGTTGTCAATCATATTTTCCTCTGTAGTAAAAACTAAGTTGAGTGTGTTTTTGCCTCTGGTGGATGCTTCTACATGTCGATTTTTTTTTAATGTCAATTGTGCACTTAGCAAAAGGTTTTTACTCTACAAGCGCTTCTGCCATATCCCATATTATTTCTGGAAAGTTAAAATTTCCTATTAATAATAATTTCCCTTCACTTGCCTTTTCTATGCTACTAATCAGCTCCTCATCTTCCTCTTTTTGACTTGATGGGCATCTATAGCACACTCCAATCATTTTTTTCACACCACTTTCTATTTCTTCCCATTCACTGTCATTTTTGTTACCACGTGATAAATCATCGTTGATCCTTAGATTAACTGAATTTGAACATTATAATAAAACGCCACCTCCCTTAGCCAACTACTCTATCTTTCCTTAACATTGTATATCCCACTATTTCAAGTTCACTATCTGCAATGTTCTCATTTGTCCATGATTCTGTTAACCCTATTATATCTGGGTTTTTTCCCTATATCTTTTTTTCCTTAAGTGTTCCCATTAGACTCTTGTATCTTTGCAAAATTATTTCTGTACCCATCTCTCTTTACATGAATTGTTCCTATCAATACCACAACATGACTGATCTGTCATCTATCCTGTTTATTCTGCCCTCTATGTCCTCAATTTATGATCACCCAATATCAATTTTTTCAAACATTTTGTGTTGTTTAGACAAATGTTTGCCAACCTCTCTCGTCATTGAATCCCCTACTACCAACACTGAACCCTCACTTACATTTGCATACTTCTCTATAAAGCTCTCTGCCCTGTTTCCTCACTAGAATCTCCCTTACTTCCTATTTCCTTGTCTAACCCATGCCTAACTGACAACCCATGCCTAACTGACAACCCATGCCTAACTGACAATCCATGCCTAACTGACAACCCATGCCTAACTGACAACCCATGCCTAACTGACAGTGGTTTTATTTTATCACCTCAGCTACCCAACTACAGCTTCTTTGAAACTTGCTCAATTTTCTCTTGTTTCCCTTTTATTTATTTATTTATTTTTTTGCGTTCGCCTTATTTTTATAATCCCCAAGGCGGTATGCGTTGCACTGTGTTTTTATTTCGCGCCTGTCGGCCCAGTGCATCCGACTTCAGCATGCATTTTATGTAAGGGTCTGCTTCCTCCTGCATTTTCTAAGGGTTTGCTTCCCCGGGGTAACGGCCGGTGCTGTGATGGGGATCGAACCCAGCACCTTCGGGTTCTGAGCCGTGCCACTTAACCACTAGGCCACGCCGTCCCCTCCCTTTTATTTTGATCTGCCGCTTTTCTTTTCTCCTCCAATCTCTTCTCATCTACTACATTCGAGCCTGCCTCTCTTCTACTCGACATACCCTACATATAACTTTTACTCCTTCTTCCAAAGTTGTATCTATCCCTACACTAATACAAACATTGCCGCCACACAAATCACACAATCTGGTCCTGTCCTTTCTTAGCCATACTAATTATGCTATTTATTACCGTTAGCCAATAAGTTATACTAATATTTAATACAATGTATACTTGTTATAGCAACACAAAAAAATCAAATGACGTTGGTATTTATCTTATAACAACTATCGCTAAATACTAGGATTACACTAAATTTACACAGTACACTAACTAGTACTACATACTATTACTACCGCTCACTATACCACGCTATTTAATTCTGTCAAGTCACTAACTATCTGTTACAACCAGACCACTATATTTGAACAAATATTCGCTGCAATAAATTACAATTATGTTGTTTTTACACAAATTAATTCACAACACTAATACTTATCCGACAATTTAATTAGCTCTGTTCTTTCAAATTTAAACCCTTCCATCTTGGACAATCGGAAGGTTATTTCTATATGGATTCGGTCCAACACATCCAACTCCATCGTGGCATGTTTCGGCCCGGTTGGCTTTCCCTCTTCAATCCCTTCTAACTAACAAGTCTGCCCTGTTGCAGCCTGTTATCCATGACCACCAAGTGGAGGTGAAGTAGGGTCGTGGCAGATCGCTGGCGCTAACGCTACCAGTCAGTTTTTAGTCGCTAACAGCTACAGCTTATCTGCTGCACAGGAATGTGCTCCAAATTAAAGGTGCTGAAATCGGATGTATTGGTCTCTAAGGTGCAAAATACACACTTTGGAAGCAAAGGGAACGAACAGAAATATTAGTAAATGTTGCCATATAAAAATACTGCTGTCGGCGACGCAGTTTTATAGACTTTATTGGGCTAGTCCTCATCTTTTTGCGAGATGGGATGGTCAGTTTCATTCCTACCTGCGCCTCCTTCTCTAAAAGTAAGGAAGGTGTTCATTTAAATTTGGGTGAACTAGAAAACGGGAATGAAATCCGCTACCGTTATAGTTATAAGTGAGCGCTCTATCACTCTTCAACTTAGAAACATACATATTTCATGACAGTCTGACTTAACAAGGAGGAGATCGATGTGATCCCCATAGTAGTGGGCAACATGCAGATGAAGTCAATCATATCACAATAGCATGGAGGACCTCTGCCCACCTTCCTCAGCACGCTCAGGATGTGAGAACAGCTACAGGAACCCGTCACCTAACGCCCTTTTCGGGCGCACAAAAGAGCAAAGTTATCGTGGTAGGTATTCAACAACAACAACAACAACAACTCCATCTGCTCGATACAGGCATAGGGAGCAAGACGCTCAGCAGCTCATTAACTGCAGCGGTCAGCGACCCATAGCTGACTGCAAGTGTCAGGGCCTGTGAACCAGAGTTGCCAAGACCCTTCTATACCACCACGCGGTGATCCTGGATAACAGGCAGTAATAGAGCAGACTGGCTACGTAGAAAGGATCGAAAATGGAAGGCAACCCGGTACTCAAAAATGCCTTCTGAAGTCAGATGCGTGGGACCGAAAGGTGCAAATATCGCAGTCAAGCTGTAAATTATGACACGACGCATTCCGTTCTATGGACTACATCCTGCTACTTGCAAAGCCATTTTCGGGGTTTGTACCACGAGTTAGAGAATAAATGAAGAAGAAGAACAACAAGAAGAAGAAGAAGAAGAAGAAGAAGAAGAAGAAGAAGAAGAAGAACAAGAAGAAGAAGAAGAACAAGAAGAAGAAGATACAGGTATGAAATACAGCAAAAAATTAGTTCATTTTCGAAGAAGTGTGTCCCATCCAACAACCTCACTAACCATAGTTTAAGAACCACTGACTTGGCCCATAATTCCTGTACCTTATTCGGGAATTTGTGCACCAGATTGAAGGTGGGAATGTCGGATAACTATCGTATTACCATTATTGGGTGATTATATCGTGCATCGCCTGGTTCAATGTCAGACTTAAATAACTTCTGTACACTTTGTCCCAAAGTTGGTTACATGGAAAACTAATGTAAACCTTTGTTTAAGAAACAACACCAGAAACAAAATTATTTATATATACAAATCTATATATATATATATATATATATATATATATATATACACACACACACACACGCTCGCACGCACGCACACACACACACACACACACAGACACGAAAAAACCACGAACCCATGCTCACATATCCATACATGTAAACATATACCCAGGCATACATAAATACACTCGCGCACGCACACACACACATACATATATATATATATATACAGTGCTTTTTCTGCAGATAGCTGTAGCTCCGCCTTTAGGTAAAAATATGTAATTTAAATTGTAAAATGGTAAATTTTGATATACTATTTAATTCTTCGCATCTATCTGTGATGCCATTATGGAAAAAAATTAACACATGATACCGACTTTTATCTAAACAAAACCAAATTGTCAATATATATGTCACGGGTAGTTCGCCAGGATCTTTGTGTATGACAAGGACAAGAGTAACACTACTGCCCCATAGAGATCATGTCGTAAAAAGCGACTGTGTGAAATAACCTAACACTGGCCAAAGTTGGGTGGTTTGTTAAGAGCAGCATATATGGCGTTTAACAGGCTGCGGGCCTACTTTGCTCTAGTCCTGAAGTATATTAAGATGGATGCGCAAATCGGCTTAACACGCTACGCGGCACTTGTTCCAACACAGTGGAGTAATAAGCTGCTCAAGCCTAGCCCGCTTTGCAGGTCATCCTCCTGACGGCTACATACAGATCCCGCTAGAGCTGAGACCTGCACAGTTGCATTCTATAGAAGTACAGGTCCACCAAGACTAAAACTAAGATAGACTTATATATACTAATTATATATATAGGCATGTTCAAATGAAACCGGACACAGTGGCTTTATTACAAACATGTCACATCATCTGGTGTGACGGAATTAAATATAACAGTTGTTATGAAGCAAACATGTCACAGGGTTAGTTAGAAAAAGTCGCCATAGGCATTCAAACACGCATCCTACTGATTGGGTAAACGGTGGATGCCGTCCGAAAAAAATTACTTTGCTCTTTAAACTACTTAGTCACCGAGGCCATGACGTCCGCATAGGAGTATAATCTTTGTCTCTTCATAAATTTTGTTAAGGGTCCGAACAAATTGAAGTCACAAGGGAACATATCGGGGCTATAGCATTAGTGTGGCAGTACTTCCCGCCTTTTCTGTGCTAACGCTTTCTGAACAATGTATTGTTAAAGCATCAGAAACTGAAAATCTCAATATTGTCAGTCAAACATGGTGGCAGTAGGTCACGAATATGAGACATTACATTAAAGAACATAATATAAATTTTTGCAAAACAATAACAGTGTTTATAACATAGGAGAAACGCGGCAAAATGTCAGATCAAGTTAGTAAAAAAGAAGTAACATTAATTTATATTTTAAGAAACCAGGAAACCTTCATACAGCAAAACCAAATATGTGCAAAAGAAATTTAAAACAAACAAGACCTTGTTACACAATGCAGGCTTCAAGGAGACCCCAAAAAAACACATGCACTGACAGGTTTCCAAAAACAGGAAGAGACCCATTAAATTATGGTGCTCTAATTTGGTTACGGAAATTGTCATGCTGTCCTTTGGTTATCGAACGGTCTTTTGACTATGCAATTTGCACTGATACGGTATTTTGGCTTTACAACTTGCCCACCTTCGGCCATACGGATATCCAACTTGTCCGCTCACGACAAACATCTATCCACCTTATCCGCTCACGACCAACATCTATCCAACGTGTCCTTTCACGATCAACATCTTTCCAACTTGTCCGCTCACGTCCAACATCTATCCAACTTGTCCTCACACGACCAACATCTATCCAATTTGTCCTCACATGACCAACTTATATCCAACTCGTCCGCTCACATCCAACATTTATCCAACTTGTCCTCACACGACCAACATTTATCCAACGTGTCCTCACACGACCAACATTTATCCAACGTGTCCTCACACGACCAACATTTATCCAACGTGTCCTCACACGACCAACATCTATCAAACTTGTCCTCACACGACCAACATCTATCCAACTTATCCTCACATGACAAACATCTATCCAACTTGTCCTCTCACGACCAACATTTAACCACACTGTCCATACAACCTAGAGCTATCCACTGTGTTCTCATGCGACCTAGTACTAGCCAACATTTTCTCATCCGGCAATACGACTATCCATCTTGTCCTCATACGACCATGGTCCCCATCCAATTGGTCCCCACTCGGCCCGTGAACTGTCCAATTTCCTGTCACACGATCCTCAATGTAGTTTGAGACCATCGATTCAGGCAGAAATGGCGAGAAGTCTCTGAGATGTAACACATTAACGAAGAAGCTTTTCTTGCACTCCCTGTAAGAGACGGAAGAATGCTGTAAACGTATTCCGAATGACTTTGAAAAGTGACTGTACAAACAGTTGTAATGGCTCTTGTCGACGTTCTCTGATGTAAATTTGGTGTCGTTCTGTCATTCCTTAGCATCTTGTGTCGATTTAAAATAAACCAATGGTTCCAGTTAATTGTTTGAGCGTGTCTACGGCGTTTTTGGTATGTTTTAGTAGTTAAGTTGTTAGTTTATTCTGTCTTGAATGGTCGTTGTCTTGTTAATCGACCTTGTTCTAACAATCAGTTTTCCATGAAGCTGTCGTATGTACTAGACAATAAGTAAGTTTGAAGGTGACTATCAACATCCCAAGCCTTGCATTAGATCTCATAAATTCAAAGTGAAAGAAAAGAAGGTTACTTGAATCTTTTAAGAGCGTATTATAGCGACCAAGTTTAACATGGTACACAGATTGATAATAAGAACGATAAAAGACATGGACTATTCAACTACCTAGAAGCCAACGTCTAGATGTTTGATTGTGGGGAATGAGGGGCAACATGTACTGTTGAGACTATGTTAATAATACTACTATTACTCACAGCCCTACTATCTATGTTACTGCTATTACAGCCCTACTATCTATGTTACTGCTATTACTCACAGCCCTACTATCTATGTTACTGCTATTACAGCCCTACTATCTATGTTACTGCTATTACTCACAGCCCTACTATCTATGTTACTGCTATTACAGCCCTACTATCTATGTTACTGCTATTACTCACAGCCCTACTATCTATGTTACTGCTATTACTCACAGCCCTACTATCTATGTTACTGCTATTACTCACAGCCCTACTATCTATGTTACTGCTATTACAGCCCTACTATCTATGTTACTGCTATTACTCACAGCCCTACTATCTATGTTACTGCTATTACAGCCCTACTATCTATGTTACTACTATTACTCACAGCCCTACTATCTATGTTACTACTATTACTCACAGCCCTACTATCTATGTTACTACTATTACTCACAGCCCTACTATCTATGTTACTGCTATTACTCACAGCCCTACTATCTATGTTACTGCTATTACAGCCCTACTATCTATGTTACTGCTATTACTCACAGCCCTACTATCTATGTTACTGCTATTACTCACAGCCCTACTATCTATGTTACTGCTATTACTCACAGCCCTACTATCTATGTTACTGCTATTACTCACAGCCCTACTATCTATGTTACTGCTATTACTCACAGCCCTACTATCTATGTTACTACTATTACTCACAGCCCTACTATCTATGTTACTGCTATTACTCACAGCCCTACTATCTATGTTACTGCTATTACTCACAGCCCTACTATCTATGTTACTACTATTACTCACAGCCCTACTATCTATGTTACTGCTATTACTCACAGCCCTACTATCTATGTTACTGCTATTACTCACAGCCCTACTATCTATGTTACTACTATTACTCACAGCCCTACTATCTATGTTACTGCTATTACTCACAGCCCTACTATCTATGTTACTACTATTACTCACAGCCCTACTATCTATGTTACTACTATTACTCACAGCCCTTCTATCTATGTTACTGCTATTACTCACAGCCCTACTATCTATGTTACTACTATTACTCACAGCCCTACTATCTATGTTACTACTATTACTCACAGCCCTACTATCTATGTTACTACTATTACTCACAGCCCTACTATCTATGTCACTGCAATTTCTGTTGCTACAACCACCACGATTGGTTTCCGGTCAAGCACCTAACAAGTTGCTGACACTTTGTCCGATTGTTTGTACTATTCTATCTGCTTCCAGACGTGGATTCAAAATACTATATTTATGGCAAGCCACCAGTAGCAGACCATATTATGATACGTTCTCTCCACCCTTTCTATCATTGTGCTGTGTTATTTTAATTACATCGAATCAAGTATTTTGTCTCCAATTATCGAAAATAGGGGATTATGCAAACATTGAGGCCAACATCATAGAAACGGCCGTTCATTCTGCTTTCACTTCTCGGACAGATTTTCACAGTATTGTTGTGAAACACCATTACTCAATTACCATATTAGAAATAGATTCGTGCATTAAATTTCACCAACTTGCTCATTACGCGGTGTGTTAGTTATTTCGGACATTAAATTTAATCTTACTCAACGTATCCTGCGTTCACCCCGGCTTCGAGGTTAACATCATTGAATAATGTAGGTCACTATGACCTCGTCGACTGTATTGGACTAGACAAAAGTTGGACTAGAAACGTATATACACATCCTGTTTCCATGGAAATATTATGCAGAACACCCTGTTCCGGTTTTCTCATAAGTGCAATTTCTAAAATGACTAAGGGGCAACCGATTACAAGTAATCAATAAGGTAGCAGTGCAGCAACCGGAAAAAAATGTAGGGAAACCAAGGATCCTGCTCAGGTCTGATCCACTGCTGCGGAATAAGATGGTCGCTACCAACGCCAGAACCAACAGCCCAGACAGTTACAGCTCCAGCATGACTGCGCGGTGCAACTTCAGGGAACATGAACAATCAAATCGTCAACTGGTAACTTTGTGACAAGACTGGAGACAGGGTTGAGACCCGCACAAGATTGAGTACCTTGTGGAGGAACGGGTCGCTTATGGTGATTATTTCTTCGTAATAAGATGGCTGGGCCCCGCCCGGTTAAAACAAGGCCCAAGACACCACGCAAACGCTGAAAGCGAGATGTGATGCCCTTATTACCTTTTAGGACAACGCAAACAACGAGACACACAACTACTATATCAGTTACTACTATTACTATTGCTATAACAACTACTATTACTGTTGCTAGAACCATTACTATTACTGTTGCTAGAACCATTACTATTACTGTTGCTAGAACCATTACTATTACTGTGGCCATAACCACTAGTATTAATGTTGCTATAACCACTACTATTTACGGGCTATAACCACTAGTATTAGTGTTGCTATAACCACTACTATTAATGTGATATAACCACTACTATTACTGCTGATATAATTACGTTTATTACTGTTTCTATATAGTCACTACTATTAGTGTTATTATTATTAATGTTGCAACTATTAGTATTATTATTCTACAAGATTTATGTTACTACTACTACAACCATTACTTCTAGTACCACTTTTACTTCAGTTGCAACTGCTACTATTACTTATATCACTACTTATCGTGTTGACAGCTCCACACTTGTTGTAACCACCACTATTTATGGTAAAGTAATACTGTCTAACTACTACTACGATTATTGATAACGAAACAACTAGTGCTGTTATTAGTACTTTGAAAACTATTACTTGTTAATACTGATAGTGATATTACTTTTCTAAACCTCTTCTTCGTTTTCGTCTTTTTGCTCTTATTCTTCTACTTCTTCTTATTATTATTATGATTATTATTATTATTATTATTATTATTCTGCGTTTGTTATGAAAAGGGAACTATGTCAATGTGCCGCAGTTCAGAGCGAAGCGGAGATATCCGATATTTCGGTCAGAAAACGTCGGTTTCAACACGACATTTTAAACATACCGGATTTGCCTTGCCTCTGCGATCCCTTAGCCATACTACAATAGCACAGTCTGTTTCCAGGACCTCCAATTGGAGACGGAGTAGAGTCTTGGTCAGCTGTGGTTTGCTGACCTGGATGTAAGCAGCCATCTATGAGTCGCTATATGCTGTTAGCTTATTCACTGAACCGAAAAGTGATATTACCACAGACAAGCTGTAAACTAGCGACACAGCACATTCCTTGTTCCGGACAATATCCTGCTACTTGGAAAGCCGTTTTCAGAGCTGGGTTACCGGAGATTGAGAACGAGCGAAGAAGAGCTTTGCCGTATTTTCGTCCCCTTCCAGAATTCTACAAAGAGTTTTGTGCTTCTAATGGAGAATAGGCAGTAGACAAACAAGACGATTAATGAAAGCTATAAACATATACAAGTTTTTTACAGTATATGTGGGAAATATAATAAGCAGCCAGCGTACATAGACAGATCATTAAGCAATTATTTTATATTGTGTGGGTTGTAATGCAGTTATTACAGGAGATGAGACAAAGCTGTCAACAGTCAGTTTTTCTTTATGAGTAACATTATATTTTGTTGTGGTTCTTAACACGCATTGATGAGACGATGTTTAAGAGGAACAAAAAAAGGGAGACAAAGAGAAAAGTCATACCCCAAACGTAGCACTAAAATTGTTTTTGATAATAATACACTTGTAATGTTCCTATCACTCCAAGCCGTCACTCCATGTCACTCAAAGCCGTCACTCCATGTCACTAAAAGCCGTCACTCAAAGCTGTTTTTGTGAATGGCACGGACAAGAATAGAATCGCTGTCCAACAGAGATCAAGCCGTAGAGGCGACTGTGTGACATGGCATAACACCGGCCATGGTTAAGTGTATTGTTAAAAGCAGCATAGATGGTGCCTAACAGACTACGGGTCTACCTTGTTCTAGTGTTTGTCTATTCAGATGGACTCGCACGTCGGTTAACCACCCTCCCCGGCACTTTACTTGTCCCAAAGGAACGGAGTAATAAGGTGATCAAGCATAGTCCGCTAAGTAGGAAATCCCAAAATAAGAAGAGTTACCGTCCATTGTACCAATATGAGAATAGATAGCGCCCATTGTACCAACATGAGAATAGCTACAAACCATTGTACCAACATGAGAAGAGTTACCGTCCATTGTACCAACATGAGAATAGCTAGCACCCATTGTACCAACATGAGAATAGCTACAAACCATTGTACCAACATGAGAATAGCTAGCGCCCATTGTACCAATATGAGAATAGCAAGCGCCCATTGTACCAACATGAGAATAGCTACAAACCATTGTACCAACATGAGAATAGCTAGCACCCATTGTACCAACATGAGAATAGCTACAAACCATTGTACCAACATGAGAATAGCTACAAACCATTGTACCAACATGAGAATAGCTAGCACCCATTGTACCAACATGAGAATAGCTACAAACCATTGTACCAACATGAGAATAGCTAGCGCCCATTGTACCAATATGAGAATAGCAAGCGCCCATTGTACGAATATGAGAATAGATAGCGCCCATTGTACCAACATGAGAATAGCTACAAACCATTGTACCAACATGAGAAGAGTTACCGTCCATTGTACCAACATGAGAATAGCTTGCGCCCATTGTACCAACATGAGAATAGCTACAAACCATTGTACCAACATGAGAATAGCTACAAACCATTGTACCAACATGAGAATAGCTAGCGCCCATTGTACCAATATGAGAATAGCTAGCGCCCATTGTACCAAAATGAGAATATTGTTGGAAAAATATATGTACTTTCATGGAGTTGATCCCTTATATGAGAAAGTGTAGAGGTCTTTTGGTTCCGTGGCAAGTGCATTCTACAGGATAAAGATGTGTTATAAATTACTCTCAGCATTCACCTTGACATGTCTGGTAGGTTCGGTCAGGTCATCCGTAACCGGTCAGGACGTTAAGGCACACTTGATGGAGTGACATGCATACATCACCGTCCTGGACTTTCATTCGCTGATGAATATAGATTTCACGCTTTGCCACTAAAAAAACGGGTAACAGAATGTTGATCCTCTTTTGTGCATGTCAATAGTGCAGCGACCATCTTCTAGTTGCAATTATGACGACGTGTTTATCGTCTGCATCGTGATGGCACCTGCAAGACAATCTTGACATCCATATTAGCAAGTTACAATACACAAGCTAGTTTCTCTCATTACTATCCTGTTTTTAAGCCCCTCGGTCTATATATATATATATATATGTCTGGGTAAGGAGTCAAATGTTAAATATAGTGTTCATTCTGAAGAAAAAAAATTATCTAATATTTGTGTACGATTCACACACATTTTTAATAGAGCTTTTAAATGTATTTTTTCTTTAGATAGGACGCGTTGAAAAGTGGGAAAAAATGCCACCAGTTCAGGTTAATAAAATTTTTCAACATAGTCACTCTTCTCGCTGGTTGTGGAGTATTAGGCAGTTTTCAGATTATGATAAATGGTTGTCACTCTGAAACAACCCACTTGATTCTAGTCTTAGCTGGCAAAAGCGAAACCACTGAGGATTTCTGAGAATACAAGCCAGATGTCGAATTTCAAATAGTCGAAATGGAAACCCTGCCAGAAAGCGCACTAAATTACATTTGTTGTGTTTGTTCAATACTATATTTTATATTCAACATTGTTACTTATGTGAACAAAATTGTGGCATGTTAAAAACAGCTAGAAAAGGCAACATAATTGTTTGTGATGTCAATTATCCTTCCAAAATGGCAAGAAATGCCAAACAAATTTTTCTTATTTCTAAGGTCAAATAGAGCGGCTGATTAGCGAAGTGGGTGCACTCGCTTTTCATGGCAAAGGTACAGGGTTCAACTCTCAATACCGGTAGCTCCAGTCGACTCAGCTGTAAATGGGTGCCTGAATTACGGTTAGGGGAGGAAAAGTCAGCGATGAAGGGAGCTGGCCACCCCACCTCACAAGCTGAGACTTAGTATACTGAATTCTTTAACACTTCAATCATGACCCGGATCAAGATGCTGAGCAGGCATGAGCTGCAGTGGTCAGCAACCCATAGATGACTGCTAGCGTCAGGGCCAGCGAACCAAAGCTGTCAAGACCCTTCTACACCTCCACGTGGTGATCCTGGATAACAGGCTGCAGCAGGGCAGACTGGCTAAGGAGAAGGGCTCGAATAGGGAATGCTAACCCGCTACTAAATAAATGCTTGCTGAAGCAGGATGTGTTGGGCCGAAAGATGCAAATATCACAGTCAAGCTGCAAACTACGACACAACGCATTCCGTTCTCTGAACTACATTCTGCTACTTAAGCCCTTTCAGGGTTTGGTAGCGGGAGATTGAGAACGAAAGAAGCCAAGCTAAGCCATTCATGACCAGTGGCTGAGTCTGCTGAAGGACTTTTTTACCGTAAAGGTCAAATAATTCAATTCGTGTCAAAATACAATTTTCTTATGTCAGCCAACAGAAGCAAATCTAAATTTGTGATTTGGCTGTTATAAATGCGTGTGACAAATGTGACCCTTGATGCGCCGTACAAAAACAGGAAGCGTATTCGTATCACCAACAGTAAACGCTGTTTAAATGTTGTTGCTATGAAGGTGAAACAGTGCAGCTTTTATATTGTATACACTCATCTATAAAGAAAATTATAAACATTATGTATTAAATCTGGTTAGCTGTAACATTTAATGACATAAACTGAAGAGTTTTAAAATATTGCTAAAGCAGTTAGCTTTGTGTGTGTGTTTGTTTTTTGTAGCATCTCGGTTTCGTAAAAATATGTCAGATCCAGCATAAAATTGATAAACTTGGGAACAGTGGTTCGGGTTGTACACGGCACAAGGGACAACTTAATCACATGGGAATGAGTTCATGAGATGGCTCATAAAAAAGTTCAGTAGATAGTTCATTACATAATTCATAAGATAGTTCAGAAGATAGTTCATAAGGTAGTTCATAAAGTAATTCATAAGGAAGTTCATAAGGTAGTTCATTAGGTAGTTAATAAAATATCATAAGATAGTTCATAAGGTAGTTCATAAGGTAGTTAATAAAATATCATAAGATAGTTCATAAGGTAGTTCATACCGTAGTTCATAAGGTAGTTCAAAAGATATCATAAGGTAGTTCATAAGGTAGTTCATAAGGTAGTTCATAAGGTAGTTCGTACCGTAGTTCATATGATAGTTGATAAAATATCATAAGATAGCTTATAAGGTAGTTCATAAGACAGTTCGTAATATATTTCAAAGATAGTTCATAAGGTAGTTCATAAGATATTTCATAAGATATCATAAGATAGTTCATACGGTAGTTCATAAGGTAGTTCATAAGGTAGTTTATAAGATATCATAAGATAGTTCATAAAGTAGTTCATAAGATATCATAAGATAGTTCATAAGGTAGTTCATAAGATATCATAAGATAGCGCATACGGTAGTTCATCAGATAGTTCGTAATATATTTCAAAGATAGTTCATAAGGTAGTTCATAAGGTAGTTCATAATGTAGTACATAAGGCAGTTCATAAGGTATTTCATAAGGTAGTTATTAAGATATCTTAAGATAGTTCATAAGGTAGTTCATAAGGTAGTTCATAAGATATCATAAGATGTCATAAGATAGTTCACACGGTAGTTCATAAGATAGTTCATAAGGTAGCGCATACGGTAGTTCATAAGATAGTTCGTAATATATTTCAAAGATAGTTCATAAGGTAGTTCGTAAGGTAGTTCATAATGTAGTTCATAAGGTAGTTCATAAGGTATTTCATAAGATAGTTCATAAGGTAGTTCATAAGGTAGTTCATACGCTAGTTCATAAGATAGTTCATAAGATAGTTCATAAGGTAGTTCATAAGGTGGTTTATAAGGTGGTTAATAAGGTAGTACATAAAGGCAGTTCATAAGATAGTTCATAAGGTAGTTCATAAGGTAATTTATAAGATATCATAGATAATTCATAATGTAGTTCATAAGATAGTTCATTTGATAGTTCATAAGATATCATAAGATATTTCATAAGGTAGTTAATAAGATAGTTCATCAGATAGTTCATTAGATAGTTCATAAGGTAGTTCATAAGATATCACAAGATAGTTCGTAAGTTAGTTCATAAGATAGTTCATTATATAGTTCATAAGGCAGTTCAAAAGGTAGTTCATAAGGTAGTTCATAAGATATCATAAGATAGTTCATAAGGTAGTTCATAAGGTAGTTCATAAGATATCACAACATAGTTCATAAGGTAGTTCATAAGATATCATAAGATAGTTCATAAGATAGTTCATAAGGTAGTTCATAAGATATCATAAGGTAGTTCATAAGGTAGTTCATAAGGTAGTTCATAAGGTAGTTCATAAGGTAGTTCATAAGATATCATAAGATAGTTCATAAGGTAGTTCATAAGATATCATAAGGTATATCATAAGGTAGTTCATAAGATATCATAAGGTAGTTCATAAGGTAGTTCATAAGGTAGTTCATAAGGTAGTTCATAAGATATCATAAGATAGATCATAAGGTAGTTCATAAGATATCATAAGGTAGTTCCTAAGGTAGTTCATAAGATATCATAAGATGTCATAAGATAGTTCGTACGGTAGTTCATAAGATAGTTCATAAGGTAGCGCATACGGTAGTTCATAAGATAGTTCGTAATATATTTCAAAGATAGTTCATTAGGTAGTTCATAAGGTAGTTCATAAGATAGTTCATAATGTAGTTCATAAGGTAGTTCATAAGATAGTTCATAAGGTAGTTCATAAGGTAGTTCATAAGGGGGTTCATAAGGTGGTTAATAAAGTAGTACATAAAGGCAGTTCATAAAATAGTTCATAAGGTAGTTCATAAGGTAATTTATAAGATACCATAGATAGTTCATAATGTAGTTCATAAGATAGTTCATTAGATAGTTCATAAGATATCATAAGATATTTCATAAGGTAGTTCATAAGATAGTTCATAAGATAGGTCATTAGATAGTTCATAAGATAGTTCAAAAGGTAGTTCATAAGATATCACAAGATAGTTTGTAAGTTAGTTCATAAGATAGTTCATTAGATAGTTCATAAGGCAGTTCAAAAGGTAGTTCATAAGGTAGTTCATAAGATATCATAAGATAGTTCATAAGGTAGTTCATAAGGTAGTTCATAAGATATCATAAAATAGTTCATAAGGTAGTTCATAAGATTTCATAAGATAGTTCATTAGATAGTTCATAAGATAGTTCATAAGGTAGTTCATAAGATATCATAAGGTAGTTCATAAGGTAGTTCATAAGGTAGTTCATAAGGTAGTTCATAAGATATCATAAGATAGTTCATAAGATAGTTCATAAGGTAGTTCATAAGATATCATAAAGTAGTTCTTAAGGTAGTTCATAAGGTAGTTCATAAGGTAGTTCATAAGATATCATAAGTTATTTCATAAGGTAATTCATAAGATATCATAGCGTAGTTCATAAGATATCATAAGGTAGTTCATAAGGTAGTTCGTAAGATGTCATAAGATACTTCATAAGATAGTTCATAAGGTAGTTCATAAGATATCATAAGGTAGTTCATAAGGTAGTTCATAAGATATCATAAGATATTTCATAAGGTAGGTTATAAGATAGTTCATAAGATATCATAAGATAGTTCATAAGGTAGTTCATAAGATATCATAAGATAGCGCATACGGTAGTTCATCAGATAGTTCGTAATATATTTCAAAGATAGTTCATAAGGTAGTTCATAAGGTAGTTCATAATGTAGTACATAAGGCAGTTCATAAGGTATTTCATAAGGTAGTTATTAAGATATCTTAAGATAGCTCATAAGGTAGTTCATAAGGTAGTTCATAAGATATCATAAGATGTCATAAGATAGTTCATACGGTAGTTCATAAGATAGTTCATAAGGTAGCGCATACGGTAGTTCATAAGATAGTTCGTAATATATTTCAAAGATAGTTCATAAGGTAGTTCGTAAGGTAGTTCATAATGTAGTTCATAAGGTAGTTTATAAGGTATTTCATAAGATAGTTCATAAGGTAGGTTATAAGATAGTTCATAAGATATCATAAGATAGTTCATAAGATAGTTCAAAAGGTAGTTCATAAGATATCATAAGGTAGTTTATAAGGTAGTTCATAAGATAGTTTATAAGATATCATAAGATATTTCAAAAGGTTGCTAATAAGATAGTTTATTAGATAGTTTATAAGATAGTTCATCAGGTAGTTCATAAGATGGATCATAAAGTAGTTCATTAGGTAGTTCATAATATAGTTTATAAGGTAGTTCATAGGTAGTTTATAAGGTAGTTCATCAGGTAGTTCATAAGGTAGTTCATAAGATATCATAAGATATTTCATAAGATAGTTCATAAGGTAGTTCATAAGATATCATAAGACTGTTCATAATGTAGTTCATAAGATAGTTCATTAGATAGTTCATAAGATAGTTCATAAGATAATTCATAAGGTAGTTCATAAGATGGTTCATAAGATAGTCATCGGTATGAACCATGAACTTACATGAAGAAAGTCAAACTGTATAAAATCAACATCTCAAACAAAGAGCCAGTCTTGCTTGGAGGTTTAAAACAAAGTTAGTGATGGCATCACCATCAGACAGTTCTTGTCTTGATGCTGTAACTTACGCGGTATCTGGATTAAAGTGAGGACCAAGGTCCGCTCGAAATCTGCGAGGCTCGAACCAACGCCGTTTTGGTTCATAGCTTTGAGAGGATTGTCTTACCTCTTGACCACAACGACCCCACAGTTTGGAGGTGAAGCACTGGCAGATGTGATAATCTTCACATGTTTAGTTCAGCACCGTTGATACTTCAGTGGACACAGAGACCGATGTAAGGGGGATAATTAAAAAGGAAAGGACAACATTCGTGTAACTAAATAACAGATGGAAATCTAGGTCAATAAAGACTTAGACCACGCCACGATTGTTGAATTCCCATGTCAAGTCAGTATTCGTTTACAGAGCAGAAACATGGAGAACGACAAAGGCAATTCAGAGTAACCTCCATCCATTTGTCAATAAACGTATAAGGAGGATAATTGGTATAGATTGGGACTGGAATGATTAACTAGGAAAAAGAAGCCAACAACAATAAATGGAGCAACATATAAAATATAAGAAATGGGGCTGGTTAGGACATACCCTACGGAAATTACAATCAAACGTGGCCAGACAGACCAGACATCGAATCCACAGAGAAAAAGAGGTAGATCAAAAAACACCTAGAGAAGAGACAGAAAATAAACTTCGGTCCCTGGACCTCAACTGGAAAGAGGCAGAAAGTGCAGCTCAAACCCGAGCTTGCTTGAGGAAGGTTGTCAATGGCCTATGCCACATAAGGAGCGATGGCATTGCTGTGGCGCAAGAACAATATGCAAGTAACATGTTCTAAATGAAGTATGGGAACACTCATTCACTCATCCTTCAATCATCCATTCATTGAACAGTTCATTGATTTCTCCTCACTCCGTGTGAAGCATTGGGTTGCCGCTACACCGTATCCCTCACAGGAATTCTGTTTCCGAGAATTTGCAATTAAAGTTTAAATGACAATGATTTTTACATGACGAAGTTTCTAGTGTCGTGCATAAATCGGTTTAGGCCCCTTTTACAACACACTTGGAAGGTTTAAGTGGCTATGATCTTTTTACTTCTGGTACCAATAAGTGGATGATATAAGCAGAGGGTACAGGCCTTGGGGATGAGATCTTTCCGAAGACTTCTAAATGGTACATGCAAAGACTAAGTTACAAATGAAATACGAGAAAGAATTAAAACATCAATAGAGCCTTTTGAAGACCTCTTGGCAGCCGTCCAAAGACGTACGGGCATAAATCGAGATCAAACGATCTTGGTACGGGCATATATCGAGATCAAACGATCTTGGGACGGGCATATATCGAGATCAAACGATCTTGGTACGGGCATATATCCAGATCAAACGATCTTGGTACGGGCATATATCCAGATCAAACGATCTTGCTCGGAAAGATGCAAGGCGGTCTACGAATAGGTCGTACTAAAAAAGAGATGAGAGGACAATATAAATTAATGGACCAATCTCCGACCAGAGGAGGTACAGGCAGCGGCTGCTGACAAAGAGGGTTGGCCTAGAGTTTTGGGGGTGTCTTCATGAGTGTCTCAGCGACCGCATCGATTACGGGATGACTTGACTTAACTTGACCAATGAGTGATATGTCATGTGTGGTTCTTACATAAGCTTCCAACCACTACTGGTAAGTAAGCTAGCTAGTACCTGCACACTTAAGACCTCGAACTTCCAGGCACATGTGTGGATCTGCTGCCATGGCATGCTGGGTTTGCAAGAGTGAAAGAGCTGACATTCTGGAATTAAGGGCATTAGCAGTGGAAACGGGTAGGGGTAAAAATTGGAAGTTGATCAAGGACCTCTTTTTGCATGAAGACACTGCAGAGGATGAATCAACAATTACAGATTGCAAGATTCTGAAATCATACACGGATCCAGCAGAGATGGGCGCCTGTGTAGAGCTACTAGTACCATTAGTATCTACACTCCTCGCTATCTGCTAAGAGGAACGGAACTTCTATGGGTTGCACGGATTGCAACGAACGTGGCTCAGAACAGAGCAGAACTGCACCGCATTCCTTATTTGGCAAACTATTCCTTGAGCAATAGCACAAACTTGAACTGATGTAGCAATGTCACATGCTTGACTTCTTTTCCTGTTCTTGTTCTTCTTCATGATCTTCTTCTTTTTAATCTTTCCTTCGTCTTCTCCATCCTCTTCTTCCTTCTCTCATCTTCTATCTCACTTCTGACTTCATCCTTCTTACTTCCTATTTCTTTTTTCTTACTTCTCCCTAATTACTACCTCTTCCTTATTACCATTTCTTTCTTACATCTTCCTTCCTACTTATTCCTTCTTACTAATTCCTTCTTACTAATTCCTTCTTGATTCTTTTTTCCGCTTTCTTACTTCTCCTTTCGTACTTCTTCCATCTTACTTCTTATTTCTTCCTTCTTCTTTATGACGTATTTTTATTGCTTCTTTCTTCTTACTTCTTCCTTCTTATTTCTAACTTCTCCCTTCTTACTTCCTTCTTTTTACCTATACTTTCTTACTTCTCCCTTCTTTCTTCTCCCTTGCTCCTTCTTTTTCGTTCTTTTTCCTTATACTTTTTCCTTATACTTTTTCCTTCCTACTCATCCGTCCTGGGTTTTTTCCTGCTTTTGCTTTTTATTTTTTCTCTTTCTTTTTCTTCTTGTCTTTTTTTTATCTATGTCTGCTTCTTCTTCTTCTCCTTCTTTTTTTTTCTTCTTTTTCCTTGATCTTTTTCTTCTTCTTCCTTCTTCTTCTCCCTATTATTCACTGGACCCTCACGATCTATAGTGCCACCACTATAAAGGAACAGCTGCATGGAGTATGTCCCAGTGCTCATGCAATGCAATTTCGTTTAGAAATACTTTGAAGCTACGACAGTACAGATAATCTGAAGTTGATAACAACACAAACAGGTATAGCTCAGATACCGTACCCCAACAGAAACATAATGGAACCTACGTTACGACCACAATGTCTTTATCGGGAACAAAGAACAACACAATTGAAAACACGTTATAACAACAACGACAAAAACATATAGGAAAGGTACTTATACAAACGCTCTGTCGCATTTACATTCGGTTGGCTCTGGGTGGCAAGGATAGATAAGTAGATAAGTCTTTTTGTGTGGAAAAATGTAATTAAAAATATAATGATGGGGCCCAAAACGTAGCTGCTTCAATCTTGGGGCCCTAAGCTGCAGCCAAGTCAACCTATCTGGAAATCCACCACTGTCTGAACACATGTCCAATATGCATTTTCAATATCCCAAACAGGAAGCGGAAGTTATAAGAAATATGTGCGACACTATCATCAGGGTCGGGTTGTTTATGTAGTAATTTGTTTTACGTGATTCGATTGCTAACACCTTGCCAATCCCTCCTTAATCGCGCTTTACAACATGAAAGGTGCAGTTGTCAAATCCCCTCTCCCAGCCTCCCCATTCCTCCATCCCACCCTCACAAACGTCCTCCCTGGATCAGCACTGGATGAGGACAGTGGGGGTGGTTGGGGAAGGAGGGGAAGTGCGGAGAGAGAAATGTCTCTTTTACAAGAACGTTAATTAAGTCTTCCAGTTTTAAACTTCGTTCAAATAATCTTCAAAATGCTACATTTCTGTGACCCAGGTTTGCAGCATTATTTATTTTTTTTTTTTTTTACACTTGTCCATAAACATTTCTTATCCATGTAACATCAATTAACCGCGAAATGAAAGTTAAACTTTCAGAGCACTTCAAAGTGTGCCTAGCTCGATGGAAGCCCGGCTTTCTATGCACCGCGAGCAGGTGGAATAATTACAAACGTTCTGACAAACAAACCAGGGAAGCCATTTTCTGCCACATGCATTCTGGACATAGAAACTAGTTCAGTATTTCTTTTTAAAGGTCTTGTACTTCGGGCAATCACAGTTTTAATTTTTATTATTTGTTTTGATAGAGTATCAAGCCACATTGAATGTGTATCTGCAGATGACGTAAATTACCCGATTAGTGTCTTAGATGAATAGAATAGGACCACTGTGACCTCCCAAGCATGTTGTAAAAGGCGATTGAAGAAGGTTAATAATGGGGCTTGTAACTTCATAAAGGGAAACCATTGTTGTGTAAACGCCACTGAAAATGAACGGATACGGCATAGTGGCCTATTGTAGGTGCTCTCCTATGCTTCAATTGGTCATCATTACAGCTGACCCCCTTATACGAAGTCTTCATCGGAACATTTCCAGTGGGGGTTTAAATAGAAATGGTTTAACGTAATAAGGTTACTAGCGACCTGCACAACATTTTATAGTCGTCTTTTACGACACGCATTTAAAGGTTACCTATTGTTTCCGTCCCTGGTACCGCCTTGGTGGCTAATTTGTTGATAGAAATAAAGACTGCAGGAAAGACCTGACTTTGTGAGATGAAGTTGGGGACGAGGTTCCTCTTTGTGGTAGTGGCACAAAGAACTATAGCTTTGCTAGTAGATGTAGCAGTTGTAGATGTAGCAGTTGTAGATGTTGTATTTGTAAATGTAGTAGTTATAGATGTATTAGCTATAGATTTAGTAGGTGCAGATGCTGTAGTTGCAGATGTAATAGTTAAAGATTTTATAGTTGTATATGTAGTAGTTGTATATGTAGTAGTTGTATATGTAGTAGTTGTATATGTAGTAGTTGTATATGTTTAGTACTTGTAGAAGTAGTAGCTGTAGTTGTCGCAGATGTAGACGTTATAGATTATGTAGTTGTTGAAGTTGTAGTATTAGATGTAGTAGTTGTGATTGTAGTTGTACATGTAGTAGTATTAGATGTAGTACTTGTATATTTAGTAAATGTAGATGTAGTGCTTGTAGATGTACCACTTGAAGATGTAGTAGTTGTAGATGTAGTAGTTGTAGATGTAGTAGTTGTAGATGTTCTGGCTGTAGTAGTTAAAAAACGAAGGACAGAATTAACAAAATTTGGAAGGAAGCAGTATTTCAATATAGGTGAGTTTAGTATAAATAAGAGTTTGATACCTTCATGCATGCGATCTTCATGTAGGCGAGTTAACGGTATGGTAAAGAAAGCCTCAGAGAACACATTAACATGGGGAATAAAGTCTTAGATAGCTCGTTGTAATAGATCTAATATTTTAACTCTATATTCTAAATCTCGAAACTACAAAAATACGTTATTTCGAACAGGGAGATAATTCTCTTGCTTTCACACATAAACCATTTCTTTACGAGAGGATTTAAATATGCTATTCTTACATTTTTTTAAGAAATGAAACATGTCATTACACCCAAAAAATATTTCTTTAACAAAAAACGGTTCTTAGATTGATTGGCTTAAGTATGTGTCAAGTTGTCTTTCTCTTCGTCTTCACTTCTACATCTACAGCAGAAGTCTAGGTATTCATTGCCAGCTAGATATACTGGAACGCAGTGAGATCGAGAATAGATCAAGTCTCTTTGCTGCAATTGACAATTGCTCTAACCACTCTTCCACTCGTGTCATAGACTGAATTAAAACGCAGTACCGATGATAGAAAAGCAAGAGTTGTTCAAGTGATGTTTCTGAATGCCGTCACTAGGCTACATCGAGCGATAAACACAATATTGCTTTCTCATGAATATTTGTAAATGGCTATTGTTTTTTTGCCTCTTCTCTTATTCTATTGACTTCATTCGATTGTATTTGTTTAGCTTAGATCACCGTTTGTGTGTATGCCGTTTTCTTTTGTCCAGTCCGTGATAACAACCTTTACAGATCTAAATGTCGGTACTATTGATATGTAAAATTACATTCTAATCTGGCGTATTTCTCGTCTATCTTTGTCTAATAGTAATAGTAGTTGTGGTAGAAGAAGCAAGTTATAGAGAAGAAAGGAAAAAACTAAAACAAATCGGAACATAATGTAATAGCGCCAAATATAGAAATAATATTATAGCAGTCCCGAGTGGTCCGCCGGGGTATTTGTATATGACAAGGACAAGAATAGCACCACTGCCCCACAGAGAGCATGTTGTAAGAGGCGACTAACTGTGCCACATGGCATAAAACCGGCCATGGTTAGGTGGTTTGTTTAGAGCAGCATAGATGGTGCCTAACAGGCTGCGAGTCTACTTTGCTCTAGTGTTTGAGTCTATTAAGATTGATTCGCATGTCGGTTATCCACTTTCTTGGGCACTTTTTCAGCGTAGCGGAGTAATAAGCTGCTCGAGTCTAGCCCGCTTAGCATGAAATCCTCCTCCCAGCTACATCCAGCTCATACCAGAGCTGGGACCTTCACTGGAGCATCAGCCCCTGAAGAAGTAAAGATCGACTAAGAACTAAGATCTATAGAAATCAGAAGACAAATACAGAATAACTGAAAACAGTGATCAAGATGCTGAACAGCACATGAGCTGCAGCGGTCAGCGACCCATAGCTGACTACTAGCGTCAGGGCCAGCGAACCAGAGCTGCCAAGACCCTTCTACTCCTCCACACAGTGATCCTGGAAAACAGGCTGTAACAGAGGAGACTGGCTTAGGAGAAGGGATCGAAGAGGGAATGCTAACCCGGTACTAAAAAAAATGCTTACCGAAGTCAGATGTGTTTGACCGAAAGGTCAAGCTGTAAACTACGACACATCGCATTTCGTTCTCTGGACTACATTCTGCTACTTAGGCCCGTGTCAGGGTTTGGTAGCGGGAGATTGAGAACGAACGAAGCCAAGCCACTGAAAACAATACACAAAGGACAGGTGATTTAAGTTGGAGGAGTTACAAAGACAAGTAAAGAAGAAAAATAGAGAATTAACTGGCAAGGAATTATACGTTGGTACACGTAAATAACGACAAAGAAGATCATGAACTGACAGAACGCAAAAATAAACTAGAGAGATGAAGGAAATATGTTGAGAAATGTACGAAGACACCAGAATAAGGTATACATTAACGTCCGAGAAGGAGGAAAAGTGCCGGAACACACAATGGATGAAGTCAGCTCAACAATCCAAAGCTTCCTGACAGGAAAATCACCAGGATGCAATGGTATACCGACAGACTTTATTCAAGCAGGATGATAAGTCGGTGCAAGATGTTACCAGAAAGTACGTAGGAAGATCAGAATATATCTCTAGAAAGGCGACATAACACAAAGCACAAACTACCGAACCATTGATTTTCATACGTAATCCATGCAAAATCATCAGTCGTATCATTATAAAAAAGATAGAAAGAAAACTAAACTGGAAAGTACATGAAACGTAGGTATGTCACAGACAATATCAGAAACACTGGGGATCAGATACTTAACATGAGGAATATCATAGAAATATGCAGAGTACAATGAAGACCTACACGTTTGCTTTATATATTACATCAAGGTTTTTGACTGTGTACAACCCGAAAGGCCATAGAACACAATTAAAAACCGAGGGTTCTCAAGTTGTTACCTTTTGGAAACACTATATCAGAAACGAAAAGTAACGGTCGGAATAGATGACGCAACGGCAGATTTGTTCAGAGTCCAAAAGACAGTAAGACAAGAATGCGTTCTCTCCCTTTATCAATTCAACATCTATGCAGAAAGTATGAGAAATGGTTTTATAAAAAAAAAAAAATTAGCACAAGTTCGTCCCGCTTAGAATTCAAGGAAATTAAATAAGAAAAATAAGTTATGCTGGCTAATGCGTTATCCCCTCAAGAAGCCATGAATGGGCTAGAACAAATAATTTTGTCGAAAATACCACAACGAAAACAACATTTCTACCCGAGCACCAATAACGGCCACCGATAAATTAAAAAAACAGACCTAAAGTTACCATAGAGAAGGAAGAAATCAAAAACGTCACACGTTTTTAATATCTCAACTTCATTATAAAGAGCAACTGAAACCGACAGCAATAAAAAAAATAAGAAGAAAAATGATAAATGCAATGCAGAGGTCACATAAAATAAGGATTTTTTTTTTTGCATTACATTCAACAAACAAACAAATAATATAATTCTGATGACATATATCTCTCAAGTGGCAACCCATGGATGCGAAATGTCGACAATTATGCATACAACAAAAGAAAAAAAGATTGCTAAAATTGTACAGAAATGTTGTTTAACAAGGGTAGTCTTCGTGGTGACTGACGCTCAAGCAGTACTTCAGAAGGTCCAGAAGGGATGGCTTAGGAACGAGTAGATATCAGCTGTTGACACCTGAAACCTCCAGGGGTTGACATTGGCTTACTGCCCTGGTCATGCTGGGATTCAGGGCAACGAAAGAGCTGATATTTTTGCTTCACAATCTCCTATCATGGGCACGTTAGTGATAGATAGGTATGACATTTTAAAATCAATCAATGTCCGACTGTTTGATAAAGACATTGCAATAGATGAAGCAGCAATTCACCGGCTGTAAAGTTTTGAGATTAAACGAGGATCTAGCGGAGTGGGGTGCATGAGAAGACGGAGCAGGAGAGTGTACAACCAGCTAGCTACAGGGACCATCAGTATCCATACCCTGCACCATTTGCTGAGAGAGACTCTGCACCTATGGGTATACCCGGAGTGCAGTGATGTCGATTCTTAGAAACAGAAAAGTTGTTAGAATACATGGAACGCAAAAATGAAAAACTACAGAGAAAACAAATGAGCTAGATAAAGACTAAATTTGGCTCGCAAACAGCGACACATCAAGGAAACTAAAATAGTTTGGCCATATCAAACGACACAGTGGTTTTGACAAATCTAGACATAGGCAGGCCGAAGAAAAGACGGACATATGGCATCAAAGATGTTCCGAAGATGGCAATGACGGATAGAGAAGAACAGGCCAAGGATCGAGTCTTACAGACCTGCTGTGTTAAGTGAACAACGTTTTTCAAAGAATATGCTACATGATCAGTGCTAGAAATCATAGTAATTATAGTAATAGTAATAATAGCAGTAGTAATAGTAGTAACAGCAGTAGTAGTAGAAAATGTTGTAGTAGGAGCTGTAGTTGTAGTAGCAATAGTAGTAGTAGTAGTAGTAGTAGTAGTAGTAGTAGTAGTAGTAGTAGTAGTAGTAGTAGTTTTAGTAGTAGTCATCATCATGTAGCATGTGCTTTGTAGAACGTCGCTCCCATCACAGTCTGTCTGAAAGAAACTCGTTCCCTTGCCAAAACACCAGCTTCCGCCACTGTCATACTCAGGCACTCCGGGATATCTTGGTGCCATCGTCTTCTTGGTCTACCCATTCCTCTTTTGCCTGGCACCATACCTTCCATCACCGTTCTCTCAAGACGGTTGTGTCTCTTGATGTGACCAAAGTATTTGCATTTTCTAGCCAAAATGGAATTGATAAACCAGTTCTCCTCTATGTTCAACTCTTGCCGAATGTCTACATGTGTTCTTTTCTCTGTCCGGGGTATTCTGCGGATCTTTCTGTAGTAGTAGTAGTAGTAGTAGTAATAGTAGTAGTTGTAGTAAGATAGTAAAAATAGTAGTTGTAGTTAAAGCAGTAAAATTAAGTGGGCTCCATTTTCGTCTCTTCCCAGTCGGTTCCAATACAGCGAATATCTGGTGATATTGCCGAGTTTCTTTCTGAGAGTTCGACCAATACATCTCCCATTTCACTGCCCCCTCTCTCGCTGTACTAGCTTTATGTACGCTCTTTGTCATATATATGGGTTCCTTATTATCTCTGGCGATATAAAACTAAGTATGGGACGAAGACATCTGTTTGCGAAGGTTTGTCGTATGGATGCAAACTTAGTCACATTCCATCTTTCCGAGAAATTACTGATATGGATAGGTAGTTAGTTTCTTCCCACTTATGCCTTCAAGCGCCTTGGGAAGCCTAAGTTGTTAGTCTGCGCCAAGTACGTTGCGTTGGTCAATGTGAGTCCGTATCGCTGCACAATCACTCTAGTGTCATATATTAACCTACCTCGCGGCCGCCCTCTTACCCTGCAATCAGATCTACCAGCGTTGCAAGACATCAGTGGAAGTTGATGAGGATGTATTCTCATGAGAACCAACGTATTTTGTGCCTGGAAATGTATTCTGTGTAAGACGAAAACGTAGTCCCGACCATAATTTCGTCGTCTCGCATTCTGTCTTCCTGGTAATACTAACGGCTTTTCTTAAACACTTCATTTTACATGTCGAAATTCTGCTCTCACACGCCCTGAACATAGGCAATGTTTTGCACTAATAGCATAGAATCAGCAATAAATATACACATATGGCAATGCATGTAGTATGCATATATATACAAATCTCTTTACAGTTCAATTGTTTAATCTTTCACGTGTCTCTGTTTTTGTTTTCTCAGTGCATGAGGTGCGGACAGGGAGGTCAAGGCCAGTGCGTTGGTCCAAACATTTGCTGCAGTTCAGTTTTTGGTTGCCGTATTGGCACAGCGGAAACGGAAGTATGTCAGCAAGAAAACCAAAGTGTGTCGCCATGTTTCGTCATTGGAGATGTCTGTGGTGCTCGTGATGCTGGGAACTGTGTAGCCGATGGTGTGTGTTGTGACTCAGGTAGGGTCATTTAATGACTTCAAATAGTCCGCTGGAGATGTAGATGTAGTAGTGAATAGGTTGACAGCAGTATGCGACTCATAGCTAGCTGCTTGCGTCAGGGTCAGCAACCAATACCTGGCCCAAGACCATATTCTGCTTACAGGTGGTGGTCCTAGAAACAGACTGAAACCATGCAGTCTGGCAAAGAGATTATGGATCGAATAGGGAGAGCAATTCCAGTCCCTAAAATGGCCCGCTAAAAATGGAGCACCGATGTACACTACGATACAACATCCCAAGCGTCCATTTAAGAACGAATATAGAAGAAGAAGAAATGGAAGTAGACGAAGAAGAAGAGTTTTTCTTGTAATCCTCCTCTCATACATTCGTCACCTTCTTGGATGTTTTTTTAGTATCTATTTCATGTAGTTCTCATAGTCCCCCCTCTCCAAAATGTATCTGTCCCAATCTTAAGTATGTGCCCTGGTCCCCCCTATCCAACATTTATCCGTCCCAATCTTAAGTATGTGCCCTGGTCCCCCCTATCCAACATTTATCCGTCCCAATCTTAAGTATGTGCCCTGGTCCCCCTCTCTCCAACATTTATCCGTCCCAATCTTAAGTATGTGCCCTGGTCCCCCTCTCTCCAACATTTATCCGTCCCAATCTTAAGTATTTCTTCTGGTCCCCCATCTCCAACATTTATCCGTCCCAATCTTAAGTATGTCCCCTGGTCCCCTTCTCCAACATTTTCCCCTCCCAATCTTAAGAATGTCCCCTGGTCCCCCCCCCTCTCTCCAACATTTATCCGTCCCAATCTTAAGTATTTCTTCTGGTCCCCCCTCTCCAACATGTATCCGTCCCAATCTTAAGTATGTCCCCTGGTCCCTCCTCTCCAACATTTATCCGTTCCAATCTTAAATATGTGCCCTGGTCCCCCCTCTCCAAAATTTGTCCGTCCCAATCTTAAGTATTTCTTCTGGTTCCCCTCTCCAACATTTATCCGTCCCAATCTTAAGTATTTTTTCTGGTCCCCACTCTCCAACATTTATCCGTCCCAATCTTAAGTATGTGCCCTGCCCCCCCCCTCTCCAACATGTATCCGTCCCAATCTTAAGTATGTGCCCTGGTCCCCCTCTCCAACATTTATCCGTCCCAATCTTAAGTATGTGCCCTGGTCCCGCTCTCCAACATTTATCCGTCCCAATCTTAAGTATGTGCCCTGGACCCCTCTCCAACATTTATCCGTCCCAATCTTAAGTATGTACCCTTGTCCCCCTCTATCCAACATTTATCCGTTCCAATCTTAAGTATGTGCCCTTGTCCCCCCCCCCTCTCCAACATTTATCCGTCCCAATCTTAAGTATTTCTTCTGGTCCCCCCCTCTCCAACATTTATCCGTCCCAATCTTAAGTATGTCCCCTGGTCCCTTTCTCCAACATTTTCCCCTCCCAATCTTAAGTATGTGCCCTGGTCGCCCCCCTCTCCAACATTTATCCGTTCCAATCTTAAGTATGTGCCCTGGTCCCCCCTCTCCAACATTTGTCCGTCCCAATCTTAAGTATTTCTTCTGGTCCCCCCTCTCCAACATTTATCCGTCCCAATCTTAAGTATGTGTCCTGGACCCCTCTCCAACATTTATCCGTCCCAATCTTAAGTATGTACCCTTGTCCCCCTCTATCCAACATTTATCCGTTCCAATCTTAAGTATGTGCTTTGGTCCCCCCCCCCCCTCTCCAACATTTATCCGTCCCAATCTTAAGTATTTCTTCTGGTCCCCCCTCTCCAACATTTATCCGTCCCAATCTTAAGTATGTCCCCTGGTCCCCTTCTCCAACATTTTCCCCTCCCAATCTTAAGTATGTGCCCTGGTCGCCCCCCTCTCCAACATTTATCCGTTCCAATCTTAAGTATGTGCCCTGGTCCCCCCTCTCCAACATTTGTCCGTCCCAATCTTAAGTATTTCTTCTGGTCCCCCCCTCTCCAACATTTATCCGTTCCAATCTTAAGTATTTCTTCTGGTCCCCCCTCTCCAACATGTATCCGTCCCAATCTTAAGTATTTCTTCTGGTCCCCCCTCTCCAACATGTATCCGTCCCAATCTTAAGTATGTGCCCTGGTCCCCCTCTCCAACATTTATCCGTCCCAATCTTAAGTATGTCCCCTGGTCCCCTTCTCCAACATTTTCCCCTCCCAATCTTAAGTATGTACCCTGGTCGCCCCCCTCTCCAACATTTATCCGTTCCAATCTTAAGTATGTGCCCTGGTCCCCCCTCTCCAACATTTGTCCGTCCCAATCTTAAGTATTTCTTCTGGTCCCCCCCTCTCTAACATTTATCCGTTCCAATCTTAAGTATTTCTTCTGGTCCCCCCTCTCCAACATGTATCCGTCCCAATCTTAAGTATTTCTTCTGGTCCCCCCTCTCCAACATGTATCCGTCCCAATCTTAAGTATGTGCCTTGGTCCCCCTCTCCAACATTTATCCGTCCCAATCTTAAGTATGTGCCCTGGACCCCTCTCCAACATTTATCCGTCCCAATCTTAAGTATGTACCCTTGTCCCCCTCTATCCAACATTTATCCGTTCCAATCTTAAGTATGTGCCCTTGTCCCCCCCCCCTCTCCAACATTTATCCGTCCCAATCTTAAGTATTTCTTCTGGTCCCCCCCTCTCCAACATTTATCCGTCCCAATCTTAAGTATGTCCCCTGGTCCCCTTCTCCAACATTTTCCCCTCCCAATCTTAAGTATGTGCCCTGGTCGCCCCCCTCTCCAACATTTATCCGTTCCAATCTTAAGTATGTGCCCTGGTCCCCCCTCTCCAACATTTGTCCGTCCCAATCTTAATTATTTCTTCTGGTCCCCCCTCTCCAACATGTATCCGTCCCAATCTTAAGTATTTCATCTGGTGCCCCCTCTCCAACATTTATCCGTTCCAATCTTAAGTATGTGCCCTGGTCCCACCCCCCCCCCCTCTCCAACATTAATTTGTCCCAATCTTAAGTATTTCTTCTGGTCCCCCCTCTCCAACATGTATCCGTCCCAATCTTAAGTATGTCCCCTGGTCCCTCCTCTCCAACATTTATCCGTCCCAATCTTAAGTATGTGCCCTTGTCCCCCTCTCCAACATTTATCCGTCCCAATCTTAAGTATGTGCCCTGGACCCCTCTCCAACATTTATCCGTCCCAATCTTAAGTATGTACCCTTGTCCCCCTCTATCCAACATTTATCCGTTCCAATCTTAAGTATGTGCCTTGGTCCCCCCCCCCCTCTCCAACATTTATCCGTCCCAATCTTAAGTATGTCCCCTGGTCCCCTTCTCCAACATTTTCCCCTCCCAATCTTAAGTATGTGCCCTGGTCGCCCCCCTCTCCAACATTTATCCGTTCCAATCTTAAGTATGTGCCCTGGTCCCCCCTCTCCAACATTTGTCCGTCCCAATCTTAAGTATTTCTTCTGGTCCCCCCTCTCCAACATTTATCCGTTCCAATCTTAAGTATTTCTTCTGGTCCCCCCTCTCCAACATGTATCCGTCCCAATCTTAAGTATTTCTTCTGGTCCCCCCTCTCCAACATTTATCCGCTCCAATCTTAAGTATGTGCCCTGGTCCCACCCCCCCCCCCCTCTCCAACATTTATTTGTCCCAATCTTAAGTATTTCTTCTGGTCCCCCTCTCCAACATTTATCCGTTCCAATCTTAAGTATGTCCACTGGTCCCCTTCTCCAACATTTTCCCCTCCCAATTTAAAGTATGTCCCCTGGTCCCACCTCTCCAACATGTATCCGTGCCAATCTTAAGTATGTCCTCTGGTCTCCCTCTTCAACATTTTCCCCTGCCAATTTTAAGTATTCCCCTGGTCCCCCTCTCCAACATTTTCCCCTCCCCATTTTAAGTATGTCCCCTGGTCCCCCCTCTCCAACATGTATCCGTGCCAATCTTAAGTATGTCCTCTGGTCTCCCTCTCCAACATTTTCCCCTTCCAATTTTAAGTATGCCCCCTGGTCCCCCTCTCCAACCTTTTCCCCTCCCCATTTTAAGTATGTCCCCTGGTCCCCCCTCTCCAACATGTATCCGTGCCAATCTTAAGTATGTCCTCTGGTCTCCCTCTCCAACATTTTCCCCTTCCAATTTTAAGTATGCCCCCTGGTCCCCCTCTCCAACGTTTTCCCCTCCCAATTTTAAGTTTGTCCTCTGGTCTCCCTCTCCAACATTTTTCCCCTCCCAATTTTAAGTATGTCCTCTGGTCTCCCTCTCCAACATTTTCCCTTCCCAATTTTAAGTATGTCCTCTAGTCTCCCTCTCCAACATTTTCCCCTCCCAATTTTAAGTATGTCCTCTGGTCTCCCTCTCCAACATTTTCCCCTCCCAATTTTAAGTATGTCCTCTGGTCTCCCTCTCCAACATTTTCCCCTCTCAATTTTAAGTATGTCCTCTGGTCTCCCTCTCCAACATTTTCTCCTCCCAATTTTAAGTATGTCCTCTGGTCTTTTTCTCCAACATTTTCCCCTCCCAATTTTAAGTATGTCCACTGGTCCCCCCTCTCCAACATGTATCCGTCCCAATCTTAAGTATGTGCCCTGGTCTCCCTCTCCAATATTTTCCCCTCCCAATTTTAAGTATGTCCCCTGGTCCCCCCTCTCCAACATTTTCCCCTCCCAATTTTAAGTATTTCTTCTGGTCCCCCCTCTCCAACATTTATCCGTTCCAATCTTAAGTATTTCTTTTGGTCCCCACTCTCCAACATGTATCCGTCCCAATCTTAAGTATTTCTTCTGGTCCCCCCTCTCCAACATTTATCCGTTCCAATCTTAAGTATATGTGCCCTGGTCCCACCCCCCCCCCCCCACCCCCTCTCCAACATTTATTTATCCCAATCTTAAGTATTTCTTCTGGTCCCCCTCTCCAACATTTATCCGTTCCAATCTTAAGTATGTCCACTGGTCCCCTTCTCCAACATTTTCCCCTCCCAATTTAAAGTATGTCCCCTGGTCCCACCTCTCCAACATGTATCCGTGCCAATCTTAAGTATGTCGTCTGGTCTCCCTCTTCAACATTTTCCCCTGCCAATTTTAAGTATTCCCCTGGTCTCCCTCTCCAACATTTTCCCCTCCCCATTTTAAGTATGTTCCCTGGTCCCCCCTCTCCAACATGTATCCGTGCCAATCTTAAGTATGTCCTCTGGTCTCCCTCTCCAACATTTTCCCCTTCCAATTTTAAGTATGCCCCCTGGTCCCCCTCTCAACCTTTTCCCCTCCCCATTTTAAGTATGTCCCCTGGTCCCCCCTCTCCAACATGTATCCGTGCCAATCTTAAGTATGTCCTCTGGTCTCCCTCTCCAACATTTTCCCCTTCCAATTTTAAGTATGCCCCCTGGTCCCCCGCTCCAACCTTTTCCCCTCCCCATTTTAAGTATGTCCCCTGGTCCCCCCTCTCCAACATGTATCCGTGCCAATCTTAAGTATGTCCTCTGGTCTCCCTCTCCAACATTTTCCCCTTCCAATTTTAAGTATGCCCCCTGGTCCCCCTCTCCAACGTTTTCCCCTCCCAATTTTAAGTTTGTCCTCTGGTCTCCCTCTCCAACATTTTTCCCCTCCCAATTTTAAGTATGTCCTCTGGTCTCCCTCTCCAACATTTTCCCTTCCCAATTTTAAGTATGTCCTCTAGTCTCCCTCTCCAACATTTTCCCCTCCCAATTTTAAGTATGTCCTCTGGTCTCCCTCTCCAACATTTTCCCCTCCCAATTTTAAGTATGTCCTCTGGTCTCCCTCTCCAACATTTTCCCCTCTCAATTTTAAGTATGTCCTCTGGTCTCCCTCTCCAACATTTTCTCCTCCCAATTTTAAGTATGTCCTCTGGTCTTTTTCTCCAACATTTTCCCCTCCCAATTTTAAGTATGTCCACTGGTCCCCCCTCTCCAACATGTATCCGTCCCAATCTTAAGTATGTGCCCTGGTCTCCCTCTCCAACATTTTCCCCTCCTAATTTTAAGTATGTCCTCTGGTCCCCCTCTCCAACATTTTCCCCTCCCAATTTTAAGTATGTCCCCTGGTCCCCCCTCTTCAACATTTTCCCCTCCCAATTTTAAGTATGTCCCCAGGTCCCCCCTCTCCAACATTTTCCCCTCCCAATTTTAAGTATGTCCCCTGGCCCCCCCCCCTCTCCAACATTTTCCCCTTCCAATTTTAAGTATGTCCCCTGGTCCCCCCTCTCCAACATTTTCCCCTCCCAATTTTAAGTATGTCTTCTGGTCTCCCTCTCCAATATTTTCCCCTCCCAATTTTAAGTATGTCCCCTGGTCCCCCCTCTCCAACATTTTCCTCTCCCAATTTTAAGTATTTCTTCTGGTCCCCCCTCTCCAACATTTATCCGTTCCAATCTTAAGTATTTCTTTTGGTCCCCACTCTCCAACATGTATCCGTCCCAATCTTAAGTATTTCTTCTGGTCCCCCCTCTCCAACATTTATCCGTTCCAATCTTAAGTATATGTGCCCTGGTCCCACCCCCCCCCCCACCCCCTCTCCAACATTTATTTATCCCAATCTTAAGTATTTCTTCTGGTCCCCCTCTCCAACATTTATCCGTTCCAATCTTAAGTATGTCCACTGGTCCCCTTCTCCAACATTTTCCCCTCCCAATTTAAAGTATGTCCCCTGGTCCCACCTCTCCAACATGTATCCGTGCCAATCTTAAGTATGTCGTCTGGTCTCCCTCTTCAACATTTTCCCCTGCCAATTTTAAGTATTCCCCTGGTCCCCCTCTCCAACATTTTCCCCTCCCCATTTTAAGTATGTTCCCTGGTCCCCCCTCTCCAACATGTATCCGTGCCAATCTTAAGTATGTCCTCTGGTCTCCCTCTCCAACATTTTCCCCTTCCAATTTTAAGTATGCCCCCTGGTCCCCCTCTCAACCTTTTCCCCTCCCCATTTTAAGTATGTCCCCTGGTCCCCCCTCTCCAACATGTATCCGTGCCAATCTTAAGTATGTCCTCTGGTCTCCCTCTCCAACATTTTCCCCTTCCAATTTTAAGTATGCCCCCTGGTCCCCCTCTCCAACGTTTTCCCCTCCCAATTTTAAGTTTGTCCTCTGGTCTCCCTCTCCAACATTTTTCCCCTCCCAATTTTAAGTATGTCCTCTGGTCTCCCTCTCCAACATTTTCCCTTCCCAATTTTAAGTATGTCCTCTGGTCTCCCTCTCCAACATTTTCCCCTCCCAATTTTAAGTATGTCCTCTGGTCTCCCTCTCCAACATTTTCCCCTCCCAATTTTAAGTATGTCCTCTGGTCTCCCTCTCCAACATTTTCCCCTCTCAATTTTAAGTATGTCCTCTGGTCTCCCTCTCCAACATTTTCTCCTCCCAATTTTAAGTATGTCCTCTGGTCTTTTTCTCCAACATTTTCCCCTCCCAATTTTAAGTATGTCCACTGGTCCCCCCTCTCCAACATGTATCCGTCCCAATCTTAAGTATGTGCCCTGGTCTCCCTCTCCAACATTTTCCCCTCCTAATTTTAAGTATGTCCTCTGGTCCCCCTCTCCAACATTTTCCCCTCCCAATTTTAAGTATGTCCCCTGGTCCCCCCTCTTCAACATTTTCCCCTCCCAATTTTAAGTATTTCCCCAGGTCCCCCCTCTCCAACATTTTCCCCTCCCAATTTTAAGTATGTCCCCTGGCCCCCCCCCCCCTCTCCAACATTTTCCCCTTCCAATTTTAAGTATGTCCCCTGGTCCCCCCTCTCCAACATTTTCCCCTCCCAATTTTAAGTATGTCTTCTGGTCTCCCTCTCCAATATTTTCCCCTCCCAATTTTAAGTATGTCCCCTGGTCCCCCCTCTCCAACATTTTCCCCTCCCAATTTTAAGTATTTCTTCTGGTCCCCCCTCTTCAACATTTATCCGTTCCAATCTTAAGTATTTCTTCTGGTCCCCACTCTCCAACATGTATCCGTCCCAATCTTAAGTATTTCTTCTGGTCCCCCCTCTCCAACATTTATCCGTTCCAATCTTAAGTATGTGCCCTGGTCCCACCCCCCCCCCCCCACCCCCTCTCCAACATTTATTTATCCCAATCTTAAGTATTTCTTCTGGTCCCCCTCTCCAACATTTATCCGTTCCAATCTTAAGTATGTCCACTGGTCCCCTTCTCCAACATTTTCCCCTCCCAATTTAAAGTATGTCCCCTGGTCCCACCTCTCCAACATGTATCCGTGCCAATCTTAAGTATGTCCTCTGGTCTCCCTCTTCAACATTTTCCCCTGCCAATTTTAAGTATTCCCCTGGTCCCCCTCTCCAACATTTTCCCCTCCCCATTTTAAGTATGTTCCCTGGTCCCCCCTCTCCAACATGTATCCGTGCCAATCTTAAGTATGTCCTCTGGTCTCCCTCTCCAACATTTTCCCCTTCCAATTTTAAGTATGCCCCCTGGTCCCCCTCTCCAACCTTTTCCCCTCCCCATTTTAAGTATGTCCCCTGGTCCCCCCTCTCCAACATGTATCCGTGCCAATCTTAAGTATGTCCTCTGGTCTCCCTCTCCAACATTTTCCCTTTCCAATTTTAAGTATGCCCCCTGGTCCCCCTCTCCAACGTTTTCCCCTCCCAATTTTAAGTTTGTCCTCTGGTCTCCCTCTCCAACATTTTTCCCCTCCCAATTTTAAGTATGTCCTCTGGTCTCCCTCTCCAACATTTTCCCTTCAAATTTTAAGTATGTCCTCTAGTCTCCCTCTCCAACATTTTCCCCTCCCAATTTTAAGTATGTCCTCTGGTCTCCCTCTCCAACATTTTCCCCTCCCAATTTTAAGTATGTCCTCTGGTCTCCCTCTCCAACATTTTCCCCTCTCAATTTTAAGTATGTCCTCTGGTCTCCCTCTCCAACATTTTCTCCTCCCAATTTTAAGTATGTCCTCTGGTCTTTTTCTCCAACATTTTCCCCTCCCAATTTTAAGTATGTCCACTGGTCCCCCCTCTCCAACATGTATCCGTCCCAATCTTAAGTATGTGCCCTTGTCTCCCTCTCCAACATTTTCCCCTCCTAATTTTAAGTATGTCCTCTGGTCCCCCTCTCCAACATTTTCCCCTCCCAATTTTAAGTATGTCCCCTGGTCCCCCCTCTTCAACATTTTCCCCTCCCAATTTTAAGTATGTCCCCAGGTCCCCCCTCTCCAACATTTTCCCCTCCCAATTTTAAGTATGTCCCCTGGCCCCCCCCCTCTCCAACATTTTCCCCTTCCAATTTTAAGTATGTCCCCTGGTCCCCCCTCTCCAACATTTTCCCCTCCCAATTTTAAGTATGTCTTCTGGTCTCCCTCTCCAATATTTTCCCCTCCCAATTTTAAGTATGTCCCCTGGTCCCCCCTCTCCAACATTTTCCCCTCCCAATTTTAAGTATTTCTTCTGGTCCCCCCTCTCCAACATTTATCAGTTCCAATCTTAAGTATTTCTTTTGGTCCCCACTCTCCAACATGTATCCGTCCCAATCTTAAGTATTTCTTCTGGTCCCCCCTCTCCAACATTTATCCGTTCCAATCTTAAGTATGTGCCCTGGTCCGACCCCCCCCCCCCCACCCCCTCTCCAACATTTATTTATCCCAATCTTAAGTATTTCTTCTGGTCCCCCTCTCCAACATTTATCCGTTCCAATCTTAAGTATGTCCACTGGTCCCCTTCTCCAACATTTTCCCCTCCCAATTTAAAGTATGTCCCCTGGTCCCACCTCTCCAACATGTATCCGTGCCAATCTTAAGTATGTCGTCTGGTCTCCCTCTTCAACATTTTCCCCTGCCAATTTTAAGTATTCCCCTGGTCCCCCTCTCCAACATTTTCCCCTCCCCATTTTAAGTATGTTCCCTGGTCCCCCCTCTCCAACATGTATCCGTGCCAATCTTAAGTTAGTCCTCTGGTCTCCCTCTCCAACATTTTCCCCTTCCAATTTTAAGTATGCCCCCTGGTCCCCCTCTCAACCTTTTCCCCTCCCCATTTTAAGTATGTCCCCTGGTCCCCCCTCTCCAACATGTATCCGTGCCAATCTTAAGTATGTCCTCTGGTCTCCCTCTCCAACATTTTCCCCTTCCAATTTTAAGTATGCCCCCTGGTCCCCCTCTCCAACGTTTTCCCCTCCCAATTTTAAGTTTGTCCTCTGGTCTCCCTCTCCAACATTTTTCCCCTCCCAATTTTAAGTATGTCCTCTGGTCTCCCTCTCCAACATTTTCCCTTCCCAATTTTAAGTATGTCCTCTGGTCTCCCTCTCCAACATTTTCCCCTCCCAATTTTAAGTATGTCCTCTGGTCTCCCTCTCCAACATTTTCCCCTCCCAATTTTAAGTATGTCCTCTGGTCTCCCTCTCCAACATTTTCCCCTCTCAATTTTAAGTATGTCCTCTGGTCTCCCTCTCCAACATTTTCTCCTCCCAATTTTAAGTATGTCCTCTGGTCTTTTTCTCCAACATTTTCCCCTCCCAATTTTAAGTATGTCCACTGGTCCCCCCTCTCCAACATGTATCCGTCCCAATCTTAAGTATGTGCCCTGGTCTCCCTCTCCAACATTTTCCCCTCCTAATTTTAAGTATGTCCTCTGGTCTCCCTCTCCAACATTTTCCCTTCAAATTTTAAGTATGTCCTCTAGTCTCCCTCTCCAACATTTTCCCCTCCCAATTTTAAGTATGTCCTCTGGTCTCCCTCTCCAACATTTTCCCCTCCCAATTTTAAGTATGTCCTCTGGTCTCCCTCTCCAACATTTTCCCCTCTCAATTTTAAGTATGTCCTCTGGTCTCCCTCTCCAACATTTTCTCCTCCCAATTTTAAGTATGTCCTCTGGTCTTTTTCTCCAACATTTTCCCCTCCCAATTTTAAGTATGTCCACTGGTCCCCCCTCTCCAACATGTATCCGTCCCAATCTTAAGTATGTGCCCTTGTCTCCCTCTCCAACATTTTCCCCTCCTAATTTTAAGTATGTCCTCTGGTCCCCCTCTCCAACATTTTCCCCTCCCAATTTTAAGTATGTCCCCTGGTCCCCCCTCTTCAACATTTTCCCCTCCCAATTTTAAGTATGTCCCCAGGTCCCCCCTCTCCAACATTTTCCCCTCCCAATTTTAAGTATGTCCCCTGGCCCCCCCCCTCTCCAACATTTTCCCCTTCCAATTTTAAGTATGTCCCCTGGTCCCCCCTCTCCAACATTTTCCCCTCCCAATTTTAAGTATGTCTTCTGGTCTCCCTCTCCAATATTTTCCCCTCCCAATTTTAAGTATGTCCCCTGGTCCCCCCTCTCCAACATTTTCCCCTCCCAATTTTAAGTATTTCTTCTGGTCCCCCCTCTCCAACATTTATCAGTTCCAATCTTAAGTATTTCTTTTGGTCCCCACTCTCCAACATGTATCCGTCCCAATCTTAAGTATTTCTTCTGGTCCCCCCTCTCCAACATTTATCCGTTCCAATCTTAAGTATGTGCCCTGGTCCGACCCCCCCCCCCCCCCCACCCCCTCTCCAACATTTATTTATCCCAATCTTAAGTATTTCTTCTGGTCCCCCTCTCCAACATTTATCCGTTCCAATCTTAAGTATGTCCACTGGTCCCCTTCTCCAACATTTTCCCCTCCCAATTTAAAGTATGTCCCCTGGTCCCACCTCTCCAACATGTATCCGTGCCAATCTTAAGTATGTCGTCTGGTCTCCCTCTTCAACATTTTCCCCTGCCAATTTTAAGTATTCCCCTGGTCCCCCTCTCCAACATTTTCCCCTCCCCATTTTAAGTATGTTCCCTGGTCCCCCCTCTCCAACATGTATCCGTGCCAATCTTAAGTTAGTCCTCTGGTCTCCCTCTCCAACATTTTCCCCTTCCAATTTTAAGTATGCCCCCTGGTCCCCCTCTCAACCTTTTCCCCTCCCCATTTTAAGTATGTCCCCTGGTCCCCCCTCTCCAACATGTATCCGTGCCAATCTTAAGTATGTCCTCTGGTCTCCCTCTCCAACATTTTCCCCTTCCAATTTTAAGTATGCCCCCTGGTCCCCCTCTCCAACGTTTTCCCCTCCCAATTTTAAGTTTGTCCTCTGGTCTCCCTCTCCAACATTTTTCCCCTCCCAATTTTAAGTATGTCCTCTGGTCTCCCTCTCCAACATTTTCCCTTCCCAATTTTAAGTATGTCCTCTGGTCTCCCTCTCCAACATTTTCCCCTCCCAATTTTAAGTATGTCCTCTGGTCTCCCTCTCCAACATTTTCCCCTCCCAATTTTAAGTATGTCCTCTGGTCTCCCTCTCCAACATTTTCCCCTCTCAATTTTAAGTATGTCCTCTGGTCTCCCTCTCCAACATTTTCTCCTCCCAATTTTAAGTATGTCCTCTGGTCTTTTTCTCCAACATTTTCCCCTCCCAATTTTAAGTATGTCCACTGGTCCCCCCTCTCCAACATGTATCCGTCCCAATCTTAAGTATGTGCCCTGGTCTCCCTCTCCAACATTTTCCCCTCCTAATTTTAAGTATGTCCTCTGGTCCCCCTCTCCAACATTTTCCCCTCCCAATTTTAAGTATGTCCCCTGGTCCCCCCTCTTCAACATTTTCCCCTCCCAATTTTAAGTATTTCCCCAGGTCCCCCCTCTCCAACATTTTCCCCTCCCAATTTTAAGTATGTCCCCTGGCCCCCCCCCCCTCTCCAACATTTTCTCCTTCCAATTTTAAGTATGTCCCCTGGTCCCCCCTCTCCAACATTTTCCCCTCCCAATTTTAAGTATGTCTTCTGGTCTCCCTCTCCAATATTTTCCCCTCCCAATTTTAAGTATGTCCCCTGGTCCCCCCTCTCCAACATTTTCCCCTCCCAATTTTAAGTATTTCTTCTGGTCCCCCCTCTCCAACATTTATCCGTTCCAATCTTAAGTATTTCTTCTGGTCCCCACTCTCCAACATGTATCCGTCCCAATCTTAAGTATTTCTTCTGGTCCCCCCTCTCCAACATTTATCCGTTCCAATCTTAAGTATGTGCCCTGGTCCCACCCCCCCCCCCCCCAAACCCTCTCCAACATTTATTTATCCCAATCTTAAGTATTTCTTCTGGTCCCCCTCTCCAACATTTATCCGTTCCAATCTTAAGTATGTCCACTGGTCCCCTTCTCCAACATTTTCCCCTCCCAATTTAAAGTATGTCCCCTGGTCCCACCTCTCCAACATGTATCCGTGCCAATCTTAAGTATGTCGTCTGGTCTCCCTCTTCAACATTTTCCCCTGCCAATTTTAAGTATTCCCCTGGTCCCCCTCTCCAACATTTTCCCCTCCCCATTTTAAGTATGTTCCCTGGTCCCCCCTCTCCAACATGTATCCGTGCCAATCTTAAGTATGTCCTCTGGTCTCCCTCTCCAACATTTTCCCCTTCCAATTTTAAGTATGCCCCCTGGTCCCCCTCTCCAACCTTTTCCCCTCCCCATTTTAAGTATGTCCCCTGGTCCCCCCTCTCCAACATGTATCCGTGCCAATCTTAAGTATGTCCTCTGGTCTCCCTCTCCAACATTTTCCCTTTCCAATTTTAAGTATGCCCCCTGGTCCCCCTCTCCAACGTTTTCCCCTCCCAATTTTAAGTTTGTCCTCTGGTCTCCCTCTCCAACATTTTTCCCCTCCCAATTTTAAGTATGTCCTCTGGCCTCCCTCTCCAACATTTTCCCTTCCCAATTTTAAGTATGTCCTCTGGTCTCCCTCTCCAACATTTTCCCCTCCCAATTTTAAGTATGTCCTCTGGTCTCCCTCTCCAACATTTTCCCCTCCCAATTTTAAGTATGTCCTCTGGTCTCCCTCTCCAACATTTTCCCCTCTCAATTTTAAGTATGTCCTCTGGTCTCCCTCTCCAACATTTTCTCCTCCCAATTTTAAGTATGTCCTCTGGTCTTTTTCTCCAACATTTTCCCCTCCCAATTTTAAGTATGTCCACTGGTCCCCCCTCTCCAACATGTATCCGTCCCAATCTTAAGTATGTGCCCTGGTCTCCCTCTCCAACATTTTCCCCTCCTAATTTTAAGTATGTCCTCTGGTCCCCCTCTCCAACATTTTCCCCTCCCAATTTTAAGTATGTCCCCTGGTCCCCCCTCTTCAACATTTTCCCCTCCCAATTTTAAGTATGTCCCCAGGTCCCCCCTCTCCAACATTTTCCCCTCCCAATTTTAAGTATGTCCCCTGGCCCCCCCCCCTCTCCAACATTTTCCCCTTCCAATTTTAAGTATGTCCTCTGGTCCCCCCTCTCCAACATTTTCCCCTCCCAATTTTAAGTATGTCTTCTGGTCTCCCTCTCCAATATTTTCCCCTCCCAATTTTAAGTATGTCCCCTGGTCCCCCCTCTCCAACATTTTCCCCTCCCAATTTTAAGTATGTCCCCTGGTCCCCCCTCTCCAACATTTTTCCCTCCCAATTTTAAGTATGTCCTCTGGTCTCCCTCTCCAACATTTTCCCTTCCCAATTTTAAGTATGTCCTCTGGTCTTCCTCTCCAACATTTTCCCCTCCCAATTTTAAGTATGTCCCCTGGTCCCCCCTCTCCAACATGTATCCGTCCCAATCTTAAGTATGTGCCCTGGTCTCCCTCTCCAACATTTTCCCCTCCTAATTTTAAGTATGTCCTCTGGTCCCCCTCTCCAACATTTTCCCCTCCCAATTTTAAGTATGTCTCCTGGTACCCCCTCTCCAACATTTTCCCCTACCAATTTTAAGTATGTCCTCTGGTCCCCCTCTCCAACATTTTCCCCTCCCAATTTTAAGTATGTCCTCTGGTCCCCCCTCTCCAACATTTTCCCCTCCCAATTTTAAGTATGTCCCCTGGTCCCCCCTCTCTAACATTTTCCCCTCCCAATTTTAAGTATGTCCCCTGGTCCCCCTTCTCCAACATTTTCCCCTCCCAATTTTAAGTATGTCTTCTGGTCTCCCTCTCCAACATTTTCCCCTCCCAATTTTAAGTATGTCCCCTGGTCCCGACTCTCCAACATTTTCCCCTCCCAATTTTAAGTATGTCCCCTGGTCCCCCCTCTCCAACATTTTCCCCTCCCAATTTTAAGTATGTCTTCTGGTCTCCCTCTCCAACATTTTCCCCTCCCAATTTTAAGTATGTCCCCTGGTCCCCCCTCTCCAACATGTATCCGTCCCAATCTTAAGTATGTGCCCTGGTCTCCCTCTCCAACATTTTCCCCTCCCAATTTTAAGTATGTCCTCTGTTCCTCCTCTCCAACATTTTCCCCTCCCAATTTTAAGTATGTCCCCTGGTCCCCCCTCTCCAACATTTTCCCCTCCCAGTGAAAATGATAATTTCTTGTAAATGATAATGGTGGTGATGATGATGATGATGACGATGATAATGATATGAAATGATTTAACTGAACTATTTCGAAACCAAGTGTCGAGCCCGAGTCTTTTACAGCAAGAGACAAACAGGCTAACCTATGTCAGTCAGACGCTTTGAGTCTCCATAAGTTCTCAGTCCTTCTCGTTGCCAACGACAGAGCACAAACTCCGTAGTTTCCAAAAACAAATAATTAAAAATGTATCTAAAAACATATATAAAAATATTTAAAACATATGATAAACATATAATGAAACATGACAAACCATAAGATACGATAAAACTATTGATGCAACATAGAATAAAGCATAATATTCAAACATATGATAAAACTGATAGAACATGACAAAATATGTTTTAAAACATATGATACATTATATGATAAAACATAATGATAAACATGTGATAAAACTTTGTAAAATATTTGATAAAATATGTGACAATATATGATAAAACATATGATAAAACATATGATTCAACATTTTAAAACCTTTGTTGAAATATGTGGTACAATATAGGGTAAAACACATGCTAGAACATAATTATCATAATGTAGCATGTCCTTTATAGAACGTCGCTCCCATCACAATCTATCTGAAAGAAACTATTTCCCTTGCCAAAACTCCAGCCTCCACCACAGTCATACCCAATCATTCCTGGATATCTTGGTAGAACATGATAGAGCATGATAAAACATGTGATAAAACATATGATGAAACATATGTTAAAACATGACACAACATGGGATAAAACATCATACAACATATAATGAAACATGGTACAACATTTAATAAAACATGACACAACATGTGATAAAACCTATGATAATACTGAAAGAAAAATCATTGTTTTGTTCTCGTACCCAGAATCCTGTGCTATGAACGAGAGATGCAGACAGGACAATTCAAGTAAAGATGACATTCTGCACCTACTACAGAAGTTGCTTAAGGAGAGAGATTTAGATTAGTTGGATATCCGGTGTGCTGGATGTCAGAGAAATACATGTAAATGGTTGATACGTTTGAGAAAACTGAGTTTGTTTCTTTTGTGTGTTTTTCTTACACAATTTCCGGAATTTTACAAGTGTAAATTGATATAAAATTGTTACCGTTATTTTGTTGTTTCTGTTTCTAAGAATCCACGTCAATGCACTCCGGGCATACACATAAGTTCTCAGGGTATGGATGCTGATGGTCCCTGTAGATCGCTGGTTGTACACTCTCTTTCTCCGTATTCTTATGCACCATACACCGCTCGAACCACGTTTAATGTCGAAATTTTGCAGCCTGTGGATTGCTGCATCCTTCTATTGTAGTGTCCACATCTAACAGGCTGTCATTGATTGATTTCAAAATGGCAGCTCCGCACCCTCTGGCCAGGTCTGGCATCTCATTTCCCTATAGATTGGGCATTCATGTAGAATATGCTCAGGGTTCTGGCATCCTGTTCCACATGGGCACTCATCGGAGTGTGAGATCTTCAGTCAGTAAAGATGTTCTAGTGGTCTGCAGTGTTCAGATCTCAGGCGAAATAATGTGGTTTGTTGATTTCTTTTGAGTTGGTGAATTGGGTCTGGCGTACTGCTTATGTTTCTGACAAAGGAATAATAATGCAGACAAGCGTGGGAAAATGGATGAAGGCTGAGCAAGAAGACGTTTAAATCACATATTTTTAGGGATGAAAAAAAGAGAGTAATGCAGAATGTCAGTAGAGAATATAAACAACACAAAGACGACTATCTGCTTTTGACCAGCAGGGGTAGATCACCATTCTTAGTTACAGGACAGCGGACAACAGACCGGATAAACATACGATATATACATTCGTATATACACGTTTCTACTACCAGCTTCACAAATGTGATTATGTAGACTAAACGAACAAATTGCTGAGCATGTGTTACAACATTGTCCCATGTACGGCCAATTAAGGAAGATACACTGACTCAATTAATAAACACTAAACCCAACAATGTACAGAGCTAAAGAGTACCCCCATACAACGGTTAAGTTCATTACGGTAACATCAAAAATGTGATCACAAGAAGAGGAAGAAGAAGATTGGGTCCACACCAGCCAACGGGTTGTGCCGCTGCTGCAATCAACATTAGCTAGTAGCGACATCGATGAAAAGAGAAGTAGTTTGCACAAAGGGGAATAAACAAGTACACCCCATTATTGCGACAGGTAATCCTCAAGACAACCGGCGTAACTCGAAGCCCTGATTTTTTTTAAACCACTTTGTAATTATTGTGAGGGACAAGGTCAACGAAATTCAAAAGCAGACAGTGCTGTCGATGATGAAGTGTTAGAGACTTCACTGTACCAAACTCCAGATATGTAAGATGGGATGGTCAGTCCCTTTCTGCGATTAATTTCCTTTTTTAGTAGTCAGCCACGTACCCGTTTACAGATGCATATACTGGAGCGTGCTAATCACACTATTGATTCAAGTAGTGCACAAAAGTCGTCACCCGTTGTCCATAACCAGCGTAATAGCTGTAATATTACAATACATAGTTATATAATATTTTACGCATATAAAAACAGTAAAATACAAGTTACAAACAGTTAAATATTCACTTAATTACAAGTAATAAACAATGAGATACAAATCTAACGATGTTAGATAATAGGCTGACAACAGCGACATCAGAACGTTCGGCAACTACATGACAATAGCCAAATAATTAAATTGTAATCGGCTATGCAATACCACCGCAAGAACTCAAATAATGGGTCTCTACTAGACCACCTGACATGTCCAATAACTAAAATAGGGGGTCTCTACTAAACGACCCGACATGTCCAAAAACTCAAAAATGGAATCTCTACTGAACCACCCGACATGTCCAAAAACGCAAATGTGGAATCTCTACTAGAAAACCTAACATGTCCAATAACTCAATTCTCTGCTTGAGCATTCATACTCGTTATACCCATGATCTAAAATCTTGTGATTTTACTAGATCACTCAACAAATCCGACCTAAGATATAAGGTCTCTACTAGACCACTCAACAAACCCGACCTAAGATATAAGGTCTCTACTTGAGACACTCAACAAACCCGACCTAAGATATAAGGTCTCTACTAGACCACTCAACAAACTCGACCTAAAATATAAGGTCTCTAACTAGACCACTAAACAAACCCGAACTAAGATACAAGATCTCTACTAGACCACTCAACAAACCCGACCTAAAATATAAGGTCTCTAACTATCCACTAAACAAACCCGAACTAAGATACAAGATCTCAACTAGACCACTCAACAAACCCGACCTAAGATATAAGGTCTCTACTAGACCACTCAACAAACCCGACCTAAGATAAAAGGTCTCTACTAGACCACTCAACACATCCGACCTAAGATATAAGGTCCCTACTAGACCACTCAACAAACCTGACCTAAAATTTAAGGTCTCTACTAGACCACTCAACAAGCCGGTCTAAGTTTGTAGGTCTCTACTAGACCATTACATTTAATTAAACAACTCTAATGTTAGATATGTATTATACCATATTTCCTGAGTGCAACCGAGGCCCAAAAGGGGAGCAAAGAATAGTAACACTGTAACATATCACGCGTGTTGTAATAAGCAACTAAGAATCGCTTGGTATGGTGTTGTGGGCTCCACTTTTTAAAGAAGTTTTAAGCCTAAATAACGTCAACAAATATAGATAAATCAACGTTTGATGACTTGGTATGTAGATGCTGAAGACCTTTGCTCCACCAGGAGATGAAAAGGTTTTGATTGATTGACTGACTAGACTACTCACCAACTAAAATATTGTGGTTATACTAAACCAATGAAAATCAAATGACTTCAAAAACAAATCTAATAGGAAAGTATTGGACCGGTAAACTGCTGAAGCTATAAACCCATCAGCCCTTACAGGATCACCCAATTTGTCGAGAAAAGCTAGTGGGCCTCTACTAGACCACCCAACTGTCGAGAAAAGCTAATGGGCCTCTCTAAGACTACACAACTGTCGAGATAAGCTACTGGGCCTCTCTAAGACCACGCAACTGTCGATATAAGCTACTGAGCCTCTCTAAGACCACCCAACTGTCGATATAAGCTACTGGGCCTCTCTAAGACCACCCAACTGTCGATATAAGCTACTGGGCCTCTCTAAGACCACCCAACTGTCGGTATAAGCTACTGGGCCTCTCTAAGACCATCCAACTGTCGATATAAGCTACTGGGCCTCTCTGAGACCACCCAACTGTTGAGATAAGCTACTGGGCCTCTCTAAGACCAACCAACTGTTGAGATAAGCTACTGGGCCTCTCTAAGACCAACCAACTGTCGAGATAAGCTACTGGGCCTCTCTAAGACCACCATACTGCCGAAGCATTAAACCATTGGACCTCTAATAAACAACACTACTGATTCAAGAACTGAACTATTGAGCTTGAACTAGCCCACACCACTGATTCAAGAACTCAACTATTAAGCCTGACATCGGATTACCCAGTGAAAGGCCTTTTCTTGATCAATGAAGGCCACGTGCCGTTTTTTATTGTATACTATGGTATTTTAACTTAACTGACTGAACGTAAATATAGCATCCTTACATCCCCATAACGCAGAGTAAGGACAAGCTCATAATAGGAACATGGAATGTCAGAACACTGAACCTATGTGGTAAAATCAATGAGCTAACACACGAGATGAAGAACTACCGGTGGAACATCATGGGTATATGCGAGACTCGATTGAAAACCGTTGGTAAGTTTACCACGTAGGAGGACCAGAAGTTCTACTTCAGCGGTAGGGAAGACAACCATTTACATGGAGTCGGGATACTGGTACATAAAGACACAGCCAAATGCATATTGGGTAGCCGACCAATATCTGGCCGATTTATCATCTTACGGCTGAAGACAATACCGTTTAATATTACAATAATACAGTTTTATTAATATAATTTTTTATGGAACAAAAGGCTTTCGTTATTTAATAAAATACGTACACAAATATTCACTCACTGTCAGAAATTCTATTTTAAAATAATTATTTATAAATAAATACAAAGTGCGGCAAAAATCATTTTTGCCCAGAGTGGCTGAAAAGCTAGATAAGTCATCCATACGCACTTAAGACTAAATGAATTAGAGAGAAATTGGCTAAAGAGAAATAACTTTGCAGTCCAGGCAAATTTTAAAAATCTGAAATAATGCTACGCTGATAAACCCAACTATAAAATAAATTACGGCATTTTCTATACGCCGACTCTATGGCGAAAAGACAAATTTCAGTGAAAAATTACAGACCAAGCATGTTAGTCAGGGTCAGGCAATATATACTGGTCAGTTTTCCGTGCAGTCCTTGCAGTTTTCCCCGACTAACGAGGTGGGGCATCGACGTGATACCCGTAGTAGTGAACTACACACAAATGAAGCCACCAATCATAGAACAACCAGTTGAAGGACCCCGACCCACCGTCATCAGCACGCTTGTGAAAAGCTACTGCGCCCGCGACTTAACGCCCTTTTCGGGGCGCACAAAAAGAGTCAACTAGTCATTATCGACATTCAACAACAACAACAACAACAACATACGCTCGCTCTGGAAATGAAGACTCTTTCTCAAGTTTAAATGCAATATTTCAAACATCATAGACAAAGAAGTCACGTATAGGTGATCAAAGAATAAGTAAAACACTAGAAACCATGATTGAGGAGAACAGTAATGGATTCGTATCTTAATTACCATTGTCCTTTATAGATCTGATAAATGAGAAAGAATGGGAATCATTATTGTATTACGGTTTGTGGTTACCCAGGCCCAGAGAGGATTGGCGTCTCAACACGGTTCAGTTCAAGTTGCTGTTCGATGGGGTATGTTGTGTGCTGACCTTCTTGAGGGTGGCGTACATACACACATACACATATACACACATACACATATACACACATATACACACGTTCACACGCATTCACTTCATTGTCATCCCCCCCCCCCCCCCTTCCCATCTCCACGGAAGTTTGCGAGATATTTACTCGTGTAGCTTTTCCAACACATAATAATTGTAACGGTACACTGCATCTAGATCTTTTTTTTTTAAACATGTACGAACGCCAGCGAAGGTTGTGTGGCCCAGGGGTGAAACTTGCTCAGTTTTCACAATCACAACGCACCAGGTTCGATTCCCACCGTGTCCAGTTTGGCAGTTTTTTTTCTCGGGGATTTGCTCCTCCACGTACGGAAAGTAATGGCAACCTACTGCACTGCACACTTGCCAAGTAACGTATAACACCAAGTAACGTACAACACCAAGTAACGTACAACACCAAGTAACGTACAACAGCCTAATAGATGACGATTGTAAGCAGCGATGTTCTGTAAAAGGACACGCTACTTTCGTTTAGGAATGCCAGCAAGGTGCATTGCCAAGAGTTGGAGATACATCTACGTTAGAGAACTTTACACAGTCACACACATACACAAATAAACACAAACGAATATGAGTGTGTAGGTCTAATATAGTTAGGTCTGTATCACTTTATGGTGTACGTTAATTACGTCAATGCCAGATGTTGTTTGCGAATGCGCATATTGAGTAGATTACAATTTTGTGCGCCCTGAAAAGGACGTAAAGTGGCAAGTTGCAGTAGTTTTTCTCACATCCCGAGAGTGATAATGAAGCTGGCCAGGGGTCCTTCAGGCGGTTGTGCTATGCTTGGCTTCATCTTCGTGTCACTTACTACTACGGGGATTACGTCGATCGCTAACCTCGTTAGCCAGATTGCCATGAAAACAGCCCGTTTCCAGGGACGGCTACTAGGAAGTCTGACTCTAACATGTCTGATCAGTATTGTGTGCCTGACCAGATGGTATTCGCCCTCCCGGTAGTGCTTGGTAACACCACATGTGTACAACTTGACGGTAATATGTTTCGTTATTTTCTTTTGGCAATAACTGGACAGTAAGAACGTGTACTCTGTCAGCCTGTTGTTTGCATTCATGAATGTGACAAGTAAGGACGTGCAGTGAAGCATAGAAATGAAGAACAAACAAATACATTCCATGGTACGGTTCAGTTTCAAGTTTACAAGTTTGAAATGTCAAACTAGGAAAATTACACCCACATTTATTCAGCCAGCTGTAAACATGCAAGATTCCATATATTTGTGCTATTATAATGGAAGTTGTGTGCTTGGGAATAGGAAAGTATAATGGTTCGACACGCACAGTGAGATTAACTGTTTCAAGATTTGTTAGAGAGAGAAAAGAATAACTATTAAATGTACATACCTCTGCTCACATCTCATTATTATTCAACCCTCGAACAATCCTTCTTCTTCTTCGTCGTTAGTTCTCAAACTCTCACTACTTTACAAGTAACAGGATGTTGTCTGGAGAATAGAAAATGTTGTGTCGTAGTTTACATTTTGACTGCGATATTTGCATTTGTCGGTCTGACACATCCGGCTTCAGCATTTTTCGGTCTGACACATCCGACTTCAGCATTTTTGGGTCTGACACATCCGACTTCAGCATTTTTGGGTCTGACACATCCGACTTCAGCATTTGTCGGTCTGACACATCCGACTTCAGCATTTGTCGGTCTGACACATCCGACTTCAGCATTTTTGGGTCTGACACATCCGACTTCAGCATTTTTCGGTCTGACACATCCGACTTCAGCACTTTTGGGTCTGACACATCCGACTTCAGCATTTTTGGGTCTGACACATCCGACTTCAGCATTTTTCGGTCTGACACATCCGACTTCAGCATTTTTGGGTCTGACACATCCGACTTCAGCATTTGTCGGTCTGACACATCCGACTTCAGCATTTGTCGGTCTGACACATCCGACTTCAGCATTTTTGGGTCTGACACATCCGACTTCAGCATTTTTCGGTCTGACACATCCGACTTCAGCACTTTTGGGTCTGACACATCCGACTTCAGCATTTTTGGGTCTGACACATCCGACTTCAGCATTTTTCGGTCTGACACATCCGACTTCAGCATTTTTCGGTCTGACACATCCGACTTCAGCATTTTTCGGTCTGACACATCCGACTTCAGCATTTTTGGGTCTGACACATCCGACTTCAGCATTTTTGGGTCTGACACATCCGACTTCAGCATTTGTCGGTCTGACACATCCGACTTCAGCATTTGTCGGTCTGACACATCCGACTTCAGCATTTTTGGGTCTGACACATCCGACTTCAGCATTTTTCGGTCTGACACATCCGACTTCAGCACTTTTGGGTCTGACACATCCGACTTCAGCATTTTTGGGTCTGACACATCCGACTTCAGCATTTTTCGGTCTGACACATCCGACTTCAGCATTTTTCGGTCTGACACATCCGACTTCAGCATTTTTCGGTCTGACACATCCGACTTCAGCATTTTTCGGTCTGACACATCCGACTTCAGCATTTTTGGGTACCGGGTTATCCTTCCCTCTTCGACTCCTTCTCCGTATCTAGTCTGCCCTGTTGAAGCTGATATCCAAGATCACTACAGGAAGATACAGAAAGGTATTGTAGAGTCTGGTTCGCTTACCATGACGCTAGCAGTCAGCTATGGGTCTCTGATCGCTACAGCTCATGCTCTGTTGCGCCTATTGAGCCCAAATCTTTGAGGTAACACGTCTTTAGCGTAAACACCTTTACGGTTAAACATAACCCAACACCCATCACAGGATATTTGATTAACTAGATAATATTTACCTAGACTATTAGTTAGCTGTGTTTACATGGTCAATATTTACCTTGACAACGTATCTCTTACAACAAAGGGAGGTACTAAATGTCAAACGTAGAGGTAAGTCGCATAGCAACAGTTGCCGTCAGGGATGTAGATAATTCTTCATTTACTAAACTGCAGCCTATGTGAGGTGGGGTGGCCAGTACTATTACTTAGTTTAAACCTTCCCCAACGTATCCGTCAGGTACCCATTTACAGCTGGGTCGACTGCAGGAGCGGCCGTACCAGGCACGATCCATAGCCCTGTTTTTTTATGTCCGTCCGTGAACTCAAATCCTTGTAATCCCAGTCTGTCGAATAGGCTACCCACTACACTAAATGTAGCCAGCAAACTAATATTTTGTTTTGGATTAAAGATTTACCTGTCTGGATTCTACCGGTGAAGGCACGCCATTACCATCCCCAGTCTGTAGTCTTTTGGGCAAGGGGAGCGACGAAGCAGCCGGACAAAAATAGTGTAACCAACAACCCTGTTCAAACCTGGACCGCTGATTAGGAAAGAGATGGTCCGTGCCAACCTCAGAACAACATCCCAGACTCTTCAAGCGCCAGCATGACTGCGCGGAGCGACTTCGGTGGACATGAACATTTAAATCGTGCCTTGGTCACTTTGTGACTAAACTACACGACTGAATTAGAAACTGGTTGTCTACAAACTACACGACTGAATTAGAAACTGGTTGTCTATAAACTACACGACTGAATTAGAAACTGGTTGTCTACACACTCTGCAGAATCTTCTAAACCAGTATTTTATGTTAAATTTAGAACACCTGGGATTGGTCCGGAAAGCTACCAGTGAATTTTCTCCTGTCAAAAATGAAACAATGGAGAACTTCAACGGAATGTGACCAGTAAAATCAAAAGAAATACGGATTGACGCCAACATCGGCGACATCGCTGGCACACGACAGAAAACTGCACCTCACCGTGTCGTCTAATCACACAAGTGGACAGAAGATGGTAAGAATAGCGTCATATAAGACATTTTTTGGAGCAGATATTCGCATGTACCAAAGCAGTGATAAAAGACAAGGACATGCAGTTTGTTCCCAACTGTCGATGCGATTATTTGGTAAATATAGATTAGTCCCAATATTTTCGACAACTGTAGAACTCGCCATATTCTAGCATCGGAAATGACTATATGTCACCATGCCAACATACTAGTTTGAACTCAATGAACGGACACATGTGAGCATGGCTGCCAATGTGTCGAGAAGAGGACGAAGAATGCAACACTTATTAAACTGATAATTTTTTTTTAAATCAACAAAACCAAGACATGAGAATTATAACAGGAGGCATGAAGTCAACGCCAATTGTAGAACTTGAGAAGATTACAAATCTATAATCAATGAACGATAGAAGAGACAGCAGAGCTTGGCAGCAAGCAGATAAGTTAAGAAGACTGACAGACCACCCAATGTATCAGACTCTAACTGGATTTAGAAAAATGAGAATTTAGCGGAGAAATGTTGTAGAAATAGCCAAACAATGATGTGAAAAGACACTGTAAACTCCCCATCAACACGAAAGCCCATTCTTTACTGCACGCAAATCCATCTTGAAGCAGCAGCTTTTTCTAGGGGTGATATAGAATATACCAGGTATTTTTGAAGCAAGAACTGTCAGACTGAAAAGGAAAGAAGAGTCATAACCATGAGATACATCGAGAGGAATTATGCAAGCATGGACTGGATCATGCATACATTGACAGTGCTGTAACAAACGGAACAGAAAATGGAGGGGGATTTCTCAGCCTAATAAACTGGGTGGCAAGACAAGATCACCAACGCAGAAGTGTTGGAGAGAACAGGCACTGTCTCAATCTTTTCCATGCTTAGTCATCGAAGGCTCCGCTGGCTGAGACACATTCGGAGGAGGGATGATAGCAGAATACCAAAATATCTTATCTATGTGGAATTACAGTTGGGGAAAAGGTTTCGGGGCCGGCCATTACTTCGGTACAAGGATGTATAGAAGCGGGATATGAATGACGCAGGCACTGATTTGGAATCATGGGAACAGGACGCCATGGATCGTGTTACATGGAGAGGCATGATTATGCATGGAATACAGACAAAGGAGATACTGATTGCTGATAGGCTAAAGACTCAGAGTTTGAGAAGGCACGCCACACCATGTGATGCCACAAACGGTCCTGATTTTTCTTGCACACACTGTGGAAGATGCTTCTCTGCCCGGATTGGTCTTACGTGTCACATTCGTTACCGTTATGGACTGTAGTTGCATACCTTTTCAAAGTACAATTACTATCGTCTGACAAGACGATTCTCAAGTAATTTCAGAGCAGAGGCAGAGACATTGCAAGCTGCAGTAGGAGCTATGCTGACAGATGAAAGCAATGAAAGCCAGTTAGTATTTTTTACAGATGCCCTGTTCGTAGTTACAGCACTAAAGAGCCAGGAAAATAGAGAACTAAATTACCTAATATCAATACTCTGTCAACTATGACAGCGGTTCACACCTAAATGAGTAGTGATACAGTGGGTTCCATCCCATTGTTACATTTAAGGCAACGAGGAGGCAGACAGAATGGTGAAAGAAGGTGGAAGGTTAATACAACCAGATTCTAGTGTAACCTACGAGGAGTACAAAAGGTTTAATAGTGCCAGAAACATGGCTAAATGGGAAACAGAGCATACTGGCTACACACAAATTATGTGTATTACCAATTGGTGAGAAGAGAGCAGGTGGTGGTCTTCAGACTCCATACAGGCCACAACAAACTGAGGTACCAATTTATTCAATAAACTGAAGATAGGTGCTACTGACTAATGCACCTGTGGTACTGGGAAAATGACCCCTGAACATCTGCTGCAAAATTGCTCGACATACGAGGACCAGCGAATGCACATATTCATTTACCCTCTCATTTACACAAGTTCACAATTAAAAAGCCTTTCTATTAACAACTTCCTCCTATTTACACAAGATCACAGGTAAAAAGCCCTCCTAATCACATCTTCCTCCTCTCATTTAAACAAGATCACAGGTAAAACGTCCTCCCACTCATGGCATGTCCCACCCCGTCATTCACGAGATCACAGATAAAAAGTCAACGTGGCATGACTTAGTACGCCTACTGTTACGTCCAATGTTCAGCTCAGAATATGCGTGCTATGAGCCACAAATGCTGGGGGTCAGAGCTGATTCCTCCCCATATGTCATGAAAAAGGATGTCCTTCAGTAGACGACCGCTGGTCAGGAATGCAATGTTAGAGATTTCAATATACTAATCGTGTGAGATGAGGTAGCCAGTTCTCTTCCTCGCTTTATTTTTCCTTCCTTAACCGTAAGGCAGGTACCCGTTTACAACTGAGTTGACTGGAGCTGCTGGTAGTGGGAGTTGAACTCCGTATCTTTGCCATGAAAAGCGAATGCTCTATCCCTGCGCTAATCAGCCGCACGTTTTTAGGTGGAAAATGAACAGTAGTAATTTGGCCAGATAGAAAATGAAAACTTCACGTCTTCAGTACGCATATTGTAGTGTGTACGACCATGGTACGAGTGGTTTGCCAGGGCCTATGTGTAGGACAAGGACAAGAATAGCACCAATGTCCCACAGAGAGCATGTCGTAAGAGGCGACTAACTGTGTGTCACGGCATAACACCGGACATGGTTAGGTGGCTTGTTAAGAGCAGCATACATGGCGTCTGCCAGGCTGCTTGTCTACTTTGTTCTAGTGTTTGAGTCTATTAAGATGGGCTCGCACATCAGTTAACCACCCTCCATAGTGGAGTAATAAGCTGCTCGAGCCTAGCCTGCTATGCAGGGAATCCTCTCCTGACTACATTCAGCTCACAATAGAGATGGGACCTGCACAGTGGATTATGCCCCTGTTGTAGTACAGGTCGACTAAGACTAGGACTGAGACGTCCATGTGGTCCTGGTGTAGGGCGATAGCCAGTAGGCTGTGGCCATATGTAACTCTTTCTAGGTATATTGGCGAGGTAAAAGGGAGACGCCCATTCTGGAACCTCTCACGCTAAAGCTTTGAGATGAGATATAGTATTCTTACTGTTTTAGTAATTTATTTGGTTACGTCCCTTCCTACGTTATGAAATAAATAAATAATTTTTGGAATTTCCAAAACAGCGATTCCAATTTCCATTTTTCACTCAGTTTACGTAAACTGTGTAGGATATTTCAAACACATCACATTTACTTTAGACCCGGCTTTGAAATTCGTGTATCTACAGCTAACATGATGACCTTACTAACAAATAATGAATCAGATCTTACCACTAATTCTCATAATGGAATAATTGTTCAATGAGCTAAGTAGTTGCTTTTGTTTATGCAGTTCCCAAAGACGCATATCAATGTACTAGGAAACAAACCCTGCAGCACAAATATAAATAGAAAGTATTAAAGGATCATAGAACATGTGTATAGAGTCTATGAAATGACTTTGTTAGCAGTTGCTTCTAACGCGAAGGTGCGTGTTTCTTTCCCTGATAGCGACACGTTCTAATCAACCCAGTTGTAACTCGGCATTTGATGGCCTGTTATTGAAGACATAACAGAGAGTAACAGGTGGTTCTCCATAAATCTGATGACTCAAGCAATGAAGTGTCTAGTACCTCATTCCGGGCAGCAGTATCTAAAATAGGACTAAATTTATCGCTTTGTGACATGTAGGACAAGACAGCGAGGAAGGGAACTGATTCCCTCCACCTCACAAAATCTAATACTCCTTACAGTAAAGGCTTTAACACTTCACTACAGACGGCAGTGTTTGCTATATAACCACCAATATTTAATTTTAACATTTCCATGTTTATAAACAGAGAGTTGACAAAGTTTATATTCTTACCCCATTTTTCTTGACATTATTTTTAATATAATCAATAGTTGTTTTTGGATGGATAGTCGTTACAGATAGTATTTTGTCAGGCCGTGTTGCTTGTTCTTTAGCTTAACTCGTCTGTGTTTTTATGTTGTCACTTAACTAGAGCCCGTACTACAATCTTGCCCATCAGGTCATTTATAATTTTTCATCCCTTTGACTGAGCGAAATGACTTGTTCTGTCTTAACTAATTATAGGCATGACCTTGAGCTATATTTGCTAATTTAAAATTGTTCTTTTGCTGACTTTTGATTATCTAGATTTTAGTTCTTTTCAAATCATTCATAGTGCCCGGGTAGACATTTAGAAGAAGACACACATTTCGGTGTTCCTTTAAAAAACTACTCGTCTCAAATTTGTAATTTAGTTATAAGCTAGAAAACGAGTATTTCGTGCAAAAAATTAGTAAACTGGACAATTTTCGCTCCATTTACTTAATGGTGTGTACTGTCTATTTACTTGTCATATTCCAGTGGCGATGCAATAAGTAATTTGTTTTTCTGTAGAACAAATCGAAGGAGCTACTTTATTATCAAAATCGTAATGAGTTTGAAATGCAAATTCATCACTATGCAGAAGATGACTACTATTGTATAGGTACTTCTACATGGCAGTTAATATGGGTTGTTTGTATCTGACGACATCTAAAAACCTAAGAACACAGCATGCACTAGGTATAGATAGAAAATCTTCCTTCAGGTGGATAAGACAGGACTTTCAATCTGTAAAGGGTACGGCCAAGAAAGGTAGAAAAAGAAAACCGGATGATTTCAACATAGATATGATGGACGTGAGATTTTGACAATTTTTAGCCGAAATAAACTTCTTACTCTTCGAGAATTTAATGTTCGCTACAAGCTCAACGTGATATTGAGATCTCTTTGGTGAAATGTAAGAGGTAGGGGTTTTACTTTTCGTAAATCTGTTCGCTGCAGAATTATTGTTTGTGAACAGTCTTACCTGATTGCTGTCCGATGCTAATACTCGAGGTAGATTCCTGATATAAAAGCCGCACCTCACTGCTGTCCGATGCAAATACTCGAGGTAGATTCCTGATATAAAAGCCGCACCTCACTGCTGTCCGATGCAAATACTAAAGGTAGATTCCTGATGTAAAAGCCGCACCTTACTGCTGTCCGATGCAAACACTCGAGGTAGATTTCTGATATAAAAGCCGCACCTTACTGCTGTCCGATGCAAATACTAAAGGTAGATTCCTGATGTAAAAGCCGCACCTTACTGCTGTCCGATGCAAATACTCGAGGTAGATTCCTGATATAAAAGCCGCACCTTACTGCTGTCCGATGCAAATACTCGAGGTAGATTCCTGATATAAAAGCCGCACCTTACTGCTGTCCGATGCAAATACTCGAGGTAGATTCCTGATATACAAGCCGCACCTTGCTGCTGTCAAATGCAAATACTCGAGGTAGATTCCGGAGGGAAGAAAGTATGGCTACTGTATTGTACATTTCGACGAATCATGGGTTAGTGTTCATCACACTTATAAGAAGGATGGCAATCACTGGACCGAAATAAAAGAAGGAAAATTCCAAGTAGCAAAGAACAACTCATTATACTGATGCGTGCTGACAGCAAAAAGCGAATGGGTTGTCAGTAACACATTGCTTCTTTTTCAAGCAAAGTCGACAGATGGTAGGGACTACCACACTGAAATGAACTGACATATTTTCAGGGATTGGATAGAAAACACACTACTGCCTCCTCTGAATAGACCGTCATGCCATCTAAAAGACAATGCATCATTTCCTAAAGTTGTAGTATGGAAGGAAAAAAAACTTCATCAAGGACAAAACATGAAATCATGACGTGGCTTGCAAAGGAAAATGTGACTTGATATACATTCACTTCAAACCTGTGTCATCGCATCTTCAGAGACAGACTAAGAAAACAAATGTGTATTTTGTTGGCAAAATCGTTGAAGTGCAAGACCACACTTCTCTTCGACTCACACATTACCATCCCCATACAACTTGTCTTGGCTGAAAGGTAAAGGTCAAGTAGCCACACAGAACACAACTTTTAAATTGTGTGATGTTTAGGACTTGATGCGTAATTACCCGTCAAAAGGATACATTGAGTACTGGAAGAGATGTGAAGAGCACGGACTCTGAGAGAAAGAAGCACACTGGAACATGATAGATTGCCGTTTATCCAGGCATTTACAGTTTTGAATCTCTTTGTGAGTCGTCAGATTCGGAATAAAGTAATCTACATGTCAAATTTTGCTGATGACACATTGGCCAATTGTTTCATTATATCCACCATAACATGTTTATGAATCTCTATTGTTTACTGTTCATTTATGGGTTTTGTTGAAGAGAAAGAAAGAGAGAGAGAGAGAGAGAGAGAGAGAGAGAGAGAGAGAGAGAGAGAGAGAGAGAGAGAGAGCGATGTAGTACCTCGAGAAGGTGGATAGCCACATCCTTCATGAATATCCGAATTTCTTGTCTTCCATATCTTTGCCTAACGCTGCACCTCATACAAAAACCAAAGAACCGAGGTCTGGTCGTATGGAGCGACCCTGTATCCTAAACTGTGGAGGAACGATTCAGACTTCAAGCGCACCGCCGTCTCGTTTGTGACCCATTCCGGAATGAAAGCATAACACAGGTTGATCGTGGAAGAAGAAGAACAGTTTAACATTACCCATGTGCATGAAGTAAATTCTCCTATGTCACACATCGAGTTTGTGCCCTTTTATTTGAGAAAAGGATACGCATTTGAAACGCTTTGACACAATTTTGTTGTACAGCACTGTAAAATCTACTGCATGGGTCAAACTATTTTTTTGAAAATGTGCAGTATTACGAGCATATAACAAATGCGGCACTGCGCTAAAAATACGTTTCTTTTGTATAAATTGAATATAAAAACGCAAGGTCGTGGAACATTTAAAATTGTTTACAAAAAAATCAATGCTATTCATTAAGTCACTTTCGAGAAAATTGATGGAGAGCATTAGTAAATGTTAGAGACGACTTGATATTTAGCCACAGCGCGTGTTAGTTTCCTTCCCAAATCGTAAACTCGGTTCCTATTGACATCTGAATCGACTAGAGGGGGAGGGGGCTCACCGTGTACCTTAGTGAAGGTATATTGGTGCAACCAAAAACGTATTGGTGCATGGTCTGATGCGCTCGTTAACGTTTACAACGAGGTTCTTGTGCAAGACTTCTTGGAAGCACTTGATTCACACGAGGTTTTCAGGCAAGAGTTCTTGGAAGCACTTGATTCACATGAGGTTTTGGGGCAATACTTCTTGGAAGCACTTGATTCATATGAGGTTTTCAAGCAAGACTTCTTGGAAGCATTTGATTCACGCGAGGTTTTGGGGCAAGACTTCTTGGTAGGACTTGATTCACACACAGACCGCGTGTGGATTTTGTTATCCACTTATTTTTAGAAGGACTGGAATAAATCATGTTTTTTAAAATATTTTTGTTTACATTGATAAAGGTGGATCGTGGTCCTCAGAAATGGTGTGCTGTGCTTGGCTTCACATATCGCTCACTACTACGGGGATCACATCAATCCCCACCTCGTTAGCCAGATTCTCAAGAAACATCCTGTTTTCGGGGAGAACTGCATAGAAGAAGTGGGACCTTAGTCAGTATGTTCTCCTGACTCTGACAAACATTGTCTGTTCAGTATGTTCTCCTGACTCTGACAAACATTGTCTGTTCAGTATGTTCTCCTGACTCTGTCAAACATTGTCTGTTCAGTATGTTTTGCCTGACCAGACATTAATCTCCTCTCCCAAGACTTTAATCTAAACTAATTTACGTTTTTTACACCTTCATATACTGACCATAATTTCCTTTTATGATATGGCAGCTACGATGGAAGATACCAGGAAAATCCCAAAAACTAACAAAGAGAAGTTTAAATGCTTTGAACGAGTTGGAGAAAAGAACTAATTTCCAAAACTTAGGTGAATGATACTTTATGGGAAAAAAACAATGTGTCACAAAACATACAAACCAACAGGGGCACATTATAAAAAAGTTTGTAAAATAAACGACAGATGTAACATTGGGTAAGAAGGAAGTAGAAAACAAGATCTCATTTGTAACTACTGAAACTGTTAGTAAAATGAAAGAAGCAAAATGGAAGAACATTAATGCAGAGCAAAGCATTGCTAAGCATAAGAGTATCAAGAATGAATTAGATCAAGAATGAATTAGATGAAGAATTAATTAGATCAAGAATGAATTAGATCAAGAATGAATTAGATCAAGAATGAATTAGATCAAGAATGAATTAGGTCAAGAATGAAATATATCAAGAATGAATTATATCAAGAATGAATTAGATCAAGAATGAATTCGATCAATAATTCCCTGGGGACAGCGTGGGCTGGTGGTTAGGTAACACGGCTTACAATCCGAAGGTGCTAGGTTCGATCCCCATCACAGCACCGACCGTTACCCTGGGGAAGCAAACTCTTAGAAAATGCAGGAGGAAGCAGACCCTTACATAAAATGCATGCTGAAGTCGGATGCATTGGGCCGACAGGCGCAAAATAAAAACCACAGTGCAACGCACACCGCCTTGGGGATTAGAGAAATAAAGCGAACGAAAAAGAAAAAAAGGTCATGAATATAAATAGTAAAAAAAATAAGGGCGTACAATCACGAATGATTAATTATAACAATGCCAAATCGAGCAAAAATGAGAAACCGAGATACTATGGTTAAGTACTATATCAGTATGGAGCTTGTATCAGGATAACGTACTATTAATTTTGCTTGCCTTTGATATAAGAGATATTACCTGTGACCTGAGAAGAGTTTAATACGGCGTTTTACTCAATTTTGAAAAAGAAAGCACTAGGGATAGATGAGCTCCTCAAGACAGTGAGAGAGACTTTACCTAATTTAATTTGAAGCATGTTCATGATATTTACAACAATGGAATATGACCAAAAGAGAACATATATGCATTATAAGTCACTTGCTCCAAAAAATTGAATGCAATAAAACGTGGTAAATTCCGAACGATAAACTTAATTAATAACACATACATCTAACATTTTATTGAAGATAAGTAAGAAGAGAATCGACGGCAAAATAGAAGAGATGTTACACGGTAAGTGGTCTGGATTTCGTAAGGTCACCCGATCATTGTGAGTTCTCACCGAGAGAATGATTGGTCAAGGGTGATCACTACCTCCCTGCATTAATGGCTACGAGAAAGCATTTGATGAACTCTCCGGGAACTAACTTTTTCACATGTTTCAACAAATAGATATGAAAGGTCAATCCGTAGGTTAATCCAGAACCTGTATGAAAATCAATAAACTTTTACAGTTGTAATACAGATGTCAAAGTCAACGACAAGTTTATGCCATCCAATTTGCCGATAACCAGGACATAGTGAGAGGATCAGTAACAACATTGCAAATGTTGCTTGAAAAACAACTAACAGCACAGCTAAAGAGCTTAGCACGAAAACAAAACATCTTGAAGATAAAGACTATATCAATAGCCAAGCAACATAGTCAAATGAATGAAATAATAAATTGAGAAATAATTGAACCAGTACAGAAATTTAAATATTTAGAGAAAGTCATCACAGCAAATGTGCTCAATGAGACAGAAATTAAGTCAAGGTATTACAATGGCATAAAAAGTCTTTCATAGAAAAACTGAAATTGCTAAACTCAAAGAATATCAGGATAGAATTAAGGAAAAGAATAATCACCACCAATATATAACCAATTGCATTGTGTGGGACTGAAACGTCGACTCAAGCAAAGAAAAATGAAAATAGCTTGTAAGTGTTTGAATTGAAATATGATGCTGCCGTAGTATGGAAATAGTGAGCTCGACAGAAAGAAGATGCAATGACACTGTTCTCTCTGAAGTATAGGTACAGAGACAAATATTGCAAATGATACAAAGAAGAAAGTTGAGTTGGCAGGAACGCAATATGCGACATGATAGTCTTCTAAAGAAAATACTTAAGGGCAAGATTCCTAGAAAAAAAAGAAGAGGGCGACCAAGACTCACATTTACATCTCAAACAGGCAGAGAAAGTAGGAACATTTGCTGAAAAAAGTATTTCGAAAGAAGACAACAAGTAGAAATAACTGGTTTGCCATCCTTGCGACAGCCATTAAAAAGCGCCAATCTACTGACCTGGAATTATTTCTCCAAGCAGCACGACCTTGGAGGCTTACAAATCCGCAAACAGTACATTACAGATACTGGCAAGGAAATGTGCAAACGACTACTGGCTTCAACTCTGTAAGTCCATACGATAGGCAGCAATTACTGGTAACATCAGGGCAATGTACGAGGGCATAAAGAAAGCATTTGAACCAACATAAAAGTATACAGCGACTCTGAATCTGCGACAGGTGAGATTATTCTGGACATGGATATGCAAATGAAGAGATGGGTCGAACACTATTAAATCTTGTACACCTGTAATAACGTAGTGGCGGACTCTGCTCTCAACGAAATTGAGATTCTGCAGATATAAACCGAGCATACAAGATTTGGAAAAAGCTATCGACGGCATGTCAGTGGGAAAGGCAACCGGTAGAGATGGCATTCCAGCAGAAATCAAATGTGGGGGAAACGTACTTCTTCAATACCAGTACTAACATATATTGGGGTGAGGGGATGGTATCACAGAACATGAGAGACGCCAACAAAATCACCCTTTACAAGAACAAGGGAGACAGAGGAGACTACAATAATTACAGGGGAATATCGCTCCTCAACACCGTGAGGAACGTGATTGCTAGCATCATCCTGAGCAAATTACGAAAGCTGGATGACGGTGTATCTGGAGTCTCAGTGTGGTTTTCGCGAAGAAAAGTCCACCAAGACATTCGACCTGGTAAACAGAGAGGGTATTTTTAAAGCATTGTCTAAAGATGGCTGCCCACCTAAACTACTGAGCATGATTAGCTCTTTTTATGTGGACATGAAAGATACAGTTCTGCATGACGGTCAGGGATCTGAAGCCTTCGACATTAACAGCGGAGTTAAACAAGGCTGTGCCCTGGCTCCGACTCTATTCAGCATTTTCTTTGCAATCGTGCTTAAACACGGCTTTGGAACTGTCACAGAGTGGTCTTTTTTCCTACTAGTTCAGATGAGAGACTATTCAATCTAATCAGATTGCGAGCAAAAAGTAAGAGAAGGGAGATTGCCATTCGGAAAATGCTCTTCGCAGACGACGCTGCGCCCACACCAAAACTTATTTACAGATCCTCATTAATAGGTTGACAAAATCCTGTGAACTGTTTGGACTCACCATCAGTGTACAAAAGACGAAAGGGATGGCTCAGGGCGGAGATCTTCCAGACATTTTCTTAAACGATAAAAATATGGAGGTAGTAAATCACTTCAGCTAACTCGGATCTGTCATCCCCGACAACCCTTTGACTGGACGCAGAGCTGGATCTGTCATCCTCGACAACCCTTTGACTGGACGCAGAGCTGGATCTGTCATCCCCGACAACCCTTTGACTGGACGCAGAGCTGGATCTGTCATCCCCGACAACCCTTTGACTGGACGCAGAGCTGGATCTGTCATCCCCGACAACCCTTTGACTGGACGCAGAGCTGGATCTGTCATCCCCGACAACCCTTTGACTGGACGCAGAGCTGGATCTGTCATCCCCGACAACCCTTTGACTGGACGCAGAGCTGGATCTGTCATCCCCGACAACCCTTTGACTGGACGCAGAGCTGCAGAAATGATTAGGAATGGCCTCACCAGCACTTGCCAGGCTCTCACAGAGAGTGTGGGATAACAACATGCTGACCATCTCCACCACAGTTGGTGTGTACAGATCGTGTGTGATTAGTACCCTGCTCTATGGCAGGGGAACATGGACTGTGTGCTTCACGTGAGAAAAGACTAAATGCTTTTCAAATGTGCTGCCTGAGACGCATATTTTGAATTGCATGGAGTGACAGAGTGACTAACAACTAAGTGTTGGACCGTGCAAATAATGTCAGCTTATTTACGATCCTCCGTCATCGCCGCTTGCATGGGCTTGATCACGTGTGCAGAATGGAGTATGGACGAATACCAAAAGTTATCATTTATGGTGAGTTGACCACGGGCAAACGTAACAATGGTAGACCCTTCATCCACTACAAAGATGTGTGCAAGCTTAACCTGAAGGCGTTGGAAATGAACACCTGCAACTGGAAGAAACTTGCCAAAGATAGACCCGGCTGGACCAGGCTTTGTGCGTTGGTGTACAGGCAGAGGAAGACAAGATACATCAAGATGCAGACTACAAACTTTTGCGGCGAAAGTAAGGGCAAGAACTAACTGTCCCCTCTCTAGCGTGGTCCACTGTCTCTCGAAACTGACAGAATGCCAATCAATGCTGAAATGCAGAAAGCTGCAAATGATGATGTTTGTTCATCATGTTTGATGAAGATCACTCTCTCCGTTCAGCCGTGTAGACAATCTTTTCCTTTTGTTCTGCCCGCTAAAGTGGGTGACTTGCTCGGTGATTTGGATTAAAGTGAGGAAGGACTAGGTGTAAATTTTGCCTTAGGGTTTACTCCCGAAGCCTTTCCCCGTAAATACGTTTCACGCAAGGCAGCGAGGGTGTAACATCCAGTAGGTTAGGAATATAGGACGACGAGGACTAAACATATATGTTCATAACAAATGGCACAGGGAAATACAAGTACCAAATAATGTTTCAAATATTCACAAAGTGTTGTCGAAGAGGCAAAGTCAACGCACCCCCCACCCCCCTCCCACAAAGTGGCAGACACATTATGATTAATCCGGCTTTTCTAAAACCCACAGGAGACAGCAGAGGTCTTGTCTTGTCCTGTCTTATCCACTTGTGCTGGGAGGCGTCGTAGGGAGCCGTACTTTTTCTGTTCAGGGCCAGGCCCGTCGCTGAAGTGGTCGTCATCACATGGCGATTTAGAATATCCGCAGCATTTCCTGTCCATCTAGTTCTCGGTCTGCCACGGTTTCTAGCTGAACTCGCCAGCTTACCAGCTCTCTCGGTTCCTTCGACACATGCATGTCTCGGAACGAGTATGAAGGTGACTCTCAGCAACCTTGACAGCCCTTGAGAACTGTTTAGGGTGAATTAAGACGCAAGTACCCAAAATCTGATATCTAATTATACAATGTACTTTTTATAATCAACTTTTAATAATGACTTGCTGTTTGCAAAAGCCCACAATAAGTAGGTTTACTCTTTTGTGCGCCATGGAAAGGATGTTAAGTGGCGGGTTGCAGTAGCTTTCCTCCAACCCCGAGCGTGATGATGAAGGTGGACCGGGATCCTCCATGCGGTTGTGCTATGCTTGGCTTCCTCTGCGTGTCGTTCACTACTACGGGGATCACCTCGATCCCTCACCTGGCTAGTCAGTCTGCCATGATAATGACTTAAACCAGATAAGGAGAAAAGCCATCGCCATATCGAAGATTGGCTGTAATAAATTTATATTTCATGTTGTGTTGATAAACTCTGACCAACAATTACATGTCCACCAGTTAATGATTCTCTCAGGCGTATGGTGTTTAAAATATTGGAATGAATTGTTTCGTAACCAGGAAGGAGATAGTGACCTTTGTTTTACTTTACTTGTGAAGTCCTGTAACGAGTTTGGCCTCCGAGGTCCAATCCTGTACTTGAAGAACGAGTATGGACCAAAGGGCAGCAGCCCACAGGCCGCTGAATCAATAACCAAAGGGCAGGAGCCCACAGGCCGCTGAATCAATAACCAAAAGGGCAGGAGCCCACAGGCCACTGAATCAATAACCAAAGGGCAGGAGCCCACATGCCGCTGAATCAATAACATCAATAACCAAAAGGGCAGGAGCCCACAGGCCGCTGAATCAATAACCAAAAGGGCAGGAGCCCACAGGCCGCTGAATCAATAACCAAAGAAGTTGTAATTAATTCTCCCGCCCTCAATCTGCTTGCATTTATATGAGTGACAGAATGCAAATTAGTCTGCTGGTATCGATCGTGCCTACAGTCAACAGTGGACTGATAGAATTTAATAACTGATTGTATGTCTACTTTCAGCGGCACTGAGCATCATGGGTGGATTATAAGGGGACGGCGTGGCCTAGTGGTTAAGTGGCACGGGTCACAACTCGAAGGTGCTGGGTTCGATCCCCATCACAGCACCGGCCGTTACCCCGGGGAAGCAAATTCTTAGAAAATGCAGGAGGAAGCAGACCCTCACATAAAATGAATGCTGAAGTCAGATGCACTGGGCCGACAGGCGCAAAATAAAAACCACAGTGCAACGCACACCGCCTTGAGGATTAGAGAAAATAAGGCGAACGCAAAAAAAAATTTTTTTTTTAAAAATGGGTGGATTATAACCTACAGAAGTGATATTGTATTGTTATGTTACTTTTCCTTAGTATTTAGCTAGCAACAGATATGCGATAAACTGAATGTTTACGTGTGTAGGAGCGACTATGAAGAAACATTCGTAACTTTTTCGGCAATTATTCTGGTATTTGTCCAGGCTGCCCTTGACCTTGGTATATTTATATACTTTAAATTTGAGGCCGAGAGACTTGAAATAGTGACCAAAATAGCAAAACAGGCTAGCAAGATGTAAACAAAATTTGGAATCAGGTTGTGCGATACATAACCCCCATTGGCAATATATGATTGTACTTGCGTCTTAATTCATTTCAAACAAAAGAATTAAAAGTTAGCACCAGATTTGAGATAGTGACATCCCAGAATAGTCCACTTTTAAACTTGGGGGGGGGGGGGGGGGGGTGTCAAACAAACATTCTGCAAAAATATACGCGAATTTCTGGATTAGGATTAAGCTTAGGATCATGATTAGGATTAGAGTTAGGGTTTAGATTAGGGTTTAGATTAGAGTTTGGATTAGGGTTAGGATTAGAGAAGGATTAGTGTTAAAATTATGGATAAGGTTTGGATTAGAGTTAGAATTAGGATTAGGATAAGGGTTAGATTTTGGATTAGGTTAAGGTTAGGGTTAGGATTATGGTTAGTATTGGGGTTGGGGTTTGGATTAGGGTTAGTGTTAGGATTATGGTTAGGATTAAGATTAGGATAAGGGTTAGAATTTGGGTTAGGGTTAGGGTTAGGGTTAGAATTAGGGTTCGGATTGGGGTTAGGGTTTGGATTAAGGTTAGTGTTAGAATTAGGGTTAGGATTAGGATTGAGGTTAGGGTTTGATTATGATTTCTATTATGTCTTAGATTAGTGAAGGGTTGGGATTAAAGTTGCGATTAGGGTAAGGTTAGGAATAGGTTAGGATTCGAATTAGGATTGCGACTGGAGGTTGTATTAGGCAAAGATTAAGGTTTGTTTGTTTTTTAATTTCTCTGTTCCCCAAGGCGGGTGTGCGTTGTACTGTAGTTTTTATTTTGCGCCTGTCGGCTCAGTGCATCCTACTTCAGCATGCATTTTATGTAAGGGTCTGCTTCCTCCTGCATTTTCTAAGGGTTTGCTTCCCTGGGGTAACGGCCGGTGCTGTGATGGCGATCAAACCCAGCACCCTCCACTTAACCACTAGCGCACGCCGTCCCCTTACAGATTAGGGTTTGAATTAGGGTTATGATTAGAATTAGTATTGAGGTTAGGGTTTGGATTAGGTTTAGGAAAAGGGTTAGGGTTATGGTTAGGGTTAGAAGTAAGGTTGGGGTTAAAAAATTTTCTACACTTTTATCATTATGTGAGTCTTTACTTTTTTATTTAAAATAAAAGTATATCAACCTGTTCATGCTCTAACTCAAAATGGAATGAAACGTTACAGTCATAATCTGTCAAATACGTACGATGGCAACCCAGGGAACTTTGTTTGGGCTGAATTAAGACGCAAGTACCCAAAATCTGGTATCTGATTATACAACGTCATTTTTGTTAATCAACTTTTAATAATGATTTAAACCAGATCAGGAGAAAAGCCATCTCCATAACGAAGGTATATAAATAATGTAATAAATGTCATTTTTTGTTTCGTACCGTGTTGATACACTCTGACCAACAATTACTTGTCCCCCAGTTAATGATTCTCTCAGGTTTATGGTGCTTTAAAATATTGGAATTAATTGTTTCATATCCAGGAAGTACAAAGTTACTATTGTTTTGCTTTACTTGTAAAATCCTTAAACAAGTATGACACATGAGGTACAATCGTGTACTTAAAGAACGTGTATGGGCCAAAGGGCAGGCGCTCCAAAACCAGTCTATGGACTGAAAACATTGGCATGACATGATACAACGTCTCCAAAACCAGTCTGTGAACTGAAAACATTGGCGTGACATGATACAACGTCTCCAAAACCAGTCTGTGGACTGAAAACATTGGCATGACATGATACAACGTCTCCAAAACCAGTCTGTGGACTGAAAACATTGGCATGACATGATACAACGTCTCCAAAACCAGTCTGTGGACTGAAGACATTGGCGTGACATGATACAACGTCTCCAAAACCAGTCTGTGGACTGAAAACATTGGCGTGACATGATACAACGTCTCCAAAACCAGCCTATGGACTGAATAACCGACGCCGACGTGGAAGAAGAATGTTCACACATACAGCGGCTATCGTGGGATTTGAAAACTCGCCGATTCGCTGTTTTCGTTCGTTCGTTTCCTGAAATACCTTCTATCTACTTCGAGGTATTTTCATAATCATTTGCTTTCTCTTCTGGTAAATGCTCATCTTCATTCATTATTGTCACATTTTCAATCCATCATATCTTCATTTTCTTATTTATCGCTAAAAAAAAGTATATCAACAATTTCAGTTCCTGTTAAAAAATATAGAGAGGAGAGAAGACTAACCAACGATTAGAAAAACATACTGATCATACTATGTTAGTCAAAGTTAATTGAAAAACACTGATCATACTATGTTAATCAGAGTTACTTGAAATATATTGATCATACTATGTTAGTCAGGCTCAGGTTAAATATGCTTATCAGGTTATGTTAGTCAGGGTCAGGTGAAACATACGGATCAGACTGTGTTAGTCACGGTCTGGTTAAACATACTGATCAGGTTATGTTAGTCAGGGTCAGGTGAAACATACTGTTCAGATTATGTTAACCGCGAAGACCCCAGTCAGTCGTATCAAGTACTCCTCGGTACATGAGGAGAGCCAATGTAACCCACCACCAAATAAAATCGTCAGGAGGACATAACTCAATACCAATTATGGCTCAAGACTTGCTCAACCACTCAAGCACTCATCTCGAGCAGGAGCTACTCCCAGAGTCAATGTCCTTTCCGAGCTGGTCATGTGACGGTTGACACTACATCTGTTGCTCGTCAAATCCAAAAGTAATGCCAGGAACGGCATCGTGGTTTGTACACATTTGTTGACTTACCAAATAGTTCGATACTATACAATCAACAGTGACAGACTCCTGAGGTGAAATTCGGTGTAAAGATAAATTATCACGGTTATCCGCCAGTTTCATAATGACATGTCGGCTCTGGCACTAAATCTTCTGCTTTCTTCCTGAAAACATTGTCATGATTATGTGCCCTAGCTTACAGCGAGGCTGCGATTTCTGCGCTTTTCGACCTGACACATCCTATTTCAACTGGCTTTATTGTGTATCTGATTTGCCTTCCGACAACGATCCCCTTTTGCTTAGCCGGATTACACTATTCAGTTTGATTCTATGGCCCGGCGCTTGGAGGATCTTGGTCAGTTCTGGCTCTCTGACCCTGATGCAAGCAATCACCTATATATAGATGTCTTCTGTCCGCTCATTCACTGTGCTGTATCTATGTCCTCAGGTTCTGAATAATGGAAAACTTGTCTGCAGTATTAGTTAGTTAGTTTTCTTTCCACTTGTGCTTAAGTCGTCTATCCTACGCCAAGTGCGTTGATCGATCAATGTGAGCCCTTGTCGCTGCACAATCACTCTAATGTCATCTATCCATCTACCTCGCGGCCGCCCTCTTGCCATGTAGCCAGATCTACCAGCAGTGTAAGCCATCAGTGGAAAATGATGAGGCAGCATTCTCATGAGATGACCAAACCAACTTATTTCTCTGCAGTGTTCCCAGTCACAAATGGAGTCAAACAGGATCGAGTTATTGTTGCTGCGCTCTTTAGCATGTTATATGCTTGCATGATTTCTGGTGCTACACATGGCTGTGGATCTAACGTAAATATCAGAATAAGGATGGATTTGCAGCTGTTAAATTTGAGGCGTCTGAGGTTTCTCAAAAAGGTGAAAGAAGCAATCAACTTAGATGTCCTCTTTGCTGATGACTGTGCCATGAACACGGGCTTAAAACTGATCTTGCAGACCGCATCAATGAAACTGAGGGATGTGTGCTCGTCCCATCGCTCTTTGGCATTGCATTTGTTGTGATGTCCTCTGGTGCCACACATGGCTGTGTCACTGGTTTATATATTAGACTCCGAACTGATAGAGGAGGGGTGATGATTGGTTGCTTTAGCTGATTGGTAAAGACGCAAGAAATGAAAGCGTCAAGTGATGAGGTGAGACCAGCATCTCGTCATTTTGGAAATTGACGAAATACTCGGAAATCCTGTGTACACGCTGTACACGTAAAATAACCATTGGCAGCCGAAAATCTATAATAATTTACTGTTAGCCGCTGTTCGGGCAAAATTCTGAAAAGTAAGGAAATGTTTACCCAATACTCAATCTGCCTTCCCTTATTCCCAGTAAGCAGCTTGAGGTAAAAACAATTACAAAATAAAGAACGTACTAAGGACAGCCTTCGGTTGCCTGGCAGCAGGCATAACCTACTTGTTTGAATACCAGAATTCCAAGTACAGATTTCCGTAAACTGTTGCGCGGCTGTTTAATTTGACGTGCCTAAGGTCCACCACAAAGGCGACAGACGGCAGATCAATTCTTTGCTTGTGATTGCATCATTAACACATGCTCAGAGCAGGACATCAAAACCAACATAGACGAGTTGTCAGCTGCGTGCAACTTTATACTTGACGTCAACACAATTAAAACGGAAGCAGTGTTTCTGCCTGCGCCAAGGAAGCCCTACCACGAACTAAACATCTCACTGTACACGGTCAACAAATACAAGCAGTTTATAATAGCTGTCCACCTTTGACGATGGGGACCGCCGACATCATCCTTTTCACAGCTGAACAGGCCAATGAGGGCACAAAAACACCTGCTGCATAACGGGCACCCGAGGTCTGTAGAAGGTGATGGTGTTCCCGCTGTTCATGATTTCTGGATCTCGCGTCTGCTCTGGGCTTTCACAACACGGTGGTCCTCGCTGGTAGCTACGTCCGCTTTGAGTGCGCTTCTCCAGTCAGATCTGTTTTGCTCAAGACATTCCCAGGTGGCGACATCTATCTGGCGATATTTAAGTGAGTCCCTCACACTGTCTTTAAATCGTTTATTTGTGCGCCCTCTCTTGTGTCACCACTCCCTCAGCTCGCCTTAGCCTCTTTGGGAGTCGTTCGTCTGACAAAAGTACGAGATTCCAGCTTATCCTAGTTGTTCTTTTTGTAGCAGATATAAGCAGTGGATAGCTACACATAATTAGGTAGTACCGTCATCATAGAAAGAAATATGGACTGTGGTCCGCAACACGATTGTCAAGGCAAGTGTTGCTTTTGGAAGGCTGTTAAGGTTGATCGTGCCAGGGTGCTAACCTCCGTACTATAAAGTAAGTCGCATGTCCTTTTACAGAACGTAGTTTCTTACAACCGCCACCTATTTGGCTGTTATAAGTTTCTTGGCAAATGTGCAGTACGGTAGGTTGCCATTACTTTTCGTACGTGGAGGAGCATTCGCCCGAGAAAAAAACACAGTGTCTGCCAAACTGGACACAAGTTGGGAATCGAACCCGGAACGTTGGGATTGTGAAAGCCGAGCGAGTTTCACCCCTAGGCCAAGCAGCCTCACAAAGGAAACATGGATAGTCTAAAACAGGCATGTCAGGACACTCTATAGTCCTCAGAATGCTGTTCGCATTCCTGATAAGCGCTGTCTAATCAGTTACTGTACGATAAGCTCAGGACAGACGTTCGTCTGAGGGAAGAAACTTTACAAATTCTCTCAGAAACTACTTGAGACAGGCAAGAAATAAACAAACAGGCAGATAGACAGGTGGATGGATGGATCTAATAGGGGCTCGATGGACGGGCAGACGGACGGACTGGCGGGCGGGGGACGGACGTGAAAGAACGAATGGAGGAACGAACGGACGAACGGACAGACAGATAGACAGACAGACAGACAGACAGACAGACAGACAGGCAGGCAGACAGACAGATAGATATATAGATAGATAGAAAGATAGATAGATAGATAGATAAATAGATAGATAGATAGATAGATAGATAGATAGATAGATAGATAGATAGATAGATAGATAGATAGATAGATAGATAGATAGATAGATAGATAGATAGATAGATAGATAGATAGATAGATAGATAGATAGATAGATAGATAGATAGATAGATAGATAGATAGATAGATAGATAGATAGATAGATAGATAGACAGACAGACAGACAGACACACAGACAGACAGAGAGAAAGACAGACTGACGGACAGACGGAAGGACGAACGGACAGACGAACGTACAGACAGACAGACATTTTCTAAATGTACAACCATTAAACAGAGTGCTATTAATAGATTCAATGAACTTTACCTTTTTAATAGCATTGTATTATATATCTTCCAGGAAGAGCTTGAGGGTAGACTGTCTGAGCTTCGTTTTGATAAGAACGACATCGAAAAGAACTGGGCATCATTGAGAAACACACTCTACGATACAGCTGTTAAACACATTGGCCCACTCACGCGCAAGCATAAGGACTGGTTTGATGAGAACGATCTAGAAATACAGGGCCTTCTCGATGCAAAACATGAAGCGCACAGGGAATACCAGAGGGACACACCATCTCCGGCAGCAAAAGCTGCCTTCAATACTGCTCGCAAAGCTGTCCAGACCAGGCTTAGAGAGATGCAAGACTTTTGGCTCAGCAAAAGAGCTGACGAAATTGAGATGTTCGCCGAGCGTCATGACACCAAACGATTTTACGAGGCACTGAAAGCTCTCTACGGCCCGCAGCCCTCTAGTAATACTCCAGTTCGCAGTGCGGATGGGGTACTGCTAACAGATAAGGTTCAGATTCTAGACAGATGGGCAGACCACTTCTGCAAAATACTAAACCACCCATCGTCCATAAATGAAGAGGCCATCCGGCGAATGCCGTAGGTGGAACTGAACCTGGCGTTGGATGAAGTAATTACTGAGGAGGAAGTCGACAGGGCAATCAGTTCACTATCTATAGGAAAAGCTCCAGGAGCTGATGCAATACCAGCAGAGGTATACAAGACAGCTGGCCCATTCCTCACCAGAAGGATCACTGAACTCTTCTGTCACATGTGGGATGAAGGTAAAATTCCGCAGGAGCTAAAGGACGCCTCAATCGTTCACCTATACAAAAGAAAAGGCAATCGTCAGGAATGCGACAATCATCGTGGAATATCGCTACTCTCCATAGCAGGCAAGATCCTAGCGCGCTTACTGCTAAACAGGCTCAACAAACACCTTGAACAAAGCCACCACCTCCCAGAAAGCCAATGTGGATTCAGAGCCGGAAGAGGAACAGTGGACATGATTTTTGCCGCTCGCCAAGTACAAGAGAAGTGTCGAGAGCAAAATCGGGCCTTGTACACCACATTTATTGATTTGACAAAGGCATTTGTTACAGTAAACAGAGGAGGGCTGTGGATGATAATGTCTAAGTTTGGCTGCCCCAAAAAGTTCATAACAATGGTGAAAAAGCTACACGAAGGCATGTGCGCTCGTGTACTGGACAGCGGTGCAATCTCTAAAACGTTTCTAGTATCAAACGGAGTAAAACAAGGATGTGTACTCGCCCCGACTTTGTTCAGCATGATGTTCGCGGCCACGATGACAGACGCCTTCAGATCATTGGAGCTTGGAATACCCATAAAGTAATGCACAGATGGCAAGTTACTCAATTCCAGAAGAATGAAGGCCAAAACCAAAGTGGCTGGCGACATAATCAGGGAACTTGTATTTGCTGACGACTGCGCTCTAATGACCAACTCAGAACTGAACATGCAGGTTGGAATGGACCAGTTCTCTGCCGCATGCGAAAATTTTGGTCTGACCATAAATGCCAAAAAAACAGAGGTCATGTACCAACCAGCACCAGGCATGCCGTACACAAAACCAGAGACTACAGTCAGCGGGCAGACGTTGAATGCCGTAGACAAATTCACATATCTGGGCAGCACGCTGTCGAGATCTGTCAGCCTATACGATGAGGTGGGAAGCAGAATAGCAAAGGCCAGCACAGCCTTTGATAGAATGCGATCGATGGTCTGGGCACGTCGTGGCATCAGCGTCAAGACCAAACTCAAAGTCTACCGTGCAACGATCATTCCAACCCTACTATACGCTTGCGAAAGCTGGACTGTATATTCTGGACATGCAAGGAGGTTAAACCACTTCCACAAAGGTTGCCTGAGGCGAATATTCCACATCCGATGGCAAGATCGTGTCACTGACATCGAGGTTCTCTCGAGGGCTAACATGCCCAGCATCCATGCACTGCTAGAAAAAGCACGACTAGAATAGGCCGGACACCTCGTCCGTATGTCAGACGACCGGCTCCCAAAGAAGCTTCTCTACGGCGAGCTGAGAGAGGGATGGCGCGAGAGAGGGCGCCCAAAGAAACGTTTTAAAGACGGTCTGAAGGACTCACTAAAAAGTTGCCAGATAGACATCGACAACTGGGAATGTCTTGCGCAAAACAGATCTGACTGGAGAAGCGCAGTCAAATCGGGTGTAGCTGCCGGTGAAGACGACCGTGTTGTGAAAGCCCAGAATAGACGCGAGACGCGGAAATCCCGAGCAGCGGGAACACCATCCCCTTCTGCAAACCTCGTGTGCCCGATATGTAGCAGATGTTTTCGTGCTCGCATTGGCCTGTTCAGCCACATGCGCACCCACACCCAACAGGGAAATCTGTGACAATGATGATGTCGGCGGTCCTCATCGACAACGATGGACAACTATTATTATCATATATGTACTTGTTAATTCAAGGCAATCTATTAAAACAACGACACAATGAACTTAGTAACACATTTAACAAAATCATTGTTTTTTCCTGAATTAATACAACAGATTATCTTCATTGTACACGTATCATGTATCCCTCCAGCAGAAGCATTGGGTAACCATTAGAGTTTGTCTATTTGCAGAATGCTTGCTTCAAAATACGTATGTGCTGTTGTATAACAGCGATTTCTGTAGCTATGCACATACACGATAAGACTTCCAGTTCCATACACAACCCTACTTAATCGATTTTTATTGTAAGATAAAGTGTGTGACTAGCGGAGTGGTATAGCCCTCGCTTCTGACAGCATATCTAACAGGTTTCGATGCCCGTTATCGGCACATCTGACCCAGCTGTAAAAGGATATCTGGCTTACTGTTAGGTAAGGAAAGGCAGTGAAGAAAGGAACTGGGGATTCCGTCTTTTAAAACTAGCTGAGGCCTGGTACAATGAATGCTCCAACATTTCGTCCCTGACAGCAGCGACTGCCGTGCGACTAACTTTCATTGTCTAGTAGGGTGTAGTTCAGCTATTGGTTTCTTCCTTGTAATGTTCATGCGGTATCCAGGTGGGAAAAACAAAAAAACAGGATAATGTGTTGTATTGTGTTTTTCATCATACGGCCTAGGGTATTTGACTTCAGCACGCATTTGTTAATGAGTTTACTTTTCATTAAGGACACTACTTTGATGAATCCACGCATATGCATGTTTGCGTTGTGAGCTGTACCATTAACCATTTTGCAAACGAAGTTCTCAAAAATGCTGACACATGAACAGAGACTTTGGTAACCTAATTGCATTGTTTTCTCAGGCTGGTTCCCTATATATCTTTCGTTAAGGACCTGTGCCAAATATTTTTCGTACACAACTAACTTCTCCAATTATCAACACTTCATTAGTGCTAGCATGACTTAATAACGCGTACTTTGAATACAATATTTGAGACGTCACTTGCAGTCAGCTCAGTTGCTTCCATTGGATCTTTAATAATTAGCGAAGTCATCGTTGCTATAACCTCATAATGAAAACAGGGCTTTTTTCGCTGGACCGTTTTCATTGGAACATTCAAGTTAAAATATAAGTTTTTTATTGCATCATATAACAAATGTTTGGCTGTAACTTCAAAACAAAATTATACTTATTATTATGGAAGTATGGGTTGAGAGGGTGGAGGGCGGGAGGAAATAAGCGGTGGATGGAAGACGGGCAAGGTGTGCGGGAAAGGGCAGATCCTTTATTTTTTAAACGGCTGTCCTGTCTTTCATATTGTACAGTTCGATTGACGGCAGAACGTATGCATGGGTATTGCCAGTAGATAACGAATTATTAACACCGTGTTCTGCTCTAGTTCATCTGGAGAATAGGTATACTGCTCAGTTTGTCTACACTGGGTGCTGTGCATACAGAATTCCGTGTACAGTTACCAGCACTAAAGGGCTGCTGGTCATCACTCAATAGATTCGCCTCGACGACAGCGTTTCCCAGGTAAAACATAATGAGGTCATTGTTGCCTTCCAGGTATGTTAAGACATCTGTCTAAAGAATGGTGTGCATGGGGCTTGCAAGATCACCATGAAAAAAATATTGCTATTGAAACTACACTGCAAACTCATGATTGAGGATTTCATAAACGCTAGTTACGGGAAAAAACAAATGCGACGTTGTGCCTATGCTCCGCTAACTAGAGTGACAAGGCAAATGAGGATAATGATGTTGCTGGTTATGATAACAGTGATGATGATGATGAGGATAGTAAGTATAATGATGATAGTAAAGATGAATATGATGGTGATGATGGTGATAATGATGGCGATGATTATGATCGTGATAATGATGGCGATGATTATGATGGCGATGATGGTGATAATGATGGCGATGATTATGATGGCGATGATGGTGATAATGATGGCGATGATTATGATGGTGATGATGGGGATGATGGTGATGATGATGGCGATGATTATGATGGCGATGATGGTGATAATGATGGCGATGATTATGATGGTGATGATGGTGATAATGATGGCGATGATTATGATGGTGATGATGGTGATGATGGTGATGATGATGGCGATGATTTTGATGGCGATGATGGTGATAATGATGGCGATGATTATGATGGTGATGATGGTGATAATGGCGATGATTATGATGGTGAGGATGGTGATAATGATGGCGATGATTATGATGGCGATGATTATGATGGTGATAATGATGGCGATGATTATGATGGCGATGATGGTGATAATGAGGGCGATGATTATGATGGTGATGATGGTGATGATGGTGATAATGAGGGCGATGATTATGATGGTGATGATGGGGATGATGGTGATAATGATGGCGATGATTATGATGGCGATGATGGTGATAATGAGGGCGATGATTATGATGGTGATGATGGTGATGATGGTGATAATGAGGGCGATGATTATGATGGTGATGATGGTGATGATGGTGATAATGATGGCGATGATTATGATGGCGATGATGGTGATAATGATGGCGATGATTATGATGGTGATAATTTTTTATTTTTTTTTACGTCGCCTCATTTCTCTATTTTCCAAGGCGGTGTGCGTTGCACTACGGTTTTTATTTTGCGCCTGTGCATCTGACTTCGGCATGCATTTTATGTAAGGGTCTATTTCCTCCTGCATTTTATAAGGGTTTGCTTCCCCGGTGTAACGGCGGTTCTGTGATTGGGATCGAACCCAGCACCTTCGGGTTGTTAGCCGTCACTTAACCCCTAGCCCACACCGTCCCCAGTGGTAGTAATGAATTTGATGATAATAATGATGATGATGATGGCGATGACGACGATGGTAATGATAATGATGATGATGGCGATGATGATGACGCTATAATTTGCTGAAACTTTCAGCTCATGTTTTCATGAGGAATTAAAATCGTCTGAGCTGCAGAGTGGTAGCTCATTCTCTTGTCACGGTAAAGTTTACTGGTACGATCAATATTATCGATACGCTCAAGTCGTCTCAGTTGTAAACGAGTAACTGGTTTATTGTTAAAGAAGGAACAGCAACGATGACGGGAAATCGTCACCAAATCTCACACACAAACTGAGATTTAATATAATTAAGTCGTTAACACTGTATCCCCGACAGCAACAGAAGCTATGAGGTAGCATGGACCTTGACCCTTTCTCAAATATTCTGGTCTCTAACGATTTCCGAAAAATCGGGTTTTCGCAACCGAGGCAGACCGAGAACTAGATGGATAGGAAATGTTGCGCTATTTTAAATCGTCATGAAAGACGACTATTTCAGCAACGCGTCTGGCTCTGGACAGAAAACTACGGCTCTCCATGGTTCAGATGACTAAGGCAAAACAAGACGGCAGAGTATATTGTTCAGACTCTCAGGACCTTGCAAAAACTATGGAGCGTTTAAAACATTCAGCTTCACACACAGGCCTGTACATTTCCTGGGCAAAAACCAAGATTAACATTTTTGGCAGTGACCTCTTGCTGCGGGAGTTGCTGCCAACAGCAATCCCATCAATCCCATCAAAGACTTAATCTACCTGGGCAGCAGCCAGACTTCTGATATACGAAGTAGCTTAGACATCACTCGGGGGATCGGCTTTGCGGCGGCATACATGAACTCTCTGCAGAATCTGGGCTCAGCTTATGCTGTCCCTTGAAACTAAGCTCCAATCCTCTTGTACGGCTTCGAAATCTGGACGGTCACAGGAAGATTGGAAGCAGCACGAGGTCTTTTACATTTCCAACCAATGATGTGTTCTTGTAGCGCACTAGCAGGACCTAGATACCAACACTGAAGTCTCCTGAGTGACACAGCTCGAGAGCATTTCCTGAACGTTCGGCACTGCATCTATTTCTTCGAACATGTGGCTCGCCTCTCTCCGGATGTCTCGACTCTGCAGCTTCTTCACCTGCCCCTGGACATCAGTGGCGGATTAAGACCGCGTTCTTCATCAGTCGTCTGAGACATTCCGCCTCCACTTTATCTGCCCTGCACGCTGCCTGGGACACTGCCATCTTCCGTGATCCTGACGGTCAGTGCGATGGGTCCTGGTTGACTATGCGGATTAGTTAACTTGACTGTTTGAAGAGTAGACAGACCCGCAGAGTTATCATATATTGATGAGGTGAGCGTAATATGTTTGTCTGCGGAGGCTGTCATTATAAATAAGTTAAGTTGAACATAATGTCTTTGGTAGTCTAGTGGACGATCATGTAGTATTACTGATCATCAAAGCTCTATCTGCACCATTATCATCTCATTTTGTATATGGTGCAGCAAATGTTTCTGATGCATGGAGAAGGTATCGAACTGTTAAACGTTTGCTGTTCTTAAACCACGGAGAAGACCATATTCAAGATGATGTAACAAGATAATATAGAAATGAACATGTTATCAATAGCAACACCCGAGTCGTACCCGATGTGGAATGAATTGCACCACTGTAACCGTCCATGCATGTTGTAAAAGGCGATTAAAGATTGTTATGCATTGGGTCAGCAACCATCATGTAAAACTGTTACCCTCCCAACATGATCTCCAATGCAGGTTTTCTGACTGGTTGGCCTAAGCTTCGCATGGAGCGAATAGAGGACATTAATTAATGGTATAAATAGCAGTTTCTTTATATTCTTCTTCTTCGTACGCTGTCAGACGTCAACCTGTTGTACCGTCATCATACAGCGATATACGTTGCACTGTTTCGTTAAGCATGTGGCCCAGTGCATCCGATTTCAACAGGCTTTTCTGTAGGGATGCCCTCCTTAGCCTTTGGCTGTCCCCAGCCTATCTGTAAGGCAGCAGTTGTTTGTGGTCAGAGTTGTCTCTCTTAGGGAAGTTGTCTTGCAGGACTATCGAGTCTTCACCACTCGTGTCTATAGAGTGTGGTGATGTGATGATATGATGGACTATGTACTAGTTTGTACTATCCCGGAAGAGAGGCAGTCCTGTGTGTCTGTATCCCAGGATCGTCACGTCAAATTGTTGTTGGACTGAAAACATCTCATACATTTATGAAAGAAAAAAACTGCAGAAACAGGAGTCTCCTATTAGCGAAAGCGGTTCCAACCACGTTCCCGTACAATACCTCTAGGTCTTTCTCCTGGATTTTTCGGGCGTACGCCATTGGAATATGAGTCAACGTCACTATTCCAATCAGGATATGGCGCGTACTTGTCATAATATATTTCACTATCGCTGTCCGAGTCACTTTCCCGCTGTCTTCGTCGTCTGTGTTTGCGGCGATTTTCGTGAGTAGCGTAAATGTGAAATTCGCCTCCTTCGAGCTTGATTTTTACCTCCGTGTAAGGATACGCACCGTATGTTCTAATGAGTTCTGTTCTAAGAAACTCTGGCATTCCTTTGAATTCCCCGTCTGAGTCCCTAACGTCAATGCTCATCACTCGTCCATATTCCAGCTCGCATTTTATGTTGAATCCAGGACTCGTCAGTCCAAAGCTGGGATAAGGAATCCTCAAAATAACTGGTGGCTGGACAGGGGCATAACTCGGGAAAGGGTTCACCACTCCAGGGTACAGATTCTGAGGGTTGTATATTGGAGCAGGGAATACTGTCTCTCCATTGGGGCCGTAATAATATGCTTGACCATGTAGGTTATAACATGGACCGTTTGGCGCTGAGTGATGCTTTCTATCAAATCCTGAAAAAGCTACAGGAGCTGGCGGCAGCCCACCCGTTACATAGAAAACAGACTGTGGGTTGTAGATACCCGATCCCAACATGGGGTTGTGAGCCAATGGGAAGGGGCTGTTGTTTATCGAAGCCATGGCTGGTGCTTGCAGTGAAGGGACTTCCAGTGCGCCGTGCCTGGACATTTGAAGAGCTGGTACTTCCAGAAGTGGACGTTTGCCAAAACGAGACGACACAACTTGCTCGACCATATTGTAGCTTCAAAGAATTCACGTTTCCTACACAACTAGCATAATCTTATCTGTGGCTGGCAATCCGGCTTTTTCCAAATAATCCCATACTATTCTCTGTGCACTAATCCTTACTGATCGATCAACAGAATACATTGTTTACCACAACAATAACTACTGGCTTCCTCTGCACATCCTTTGATTATGACGTGTTAGCTACTAAAACGCTATTTTCTGATTAACTGACATAGCGGGTTATATGAATCCAGCGCAGATTTGTATGATATACAATGTTACTGCACTTCTTATAGGAACCGAAATAAAATCTCTCTTTACATTTGCGTATGGTAACAAACTGATGTTTTGTTCAAGTTGTCATTGAGATTGTAATAGTCCTTTCAAATGTACTAAAAACTAGTCACTGGCTGTGTTTCTCTCCTAGCATTTACACTTTGTGATGCTAAATTTCTGACGCTGATTCTGGTTCACATGTTCTTGTCCATGTTGGCAGGTAAGATTCAAGAAGCTCTGAAAAATTAAGAATATCTTATCAGAAAACAAGAAAAGATTGGCTTTACCTTAAAATACGAATCATGCAGACACATGCATATATATATATATATATATATATATATAGAGAGAGAGAGAGAGAGAGAGGGACCAAGAAGGGGAGGTCTCTTCAAAGTATTATTTAAAGTTGGCTGTCCACCTAAACTACTGAGCATGATTAGGTCTTTTCACGTGGGCGTGAAAGGTATATTGCTGAAAAACGGTCAGGAATATGTGGCCTTTGATACTACCAGCGTAGTTGTTCTTGTTGTTGTTGCCGAATGTTCACAATGAATAGGATTACTCGAGTGTGCCTCCTGAAATGGACGTCTAGTCGCGGGTCGTTGTAGCTTTCCTCACATCCCGAGCGAGCTGATGAAGGTTGACAGGGAACTTCCAGGCGGTTGTGCTATGCTTGGCTTCATCTGCGTGTCGCTCACTACTACGGGGATCACTATGATCCCTCACCTCGTTAGCATGGATGACATGAAAACAGCACGTTTCCAAGGAGGACTGAGGGGAAGTCGAGGTGAGAATCTTGGCCAGTATATTTTGCCTAACCCTACTAACATGTCTCATCAGTATATTTTGCCTAACCCTACTAACATGTCTCATCAGTATATTTTGCCTAACCCTACTAACATGTCTCATCAGTATATTTTGCCTAACCCTACTAACATGTCTCATCAGTATATTTTGCCTGACCCTGACTAACATGTCTCATCGGTATATTTGCCTGACCCTGACTAACATGTCTCATCAGTATATTTTGCCTGTCATTGACTAACATGTCTCTTCGGTACGTTTTGCCTGATCAGACGTTAGTCTTCCTACCCAACAACGAAGTTAAACAAGTTGTGTTCTGGCTCCGACTCAATTTGGCATTTTCTTTGTCATCGTGCTAAAACACGCTTTCGGAACTGCTTATAGACGAGGTTTTCCTGCATACTAGGTCAGATGGAAGTTTATTCAATCTAACCATACTGCATGCAAAAAGTAAGAGAATGAAAACTGTCATTCGGGAAGGAAATGATCTTTGCAGACAATGCATCCCACACGGAATCCGAGTTATAGATCCTCAGAAAAAGGTTACTAAAAATACTTATCTGTTTGAACTCACCATCAGTTTACACAAGACGGAACTGATGGTTCAGGGTGCAGATCCGCCAGGCATTGTCTTAAGCGGTCAAAATCTAGAGATAGCAAATAATTTTAACTACCATCTACCATCACCTAGTACCCTGCTCTGTTCTAGTGAAACGTGGACCATGTAACAAGGCTAAATGCTTTACATATGCACTGCTTGATGAGCATACTTGGAATTTCATGAAGTAACAGAGTGACAAACAACGAAATGTTGGACCGTGCAAAGATTGTCATCTTAGTTCCGGTATTCCGCCAGCGCCGGTTACCGTGGCTTGGTTATGTGTGCAGGATGGAGGACGGGCGAATTCTAAACGATGTATCCTATATGAAAAGTTGACCATGATCAACTGTAACAGATGTAGACCCTTCCTCCACTACAAAGGTATTTGCAAGCGTGACCTGAAAGCGTTGGACACGAACACCTGTAACTGGCGAGAACTTGTAAAAGACAGTCCTGGCTGCAAGCAGACTTTGTATGTTGGCCTAAAAGCAAGGGAAGCCAAAATGCGTCAAGATGCAGATTCTAAATGAGTGCGGCGATAGTATGTACCTAAACTGACAAAGAACCCTCTCTAACGTGAAGCCCATTGTCTCTTGAGACTGACAGGATGGCAATCAATCAATCAATCATATATATATATATATATATATATATATATATATATATATATATATATATCATAATCATTGGCTTTTTACATTTTGTCAGACAATAGTAAGTTGTGCTTTTGAAAAACGTGATGTAACTACAGCCCATGATGATAAAGGCGGGTCTATGTGGCGAAGTGGTCAACCCGTTTGTCTCGTGTTCAGACGGTCGGGGTTCGATTTCGAGCTGCGACGGTCGGTCCATGATGTCAATTATTTTCCGGAGATCCTTGGGTTCATCGCTGGAGCTACGGAGTTCGTGCTTTGTGCTATGCTCTCGACAGATGGGTATCCCATCTGCCGAGAAAGACAGAGCTAAAATGGGGAAAAAACCCGAGGCAATGAAGTCGAGCCCTCGCTTAAAATTAAAGTGTAAACGAATGTGGCTCGTGAGACCAATCTAGTCAGTGTGTACAAGAGAACTGAGGACTGTTTGCGATATCGTATAGTGTGGCATTCAAAACCAGTTGAAATGGAAAACAACAACACGTTTCCGTGAACACAAGTGTAAGTAGTCGACTAGTGTGAATTCCCGGCAAATCCATGATCTGGCGGCATCTATAATGAACTAAAACAGAAGAGCAATGTAGACCAGCAGACAGTTATTGTCCTATCTTTGCTGCTCTTCATATACATATACAACAATAATAAGAGTTCGCTTAGGCGACCAGGACCCGTCGCGCCGAATGAACAGGTCCATGACCACGTCTGATGGCGCGTTCTAGGCTGCCTGCAATTTTGTTGAGCAGGTGGTTGTCTGTTCTAGCCAGATGTGCGCGTGCGCGTGTGTGTGTGTGTGGTGAAATCTTCATTCACCCACCTCTCTACTAGTACAAATCTGCTTTCGACCAAGACTTTTGATTACAATTCGGTTGGATATTCCTCTTGAAACAGAGCCTTAGCAGGAGGCTGCCGTGGTGGATGACACTGTATCCCTAGGGAAGTCTTTGGGTTTGGAGGTTGACGATGAGGATGTGCAGGAGATGAGGATGTGAAAGAGATGATGATGTGAAGAAGTTGGTGACCAAGAACTCGACAGGAAGTATAAAAAAAGAAGTGCCAGGAACTTTCTTCATCACAGAAGGAGATCAGTAAGGGGAGAATTTCCACTACAGAAAGTAAGGATCTGCGTCACTACTGCAGAAAACAGCAAACTTGGTGCAACAATGACATACTAATATTACAGAATTCAGCAGAAGAATTAATCTGTTCAATGGTGTGTTCTTGGCCATTTTAGAAAGATTTTGAAAATGGAAAGTTAAATATAAATATATTTTTCATTTTGTTCGTGTACATTTATTCGTGTTATGGTTTGTATGTATGATTTTATGTATTTTGTATTATTAAATAAACATTAATCTGAGGGTCTGGAACGAATTAACATTTTTACATTATTTCGTTCTGGAGCATTTGATTCGACATTCGTATAAATAGAAATACCAATAACATCGAAAAATCCTTGATGGCAAAACAGCCACTAACAGAACAAAAAGGCCAAGCCACTAGTTGCAGCAGCAACAAAAAAAAAACGCAATGACAGTGATTTTCCCAACTAAAGGACACGAACACAGCCTAGATAAGTCCAAAAGCTACACAATTTTTCAACACAGCATTTCTTCATTTTGGATAAACCAAAAACGCTAGGTCACACAAAACCAAATGCATCCTGTTGTAACCAAAACGACTCTTGTCTGAAGTTGAATGATGCGTACTTTTGCCATTTAAAAAAATATTATAGTTACAAAATTTACTTCCTTTGCCAAAATACACCAGGTAAAAGAAATTATCAACAAAGTGCGCTTACCTATACTATACAGCCGCCACGCAGTGTGCAGAATCTGTTCTGATTAGAGTTCATAACTAATCACTCTAATCGGTGTTACCGAGGTTTTGAACCCGTATCATCATTGTCCAAAGAATGTTATCACAACTACTCAACTCTTCACTCGTCATAAAGAAGGCAAACCTTTAAAAAAACAAAAAACTAGAAGCCACTGCCTTAAATATTTTAAAGATCACGTGGTTGTTCTTTTACCTTATTTATGTTATCCGTTGTGAATTTTTTAAGCAACTTGCATCTATCGCCAGCTAATGTGAGTAAATAAAATATACGTTTTGACATCTTATTTATAAATATTTCACATAAACTGATATAAATTGATATACTTAAATGCACAGTAAGAAACTATCATACAGTACTACACACGAACAGTATCCTAGCTCCGTCCTTGACAACTATAAAACAAGCACACCTTTGTTGCCAAGTCAATACAGGAAGCGAAGAGGTCAATCACGTTCCAGAACACACAGCACACACCTGCTTGGGCTTCTGAAACTGGTTCTAATAATCTGAGTGCGTGGGTGTGTGTGTGTGTGTGTGTGTGTGTCTGCTGGCGCCATAAATACAGGTATTGGTGATTCCTGTAACATTCGTATATAGCATTCTTAGAAAATTATACCCGCAACAATTGCGAGATATTTCGTTTCTTTGATAAACATCAGCAGCAAAGGATGCTTGATAACTAGGAAAAGTAGCAAAACAAAATGCAAGTTTGAAGTCTAAACAAAAGAGAGACAAAAATCCCAAAGAAGATCATATTTGAAGCGTTCGGAAAGCCTACACACCAGGCAATGGAGAATATAGTGAAATAAAAGACTATCGTGGAGCAGCTGCCCAAGTGGTGGGGATGTCAGGCTTCTGATCAGGAGAACATGTGTTCAAATCCACGGTTAGGCATCGTATTTTTTTCTACCATCGGTTGTTGTTGTTATTGTTGTTGTTAAAGGACTCGTGCTTGCGTTAGATGTTTTTCATAGGCACCCGCATTGGGGACATTGGCAATGGATAGGGGTGACATTTTGAAGTTAGTGGACGACCGCCTTTTGGATGAAGACACTGCAGTCGATGAACCATCGATGCACATATTTTGAAATCATGCACGGATCCAGCAGAGAGAGACACCTTACAGGACGGAGATGGAGTGTGTGCAACCCGCGAGCTACAGAAACCATCAGTATCTACACTCTTAGCCATTTGCTGGGTCTGCCCGGAGTGCAATGATGTCGGTTCTTAAAGGGATATAACACTTGATGACTGTCTTTGGTGGCGAGTTTCAGCGGCTGCCCACGCATCCTGAGGGGGACTTGAGAAGATGGACAGTGCTCCTCCTGACTGTAGTGCAATACGAGGCTCCTCATAGTGCTGAACACCACCTTGTAAGGCAGACTGCCATGAAACAGCTGGTTTCGATGGAGAACTGATTGGAAGCCAGGTGTGGTCTTAATAATCAGTGTGCTTTACCTGACTGTGACTAACAGTCTGATCAGAATGTTTTATCTTACCCTGACAGACATAGTCTGATCAGTACATTTCACTTGACCCTGACTAACACAGTCTGATCAGTATGTTTTATTTGACCCTGACTAACATAATCTTAATATATTTTACCTGACTCTTACTAACATTGTCTGATCAGTATATTTAATCTTACTCCGACTAACATTGTCTGATCAATATGTCTCTTCCCCTTTCCTTTAACACTTCATCTTGAGCGCACTTACAAAAAAAGTTTCTTTTTTTTTTGAAATAGTAGCCAGATTGGGTAGTCTATTTTTGGTCATAGAATTACTCAGATGTGTTTAATTCTTTTCAATGTACTAATTGAACGTGCTTTAGTAGCCGAGCTCACTGGAATACTGAGAATCATTTGCAGCAACTTGCACGTCTGTTCATATCCTGTTTGGAGGTCGTTATCTACAATGAAACAATAATTCAATGCAAGGTTTGGCTTTGTCTTCAGAGCTGTACAAATTTAACAGTGTATTGTGTAGTACTATAAAGTTAAACACCTTGGGGTATGTCTTTTTTAAGTTTTTGAAATTAACTGTCAGGAAAAGATTTTTGAACTGCGTACATTTTGTATTGTGTAAGAGTTCAACAAATGTAACTTTGTCAATAGTTGGAGAATCGTTCCTCTAATTCAACTATGATGGCGTCAAGAACTTCACGCAACTTAATACAATAGTGAAATTCAAATCGCAATCACAGAACTAAACAAAACTGTACTGAAATAACATTTGAAACACAATTTTTGAGCTTAGAACTAAATACTTTCAGGAAGGGAATGCCGACCTAATTTGTGGCTAGTTGGCTGAAACAAACAGTAGCGCCATAATGACTGTGTCTCAACTACCAATTGACCTGATCCCTTCGCTTTGTTATACTGGACGCAATCAGCTTACCTTTCACTAACTGATAAATTCACTTTGCTGCTTCGCGCGTTTGCTAACATGTCACTATGCTTAAACAAAAAATGGCCATTACAATTTCAATATCTAATTTATTTCACACTTGTTTTATTCAAGCGGGTATCTTCTTTATTTCTTAAAAACCGTTTGGGATAGCTCATCGTATCTTTTTTCTAACGCTTCGTTGCTACTGGCAACCAAATTAAAAGAAAAATTACAAAGCAAGGAAATGAAAGTCAAACTATATAAATCATTGGTGAGACCTAAATTGGAGTACTGTGTTAAGGTGTAGAGTACTTGTCACGGAGTGGATATAGGCATGATAGAAATGATACAAATAATAGCTACAAAAATGATAGTGGGATTCCAGGATTATAGTTATCAGAAGAAACTTAGAAAAACTGGTCTGCAGTGTCAAGAAAAGAGAATAATTCGAGGTGACTTAATACAGGTTTATAAATGAATCAATGGTAAGGATAAATTAGACTATAATAAGTATTTCAAAGTTCAACCGACTACAAGAACTAGAGGGCATTGCTTCAAATTATGTAAAGGCAGGTCCAGATTGGATATTAGGAAACATTTTTTTTCAGTCAGAGAGTGGTGAATGCTTGTATTACCACATGATGTGATGGAGGCAGGGTCAGTTAATGCATTGAAGAATGGATTGGATGATTACAGTCATTTTAAAGTGAAATAATCTGGTTGTTTACAGACTCTGTAGAGTCTTCTAAACCAGTATAATGAAGTTAAGTTAAGGAAGAGAGGACCCGGGCGACCAAGACTCACCTTTACATATCAGGCATGCAGGGACATTAAAGAAAGAACGTATGCTGAAATGAAAAGAACTGCAGAGGATAGGGCCAAATGGAGCAGCACACTCAGACAACCTTACAAACCAGTCTCCTGGCGGATCAACCAGATGATGATGATGAATCTATTCAACACTAGAGCGCTCTTGACTTGCTATACGCCATGGCACGCTGCGCAGGTTAGGTCCTGAATATAGAAAATCTGGCAACATTCTATTTTTAGCTTAAGGCTCGATACAATTTGTTAGGGACTATTCCAAAAGTAATAAAATATAGACTCGTGCTGTGATTGTTTTGTTGAAGTTCAATAAGGTTGAAGATTTCTCTTTGGCGAAGCACGCCTCGCTCAACAACATATGCTGTTCTTTAGATCAAATCAGGGCGTAAGGCCATACAAAATAGTTAATAGTTTGCATTCAGGCGCAATGCCGAACCTCAAATATTACAAGGAGAGAACGCAGACTGTTGTATGTCGTATTGTGGCCTGTGGTGCGTGTGTGTTTGTGTTGTGTTGTGTGTGTGTGTGTTGTATGCATATTTTTAATGTTAATTATTACTACTTTTTCAAATATGTTCGTTAATTTTTGAGTGCTTGTTATTCTAAAGTTTTATTTTTTTTATTTGTTTTATATTTTGTTTATCTATGTAGCGTTTTCTGTGAAGTTAAGATTTATAATAGCTGTCCATCGTTGTCAATGAAGACCGCCGACATCATCCTTGTCACAGATTTCCCTGTTGGGTGTGGGTGCGCATGTGGCTGAACAGGCCAATGCGAGCACGAAAACATCTGCTACATATCGGGCACACGAGGTTTGTAGATGGTGTTCCCGCTGCTCGGGATTTCCGCGTCTCGCGTCTGCTCTGGGCTTTCACAACACGGTCGTCTTCACCGGCAGCTACACTCGATTTGACTGGACTAGCTTTTTCTAGCAGTGCATGGATGCTGGGCATGTTAGCCCTCGAGAGAACCTCGATGTCAGTGACACGATCTTGCCATCGGATGTGGAATATTCGCCTCAGGCAACCTGTGTGGAAGTGGTTTAACCTCCTTGCATGTCCAGAGTATACAGTACAGCTTTCGCAAGCGTATAGTAGGGTTGGAATGATGGTTGCACGGTAGACTTTGAGTTTGGTCTAGACGCTGATGCCACGACGTGCCCAGACCATCTAGCGCATTCTACCAAAGGATGTGCTGGCCTTTGCTATTCTGCTTGCCACCTCATCGTCTAGGCTGACAGATCTCGACAGCGTGCTGCCCAGATATGTGAATTTGTCTACGGCATTCAACGTCTGCCCGCTGACTGTAGTCTCTGGTTTTGTGTACGGCGTGCCTGGTGCTGGTTGGTACATGACCTCTGTTTTTTTTGGCATTTATGGTCAGGCCAAAATTTTCGTATGCAGCAGAGAACTGGTCCATTCCAACCTGCATGTTCAGTTCTGAGTTGCTCATTAGTTAAGATTTACTTCGCTCTAAATACCGTACGCAATTTGGGGACGAAGATTCAGCAGTGAATAAGAGGACAGCAGCATGAATCGCTGGCTGTTTGCAACAGGACCCATAACTGACCAAGACACTATTCTGTCTCTATGTGGCTGCCCTGGATATAGACTGCAACCGTCCATATTGCATGTTTTCAGAAAGTTTGGGCAGATCATCTGGTGGTATTGGTCTTGTGATGCTCTTTATTCGCATGTCTCATCGTCCCCATATCCCTATCTCTTGAAGTTCTTCTTGCATCGTCGCACCAGTTGGAAGTCTATTTAGTTGGATCCAGCTGACCTGCATCAGTTCATTCCATGTTTCGATGCGGCGTTTACCTGGACTGGTCTGTAAGGGGGGGGGGGGGGGGGGGGGGGGGTGCCTTTGGGTTTTTTGTTGCTGCATGTTTCTCTTTCAAATTTCTGCTGCAACACTTCTTCGAGTCTCAGGTGCAGCTCGGCCGATTATGGAGTATATTTCACCAGTTGGAGTAACTTAACTTCCCCTAACGTCATCATACTAGTTTAGAAGACTCTGCAGAGTCTGTATGCAACCCTTTTCATTTACATTACCTTGCTCTGAAAGCTATGCGCATCCAATTTATTATTAAATGCATTAACTGGCCCTGCCTCCCCTACCTCCTGTGGCAATGCATTCCAAGCATTCATCACTCTCTGACTAAAAAAATAGTTCCTAATATCCAATCGAGACCTTTCTTTAGTTAATTTGTAGTTTATGCCCTCTCGTTCTTGTAGGTGGTTGTATTTTGAAAAACTTGTTATAGTCTAATTAATCTGTTCCTTTGATTATCTTATAAACCTGTATTGCCACTTAGATTTCTTCTCCCTTTCTGGACTCTGTAGACCGGTTTTTCAGACTCTTTCCTCAAAACAGTAATTCCGGAATCCCACTATCAGCTTTGTCGCTCTTTTTTGTACCCTTTCCAGCATGTTTATATCCCCTCTATGATAAGGACTCCACATCTGTACACAGTACTCTAATCTAGGTCTAACTAGTGCTGTATACAGTTTGACTATGACTTCCTTTCTTCCATTTTTAATATTTCTTTTCATCATACCTAACATTGTATTTGCCTTTTTCACTGCTACCTGGACCTACACTGCTCACTGACCTTATCTGTATGAACTATTATAACCCCTAGATTCCTTTTCTTTTCTATCTTTCTAATATTGTTCCAGAAAATTATACTGGTTTAGAAGAATCTACAAAGTCTGTATACAGTAAATGTGTTTCTTGTCTTACCCGTAACCACAGGAGGTCGTAGAGCATAACTCAGGGTGGGAGTGATGTGTCTTGGGCACCTTGCTAACCGAAAATGTCTCAATCTCTCCCGGGTGATGTGTTTTAGTCCATTATTGTCCCGTGTGTATATTTCACAGCCACACAAAAACCGACGCTGTCTGCAAAAAGGACGAAATGCGTCAATTTCGTGAAGTTTATTCGTGGGCACTAGACCCTGTAAATAAGACACAGGGTAACCGAAATATTATTACATACTGACGATGACCATGCCATGATAATCGGAGGGAACAAAACGCACACAAAAGGAACGAACTAACTAATCCAAGTTTAATGTAGATAAATGTACAGTCATCCACATTGGTAGATCCAATATGGAACATATTCACAGAATGGGAGAAAACAATATTAGAAAGATAGATAAGGAAAGGGACCTAGGGGTTATAATAGATCATACAGGAAAGGTGAGTGAGCAAGTTAAGGTAGCATTGAAAAAGGCAAATGCAATGTTAGGTGTGATAAAAAGAAATATTACACATAGGAGCAAGGAAGTGATCGTCAAACTGTATAAAGCTTTAGTTAGACCTAGATTAGAGTACTGTATACAGGTGTAGAGTCCTTATCATAGAGGGGATATAAACATGCTGGAAAGAATACAAAAAAGAGCGACAAAGATGATAGTGGTGTTCTCTGCTTCGGTGAAACATAAGCCACGTGCTAATGTTCGGTGGACATCTGGCTGTTGTTCCTGTCAATTTTCAAATACTAACTTTCTGCGTCCAATCACCACTTCATGCAGCATGCATCCAGAGTTCAACGACATGGATTGTCTTGTCATTTGCCTTCTGCATGTCGCACCTATTGCATGTTTCCTGGAGATTACGGCAGGTCATCAGGTGGTCTGGGTCCTGAACTGCGCAACAGTCACGTGTGTCGTCATGTGCGTATTCCCAGCGTTTCATTTTCCTCTTGCACCATGATATACCAGTTCGGAGTCTGTTCATCGACTTCCATGTTGTGCATAGTAGATGATGTCCGGGGGCAGGTTCCTCCTGAAGTTCCATTTCACGAGCCTGCATCAATTCATGCCATCTCTCTATACTCTGTATCGGTTTTGGATTTTTCGGATTATATTGTTTCTTGTGTGTATCTTCAGTTTTATGTCCTGCATGACAAAGAACACAGTGGTATTCATATGCTGCTACTCGATTAAAAAATAAGCCTATTAATTATTGTAATCGCAATCTCACAGATTTTCAGTGGATTATAGGTTGGCTGAGGTGTAGCAGTTCTACCTCAAATCTCTACGGGGAACTGTTAGACACTGTTACAGAGGAACTGTAGACATGGTATTACAGCGCGTCAGCATCAGGAGAAATATCGAGAACAAAACAATGGACTTCACAAAAGAAGTTGATACGGTCAGTAGAAGTGGGCAATTGCATATCATGTCTAAATCAAATTTGGCTGTCCTTGCAAATTTGCCAATTTAGTGAAACAACTGCACGAAAGTATTCGCGCACGTGTACTTGACAACGGCGAGACCTCTACATCATTTGAGACAACAACTGCATGAAACAGGGATGCGTACTTTCTCTACCTTTGTTTTCAGCTGTGCTAACGGACGCCTTCAAGAACAGCGAACATTGCATACCAATAAAGTTCCGCACGGATGACGGTCAATCTCGGCAGAATGAATCCGAAAAACATGGTGGTGCATGACACGATATGAAATCTCTTGTTTGCGGATGGGTGTGCTATGAATAGCAACTCAGAAAAGAATATGCAGGGAGGTGTGGATCGGTTCTCTGTTGCTTGCGACAACTTTAACTTGACCATTATCATTTTAAAAAATAGGAGGTCGTTTACCAACCAGCCCCAAGTACAGGATATAAACAACAAGTGGTTAAAGTGTAGCAACAGAAATTAGAAGCGTTGAAAAAAATCGTCTACCTCTAAAGCCTGATTTTATTAGTCTAATTTATAATTCGTATTTATTAGTTTGATTTATTAGTATGATTTATTACTTGATATATTAGTTTGACTTCATTTTCTGATTTATTAGTCTGATTTATTAATCTGAGGTTTGTGCAGATCTGTGAGCCTGATAATGTTTAATAACACAATTTACGCGCGACAGCTGAAGTATTTTACTTATTTGCTTACTTGTTCCCCCCCCCCCCCTCCCTTCCTCCTCATCTAATTTGAGGTGTAGAAGTCACCTTCTATTTTTACTGTGGCTTATAATTTCTATAGGAATTAGTAAGCGGTCCATTGTCCAACCTTCCTTAATTGATTCTAACTACATGCCTGGCAAGCTACAGTGCAATTCATCTGATCTTTTCTACCCTTTCGATCGCCAATAAACAAGGGCATGAATTACAAAAAAAAGCACTCTGTGTCACTGACAAAGGCCTTTTCGTCGTAAGGAAATATCGTTTTATTATGCTAATGGCGTTGTCTTTTGGGCTTATGTCTATATTGTTATTTACTGAGTTATTTAAAATCTATATTTTTGTCTTGGTTTTATTCATTGCACATTATGCTTTCTCCTTGTGAAGCTGGGTCGGTTTCTTCATGAACAAATATCTTCTTTTTATGTTAAGGTTTAATTGCCAAGAAAAATAATTACAAATATGTATCTCTCTGTTTCTACTTTTCAACACCAATGTCGCATATCAATCTCTGAAGGGAGCTAGGAATGTGGATCGGTTAGCTAGTTCATTATATATATCAAGGTAGGTATTAATGTCACTCGTATTTGAATTAGGGACTCTTGACGATATTCCTTGGTGGCAGGTTGCAGTGGTTCTCCTCACATCACGAGACGTATTTGAGTAGGTGGGCCGGGGTCCTCCTGGTTGAAGTTCGATGCCAGGCTCCTCAGTAAGGTCACCACTATGGGAATCACAATGCCGATCGCTACCTCGTTGACCAGACTGTCATGAAAAAGTCTTATTTCCAGTGAGAATTTCTGGAAAGTGGGGTCTTGATCAGTATGTTTTACCTGGCCCTGATTAACATTGTCTAATCACTATGTTTTGCATGACCGGACGTTTCCTCTCCCTTTCTACTAGGTTAAAGGTAGTGGAAAATAAAAGTTTGCAACTGCTCCAGATCTCAACTGTTTGTGTGATGGGTGTCATTGCTTCCATTAGTTGTTACAGTGGACGTTCAAAGATATGACTTCATAATGAATAAAGTGGGATGAGGTTACGAATTAACGAAGAAAAAGTTATGTTTAAAGTGACTGCAATCATAATTAATGTTGAAAAAATGATGTTTATATTGACAGCTATATCCTAGAAGGTAGCAAACAGATGGATACACATATGCTCCTAACCAGCCACCACCAACGGCATGTCCCGATCTGTCTGATGAATCTCCAGATCCTCCCCCAGATACGGAAACCAACATGGACCCTCCTACTATAGCTGAAGTCCTTGCTGCTATTCGGAAACTCAGAGATGGACGAGCTGCTGGTCCGGATCACATCCCACCGGAGCTGATGAACCACGCCATCGACCCGATTAGCTCTGCCCTCCATCATTTATTCCTTGCAAGTATGGAGGACGGAACACATGCCGGCCGACTGGTGCGATGGAATCGTCGTCTCCCTGTAAAAAGACAAGAGGAGTCGCAAAGACTGCAGTAATTACAGGCCTTTAACACTATCATCTGTTCCAGGGAATGTGTTTTGCCCACGTACTACTAGCTAGACTCAAGCCACGACTTCGGGTGTCAGACAGGGATGTGTTCTTGCTCCAGACCTTTTCTGCGGGGCAGTTGACCGACTTCTTGACCGCCTCAGCGCGCATCAGGGGGATATAGCTATTGATCAGTCAATCTTCACTGATTTTGTTTACGCGGACGACATTGTCATGTTCGGCACGGACAGCTCTGCGTTGCAGCGCTCTTTGGAAATGTTAGACAGTGAAACGACCTCTCTGTGCCTGTCTATATCCTGGGCCAAGACCAAAGTTCAGAACCTCATTTCAGACACAGCACCTCGGGGTATTGAAATCCAAGGTCACACTGCAGAGGGCAATAACGAATTCATCTATCTTGGTAGCATGATATCATTCGATGGGTGCAGCAGTCTCTATATGTCAACGCTGATTGGATTAACTGCTTCTTCTATGCACGTCCTCCGACGTGTGTGGAGTAGTGGCAAGATTTCCCTCGAGACATAAATCCGCATCTACCAGTTCTGCGTGGTCCCAGTCCTGCTTTACGGCTCCAAAACCTGAACATTACTGAAACATGACATGTCGAGACTGGAAGCCTTCCACATGCGCAACCAGCATCGTACCCTGTGCATCCGATTGCATAACTACATCCGCAACGTGGAGGTCTCTGCTAAAACACGCTTCCACCCAATCTCAGAAACACTTGACCACCGCCGAGTTTCTTTGTTCGGTCATATTGTACGGCTGGACCAGAAAACCCCAGCCCACAAGATACTACACAAGTCGTTCCTCGGCGCCATAAGTCTTCCCCCAACAGGCTGGAGGCGCGGAAGAGGCCGTCATCGCAGTGTGGCACCAGCAAATATCAACCCCTACCACCGCCCTGGACGAGGCCTGAAACGACGTCACAGAAGTGGGTCATGAATCTGGCCGAGCGACACAACGGGCCTCAGACGGCTAAGCGAACATTATTATTGATAGGGATCACAATTAATTAAAAATAAAAGTATATTTACATTCAGATAAGGCATTGTCAATGCTGAGGCTACACAACCTGAGGAAACTATGGCAGAATACTAGCAATCCAACAAAAATAAATGTTTTGAGGACTTGTATTTTGTGTGTGCCGATGCGAAACATCGACAGTTACCATGTTACCAAACCTCAAAGAAGATAATAGAGTCCTTCGAGTCGATATGTTATGGAAATGTCCTCAAAATACTACGGATCGAAAAAAAGAAGAATGCAGACATTCGACAAGAGTTTGGCAAAGAGGAGAATTGGTTCATAAATTTCATCAGGACTAGAAAATTGAAATACTTTAGCAACATCAAAAGACACAACTGTCTTGAGAGAACGGTAATGGAAGGTATGGTGGGCAAGAGAGGCAGAGGCAAACCAAGATGACGATGGCACCAAGATGACAAGAAATGCTTTGAAGGAGGCTAGAGATTTGGCAAGAGATCGAGTTTCTTTCAAACGGACTGAATGGAGCGACATTCTGCAAAGGACATGATAACATTGACATATGTCACAATGAATTATTCATTTTAATTTATAATGACGATACTGTTGAAATGGTTGCAGAGTGTGCAGATAAATAGTAATTTACTAATCGTCTTCTTCGTTCGTTCTCAATCTCCCGCTACCAAGCCTTTAACAGGGCTTTGCAAGTAGCAGGATGTAGCCCGGAGAACGGAAGGCGTTGTTTCGCTAGTTTATATCTTGACTGCGATATTTGCACATTTCAGTCCGACACATCCGTTTTCGGCAGCATTTATTATATAAATCTAAGAGTAGATACTCGGCACTACAAAGACAGCCACAAATATCACACCGACACATACGATAAGGAGTACTCGTCAAACTCTCCCTCCTCGCGAGGCAGCGGAGTATAGGGTTCCCTCTCTGGATCCCACATGGACCTTGGTCAACACACCCTCCGTCCAGGCAACACAGTTGCGCACAAAGTATGAGACTAAAGATAGGCCTAAAATAGGGTGCTATAGAGGATGTAGTCAAAGGGGAGAGTTTAGGTCAGAGAAGTGGGAATTAAGTAGTGGAAAACTAAACATTTAAATGATGCAGCAAAAACAAAAAGTGGAAAAACAACAAAATTGCAAACTAAAATGTTTTTATGCAAATGTGAGAAGCATTGTAAATAAAAGAGAAGAATTGGAACTGTATGTAGAGGAAGAAAAACCAGATATAATAGGGTTAACAGAATCATGGGCATATGAGGACATTGCAGATGGTGAATTTGAAATAGAGGGATATACAATGTTAAGGAAGGATAGGGTAGTTGGAGACAAGGCTAAGGGGGGTGGTGTTTTATTATACTGTATAAATTCTGTTAATATTACTAGCAGAGAGGATTTATCATGTGGTAACAAAAATGAAAGTGTATGGGGTGAAATAGAAAGTGGGGGTGAAAAAACAGTGATTGGAGTATGCTATAGATGTCCATCAAGTCAAAAGGAGGAAGATGAGGAGCTGATTAGTAGCATAGTAAAGGCAAGTGATAGGAAATTATTATTAATGGGGGATTTCAACTTTCCAGAAATAAAATGGGATATGGCAGAAGCACTTGTAGAGTCAAAACCTTTTGTTAAGTGCATAACTGACAATTTTTTAATTCAACATGTAGTAGCAGCCACCAGAGGCAAAAACATGCTCGACCTAGTTTTTACTACAGAGGAAAATATGATTGAAAACGTTACCGTAGAGGAACTGTTTGGCTCAAGTGACCATCAAATCATCCGATGAGATCTTATTGCAGGGAAAGAAGTGAACATAAACACGCGAACATATGACTACTCTAAGACAGATGTTAAGAGGATGAAAGAGGCAGCGAACCACATAATCTGGGAAGATATTGTCACAGGAACAGATGTTCAACAGGAGTGGGTGAGTTTTTAAGCAGTTCTCGAAACGCTAAAAGAGGAATGTGTTCCATATAGGGAAGTAAACCCCAAGCGTAAAAAGTGGATCACTAAAATTGTAGCTAAATGTAGAAGAGCTAAAAATAAAGCATGGAAAAAATATATAGAGGCAGGTAAATCAAAAGAAACATATTTAAAATATTTGGACAAGCAGAACATATCTCAGAAAGCCAATACAACAGCAAAAATAGACTTCGAAAAGAAACTTGCTCAGAGGATCAAGACTGATAGTAAAAGCTTCTTCTCTTATGTTAGAAATAAACAAAGATCAAAGGACAAAGTAGGCCCTCTCATAGACAGCACAGGAAAAAAAATAAGTGAAAATAGGGAGGCAGCAAATCTACTCAATCACTACTTTGGCACAGTGTACACAAAAGAGGACTGCTACAAGATCCCATAGCCTGTAGATATTTTTCAAAGAGACATGGATACAGCAGGATTAGGATCAATCTGTATTACAGAGGAAATGGTTTTTTAAAAATTGGAGGGGTTGAAAGTGGATAAATGTCCAGGTCAAGATGGTATTCATCCAAAATTGCTGTTTGAAATTAGAGACCAATTAGCAAAACCATTGGCTATATTATGTTCTCAATCACTTGCACAAGGGATTGTTCCACGGGATTGGAAAGATGCGGGAGTGATCCCCTTATTCAAAAAGGGCAAAAAGGCAGATCCAGCAAACTATAGACCTGTGAGCTTAACGAGCATAGTCTGTAAATTGTTAGAGTCAATCATCAAAGAAAACATTGTAATGCATTTAAACAAATTTAATCTAATTAGAAATAGTCAGCATGGGTTTACCAGAGGGAGATCATGCTTAACAAATCTATTAGAATTCATGGAGGAGGTTACCAAAATGTTAGATAAAGGGGAGCCATTGGATGTTATTTATCTGGATTTTGCAAAGGCCTTTGATAGAGTACCTCATCAAAGATTATTTCGAAAATTAAAATCACATGAAATAGGTGGGGAAGTTGCCAAATGGATTGAAAATTGGTTAACGGGAAGAAGGCAAAGGGTGGGTATAAATAAGGAGTACTCTGAGTGGTGTGAAGTGAAAAGTGGAGTGCCACAGGACTCGGTTTTGGGACCAATTTTATTCTTGATATATATATAAATGATTTTGACATTGGTATGGGATCCATTATTGCAAAATTTGCTGATGACACAAAACTATGCAGTAGTGTCTCATCTAAAGCAGAAGTGGATATGTTGAGGTCGGATTTAGATAAAATTCGAGAATGGTCTGTAATCTTGCATCGGCGAAGATCCCGTAATATATTGGGTAGATTTTTTATAATGTTAAGCCTACTCTTTTCGATTTCCAACTGCCGAGAGATTTTTAACGTGCGCTACACTGCACACGGACATCCGATCTCTATTATACAGAGATCCGGAGAAATACCAGAACGTCTACGTGAAAAAAATACATGTCTCCATTGTGATTTGAACCCGTGACCTCCAGCACCCGAGGCCGACGTTTTACCTCAAGACAACTCAGTCCCTTCATTTATTACAGTATATCATTAACTATTGTGGGGTTTGAATTATTTTCCAAATCGTTCCTTGAGAAACCCAGAGCCGGCGATAAATATTACCCCGTCAGAAAGCCTACCGGGTGGGCTCAAGCACATAGTAGCACCTTTCAGTCATACTATAGGGATCAAGATGATGTACAGTGCATGAGCTGCAGCGGTCATCGACCCATAGCTGACTGCTAGTGGCAGGGCCAGCGAACCAGAGCTGCCAAGACCCTTCTACACCTCCACGCGGTGATCCTGGATAACAGGCTGTAGTAGGGCAGACTGGCTAAGGAGAATGGATTGAAGAGGGAATGCTAAACCCGGTACTAAAAAAATGATTGCTGAAGTCGGTTGTGTTGGACCGAAAGGTGCAAATATCGCGGTCAATCTGTAAACTACGACACAACGCATTCCGTTCTCTGGACTACATTCTGCTTCTTAAGCCCTTTCAGGCTTTAGTAGCGGGAGATTGAAAACGAACCAAGCCAAGCCAAGTTATACTATAGGATGATGCGACCTTTGAGTGGTAACTACCGATTTGTTTTTCTTTTTCCGTTTCACTTTTCCGTGTTGCAAGTGTGTTTATTTATCATTCACCAAGAGGTGGATCTTCAGGGCACATCTCCAATTGGATCGGTTTGCAGCTTTGTCTTTCCAGTATGCCAAACCCATGTCTAGTGCCTTAATGTCCCGCTTACACACATCTTTGTATCTCAGCTGTGGTCGGCCGATTGTTCTTTTGCCATCCGCCAACTATCCATAGAGATTATCTTTAAGGACGAGACCATCTTAAATACGACGAACATAATCAAGCCAACGCAATCTTCGCTGCTTGAGGAGAGTGTACATGTTTGGGAGACCCGTGCGAGAGAATTTGTCTCATGCCCCTCCATGTCATTCCAAGGATGGATCGCAGTCGCAGTAGATGGAAGATGTTATGCTTTTGCTCTTTTTTGGCAAAGGTTACTCAAGTTTTGCTACCATTCAGGAGTGTGGTGACAAAATATGAATTATACATGATGGCCTTGGTTTTAACTGTAAGTTCCTATTTTCCTAAGCACGCCTTGTGAGGCCAGCAAATCGTGGCACAAGATTGACCAACGCGACTGTCAATTTATGGCTCTTTAGAGAGCATGTCGCTGATGTTGAGCTTTTATGTGAATTGATGCAGGATTACTAATTCATAATTACTGATTTTAAGAGTAGGTGTGGCATTTATTTACTTCATGTACCAGAACATTTGTTTTGTTGAGACTTATTGTGAGACCAAAATCGTTACTCACCTGGGAGTAACTATTTATCAAGCTGACTGTGGCTCAGAATTGCATCATCATCAACGAAAAGCAAGTCTCTAATGGTGACTTCTCTGATCTTCGTTTTGACCTCAAACCTTGCAATACTGAACAGCAGACTATCCGAGATAGTGTGAAGGCAGATTCTTTGCCTTGGGTTTATTCATTCCTCTCAAGTTTGTGTGTGACCTCGGGATCCGCATGGGGAATGCGTTTTGTTATTGTTATTATATAATATTTTGAATATCACCCCTCGTTTTCTCCTTGCGGATGTTGGTAATGTTGTTCATAGCTATTCGTGCTGAGCTGAATTAATTCTTCACAAAGATGAAGATCTCGAGCAATGTATGTTCTCCCTGACACAGCTCTCAGCAGAACACCCAAGGTTGGTCATACAGTGGATCCCATCCCACTGCAATATTGAAGGCAATGAAGCTGCAGACAAACTAGCAAAGAGTAGAGGAGCATCCCAACAAACAGACCAATGAGGCCAAGACCATAATTAAAGCCAACTTCAGGGTAAAATGGACTGATCAACACCCCGACTTCCGAAAAGAAGACATGTACTATAACTTAACTAGAGAAGAGCAAGTCATCATCTTCAGGCTGAGAACTGGGCATAACAGACTCAAGGGTCATCTTAACAACAAAATGAGGATTGGGACAGATGGTAGGTGCCCATGTTGGGAGCATATCATGACCGTGGAACACATCCTATAAAGCTGCATGCTTACGCAGGAAAAGAGAGAACAATGCTGGCCTCGTGAGACAGATATGAGACAGAAGCTGTATGGAAATGAAACAGCCTTACAAACAACGGTATCATTTGTAAGAGAAATCGGAACCTTGATATGAGGATTAACGAAGAAGAAGAATTAATTCTTGATGACCTTTTTCTGTAAGGGTTACAGCGGCTCTTATTACAGTATAAAACGTATTTGAGACGTTGGACCGGGATAATCTTAGCTGTATAGAAAAATCATGACTCATCCTTATCGTTTTTTACTATTTCAGAAAGTCAATTATCTTTCTCCTATTTAAGTAAAAGTATATTTAGTCTATCTGTTCTACAACTTTGTTGTGGGAGTTTGCAAAAGCCAGATACAAGAAAAACAACTTCTTATTATTTTGTTTCTTCAATTGCAATAAATGATTACAAATCAATCAAATCCGAGGTGACCTTAATGTTCAAACAGCGTATGCAAGAATGGTACAATGAATGTGTTTTATCTGCTCATCATATGATGAGCACTTTTCGCATTCAGTGTTTCTGTACGATAGTTATGCGTATCAGCAATCCCTATAAACATTACTTAAACAGATGGTATCTCTTAGAAAACGTTTTACGGGCGTGTCCAAAAACCAGGCCGTATACACAGCTTTTACACAAACTGAAGACCGCTGTACTAGTTGATAGCCAAATAGTGCATTTCCGAATCATTCAATTCGCAAACCAGATCTTCATCATTTTGTGGGTGGTGGTTGTGGTTTATTTTTTTTTATAACAATGAGTATCTTACTAATGCTTTATCAGCGGCATTATTATTTTATCAAAATTCTCTTTCCTATCACGGTATTGCTTTTACTCATTTCTGTAGTTTATATATTGACAATGAGTCCATTTCCAGGGGGACCAGATCTCTGCATTCTTTTGAAAGGTGAGAACAATTAATTTCAATTATAGTCTAGAAGTGTTGTTGTGATTTATTAATTTTTTAGAACCCGTCCTGATGTTGATTCCAAACTTTTGCAGTCGCCGGATCGCAAATTCATCAATTAAACTGTTGTTAGCAGGTCAGACTGAAAGTGAAGAATGAATTGAATCAATTGAATCATTGATTGAAGAAGAATGGATCATATCGGACCACATCGTGAATAGTTAATTCACTCAATCATTTATTGACCGAATGAATGACAAGTGACTTTACTTCAGAACTGAGTATATTCACAATTCTAATATGTTCCAGTGAGTGATATCTTTGCCATCCGTTCATTGGCCTTTATTGAGTTTACCATGGCCTACTTCACAACGACGAATCGTCTGTTGGAATGTTGGTTTTGGCCGCGGCTATTTTATGAATGATAATTCTGATTCACTATACTATACAACACAGTCTTTATGTACGTTTAAGGTTAATGTCGCTAACTACCTTTACTGAATAGTATAATGATTAATCATATTTATAGGTATAATGTATTAACTTAAACTTTCCAACTAAAAATAAGTGTTTGAGCAGCAATGTCAGTATCATGTATTGTATCATATGACATGTCCACATTGAAATTGAAGGTTAGATGCATCTTAATAAGATGATCTTATTAAGCATTTCCATCATTTCTTTCCTAATTTCGTTTTCTAACTGTCTGACTCGGCATCTCTGATGTTTATATTTACGAAGCTGTCATCCAAATCCTCTTTCTTTCTAAACAATACATGCTAACATTGTTTGAACCAGGATGAAAAATATGTTTGTTTGTTTCTGGGTCAATGAAATAGTCTTCTTTCTCCTATATCCACATAGTCACATCCATCACCTCTTTCTTTGGAAGACTTGTTTAGTACTCAAGTTTCATAGCTGTTAAATAAGATGACTTAGCCGACTAGTCCACCATAAATTATAACACAGTTTTAGGTATCACATAACTTAACTTAACATTATTATACTGGTGTAGAAGACTCATCCGAGTCTGTATACAACCAGTTACATTTGCATTTTTGTTTACCCTGCATTACCAAAACAAAAAGACCTTGCTTTAAAAGCTATGCGCATCCAATCTATTCTTAAATGCATTAACTGTCCCTGCCTCCACTACCTCCTGGGGCAATGCATTCCAAGCATTCACCACTCTCTGACTAAAAATATATTTTGTAATATCCAATCTTGACCTTTCTTTAGTTAATTTGTATCTGTTGCCACCTTGTTCTCGTTGGTGATTGTATTTTGAAAAACTTGTTATAGTCTAATTTAACCTTTCCCGTGATTATCTTATAAGCCTGTATTAAGTCACCTCAAATTCTTCTCTTTTCTAGACACCGTAGGCCGGTTTTTCTGAGTCTTTCTTCATAATTGTAATTCTGGAATCCCACTATCAGTTTTGTTGCTCTTCTTTGTATCCTTTCCAGCATGTTTATATCTCCTCTACGATAAGGACTCCACACCTGTACACAGTACTCCAATCTAGGTCTAACCAATGCTTTATATAGTTTGACAATCACTTCCCTATTCCTATGTTTAATATTTCTTTTTATCATACCTAACATTGCATTTGCCTTATTCACTGCTACCTGGACTTGCTCACTCACTTTACCTGTATGCTCTATTACATCCCCAAGGTCACTTTCCTTATCTATCATTCTAATATTGTTCTCACCCATTCTGTAATTATGTTCCATATTAAATCAACCCATGTGGATGACTGTACATTTATCTACATTAAACTCCATTTGCCATCTCACAGATCAGTCTTGAATTTTATCTAAATCCGACCTCAATATATCCACTTCTGCTATAGATGAGACACTCCTACGTAGTTTTGTGTCGTCTGCAAATTTTTCAATCATGGATCCTATATCAATGTCCAAATCATTTATATATATCAAGAACAATATTTGTCCCAAAATCGAGCCCTGTGGCACTCTACCTTTTACTTCACACCACTCAGAATACTCCTTATTTATGCCCACTCTCTTATTTCTTCTTGTTAACCAACTTTCAATCTATTTGGTAACTTCCCCACCTATTCCATGAATCAGACTGCTATGAAAATTCAAACAATAAGTACAGGCTGGCCTGAGTGATAAATTACTATAATATCATAAGGACTTTGTTATTTGAATATTTAAAAATATGAGTATTGGAATAAGCTTTGGCATATTGAAAGTGTCATATATCATCTTATTCTCTTTTCTTTTTATTTTTTTTGGAATGCATATGTTAGTTATTGGGTGTTCTTTTTTGCTAGGCAGAAATTACATTCTAGTTGAACAATATTAGTTTAAAAACTGAGAATAAGAACATATTAACTACTACTAGCAACCATTTGCATTTGAATAAGTCCTGTCTGTCTTTTCATGGCTGTCCTCTGCTAGCCATTGGGGGTGGTGCAGTGGTCCTAATGTATATACTTGCAGTTGAGTGTGGAGACAAACAAGTGATTATCATGTTGTGTCTTTGCATAATGGATGGGCTGTGTCCTGCAGGCCATTATTGGGTAGAAATTCCATATCTTTAGAATTTTTGCCTGGAGAGTGACTAATCTGAAATGAATACTTCCATTGAATGTATGCCGATGTTGTCCAAGTAGATCATGGTGCTCTTGCCCTTTACTGGGGAGAAAATAAAAGAATCATTTGAAAATGTCAAAGAGTTCTTTTGCGTGCTCAGCATGTACATGGGACCTCCGTGTTTATCATCCATCTCCAATAAGACTAAAAGCACGATCTCATTAACATTGATACCAGGTGGCACTTGAAGCTTTTGCGGGATTTGAATACACTTACTCCTTATCGCTTGGTTGTAATGGCCCCCTAAGTCCTGTTTTATTTTGTTTAGTCACTGTCATTTTTATACATCCTAATCTCGTAAACAACCCTCAGGTTGTGTAAAACTGTTGAGTTCTTAGTTGCATTAACTCATCATTCTTATTGACTTCCAATGTAGTTACTTGTATGTTCTAAACATGTAGTTAACAGGAAAAATCTTACTAGGTCATACTATCAGAATTATGAAACTGTTGTCAGTAAAACCTTATATTTTATTATATTTATTTTTAGATTGATAGCACATTTTGTACACCTAGTCCTGTCGGAGACAGTTGATAAACACTGTGCACATAAACGAACCCTTGACAGTTGAAAATAAAAAAGATCAGACTCTTAACCACTGTCCAGGCATCTCTTTCGACTTCTATCACCCAGGGTTGCATCGGCCATCAACCAACCCTCGCCAAGCAGCTCTGTCCTGTGCAATCTTTTCCACTTCCTTCCAGCTTTTTCCTGTTTTCTTTACTTCCGCCTCCAGATCTCATATCCATGTATTCCTTGGTCTGCCCATGCCTCTCCTTCCCTGGGGGTTCCATGACAGAGATTGCCTGGTGATACTGGCTTGTGGCTTTCTTAATGAATGACCCATCCATCTCCACTTGCTTCCTAAGATTTCCTGTTCCAATTTACCTTCTCTCACTCTCTCTCATAGTCTGTCATTCATAAGTTTGTCGAACCATTTTACATCAAGAATCTTTCTCAGGCATCTATTGACAAACCCTGCAGTCTCCTATCATTGCCTTTGGTCATCCACCAGGTTTCCGTTCCATACAGCAGGACTGGCTGCACATTTGAATTGAAAATCCTGATTTTTGTCTTTCTTCTTATTTTTTGGGAGTTCCATATGTATTTTTGTTTTCTTGCTTTTTTATATCCTTGTTTGTCCCTCCTTCCTTGTTGATGATACTTCCTAGGAATGTAAATACCTCTTCCAGTGGCGTTCCTCTCAGCCGGATTGGTTCTATGCTTACTGACCAGGCATGCCTGTGCTTACTGACCAGGCATGCATTCTAAAATTAATTAAGAAATTCTTACCGCTACCCAGTAGTGGCCTGCATGAATGCCAAGAGGTGACATATTTGTACCAAACAAAGAGAATAAGCAAGTGAAGTAGTCTATAAAACTTTCAATATGACAAAAGCCATAAGTGCAATTTTAATTTTAAGAAATAACAAAATGACAAAAATGGATAGCTCCTTTAAGATTCAAGTCTATCCCAGACTTAATGGGAAATAGTTAAAAGTGGAAAGGAAACCAGAAGAGATTGATAGGAAGTATTGGAGTTATGCTCTTGCCGTGCGCACTTGATCAAAAGATTTAGCTAAAGTAAAAGTACAGTTGAGTGTCTCAGAGTAGTAGAGCACTCACCACCAACATCAAAGGAACTGGGTTCAATCATCATTATCATCAGGGTCCAGACGATACAGATGTAAATGGATACCTGAGTTACAGTTAGGGAAGGAAAGGCAGCGAGGAAGGTCAACTGGCCATCCCACATCATAAATTAGAGCTGAGACCTAGGACAATTAAATCTGTAACACTTTATCCCTGACAGCAGTGTCAGCTATGGGACTACCTTAATCACAACAATTATAATGTGTGGGAGTCCCATAAAATATTTTTTTCCATATACTGACAATGGCCAGATGTTTAACTTATGACATCATTATTACTTTCATCACATCACATTATGGGGATGAAGACTAACATCTGCTCAGGCACAACATACTGATCAGACATATTAGTCAGTGTCAGGCAAAATATACTGGCCAAGATTATCACCTCGGCTTCCTCGTAGCCCTCCTTGGAAACGAGCTGTTTTCATGACAGCTTGGCTAGCAGAGTAAGGGATCGACGTGATCCCCATAGTAGTGAGCAACATGCAGATAAATCCAAGACAACTGTCTGGAGGGCTCCGGTCCATCTTCATCAGCACGCTTGGGATGTGATGACAGCTACTGCAACCTGCCACTTAACATGCTTTTCAGAGCGCACAAAAGTGTAAACCTACTCATTGTGGGCATTCGAAACAACATCAGATTATCATTGGCGTCAGTCTGACAGATGTGTCATATGCTTGGGATGGTACTAGGTGGGGTGGGAGAAAAATGGATGAAGCAGGTTTTGAGGAGGAAGAGCTAAATGGGGAGATGGAGAAGATTTCGACATGGACGAGTTTCACGGTGAGAGGAAATGCGAGGAATTCAACAATATTCTGTATGCGTCCAGATCTTTTGCAACACTGTTCCAATGCAGGCCTAGGTCTTTGATCAGTCCATCATGCCATCACATAAGTGGGCGACCCCATGGACATGTACAAGCATATAACCACCAAAACATTGTCTTACATTTTCATCTGTTGTCAGGCATGCATACCATATGTAATATCACTGCTTCCACAGTGCTTCGAAACAAAGTTTGATGTCAAATTTCAAAGTTTCTGATCTTATCCCGTATATAAATTTTAGTATGCACCGTTCCATTGCACTCTGAGTTTCTCTGCATCTGTTTTGTGCAAGTTCCGCACTTCGCATCCATAAATCATTGCTGGAAGGACCATGGAATTGAAAGAGTATGCTCTTGCCGTGTTGTCTTTCTTCTCTTGGAGTATTGTTACTTTTTGTTTCTCAAATAGGAGCATAGTGTCACCACTGCAGTTGATCACTATACATCAATTCTGTGTCAGGGGACGGCGTGGCCAAGTGGTTAAGTGGCACGGCTCACAATCCGAAGGTGCTGGGTTCGATCCCCACCACATCACCGGCCATTACCCCGGGGAAGCAAACCCTTAGAAAATGCAGGAGGAAGCAGACCCTTATATAAAATGCATGCTGAAGTCGGATGCACTGGGCCGAAAAGGCGCAAAATAAAAACCACAGTGCAACGCACACCGCTTTGGGGATTAGAGAAATAAGGCGAACGCAAAAACAAAACAAAAAAATTCTATGTCAAAGCACATTATGTATTCACGTAGTGGTGGTTTCTGTAGCAATTTGTTACACGTGTTGAGGAGGCAAGACCATCTATAGTCATCATATACGGCATGCATGGCTAAACAGTGACTTTTTTCTTTGCTCTTCAGAAAGATAAGCATTTTTTATTTTATTAAATACTATCTATATTACCCAACATTGTCCTGGATAGTTATGTAAGTCAACCAATACATTCCCCTGTCTATCTTCTCTCACCATGAAACTCGTCCACGTCGAAATCTTCTCCATCTCCCCATCCATCTCTTTTACCTTTAAACCTTCTTCCTCCATTTTTCTCCCATTCCACCTAGTACGATCCCATCTCCTCACTCCTTGGTTCAGGTCGCTGGACCGGTTGTATAAGGAACAAACAGTTCATCTGGCAAAATTTTTTGATAAGCGATATTATCTGTGCAGCCACATAATTATAAGTCTGAAACTCATGAAGGGAAGGACATAGCAACTTGAAATAAGTTGTATTGGTCTAGAAATCGGACATGGAATGTTCAGTGATAATTTCAGCTTGATATATTCTTCTGTTTGTGAATTATGGCGTCTTCAGACAAATTTACAGATACTCACACTTTCAGAAATATAGATTCTGTTTATTTTGTTACAGAGAAGAATGTATAGTGGTGGTTTCCATATCAATTTATTTTATATGATGAAGTTGTCAACAAATTGAAGATAGGGTGTACCGACGAATGCCCGTGCGGTACTGGTAAAATGACCACTGAACATCTGCTGCAGAACTGCCCGACATACGAGGATCAGAGAGAGCAGATGTGGCCATTGCCAGTGGAACTGCAAGACAAGCTCTATGGTAGTGGCGAGAGTCTCAGGATGACCGCCGCTTTTTTCGAGAAAATAATGGTTACTGTCTGACTGTGTACGAAGAAGAAGAAGAATATGATGAAGTTGAAAAACCCATACACAGCCATCTTTAATCATCAAATATAACATGCATGGGGAAACTAGTTCTTTTCTTTTATCCCCAGCAAGGGACAGCATGATCCACTTGAACAACCTCTGTATCCACACAATGGAAGTATTAATATTAGATTAGCATTTTTTGCGGTTTTATTGAATATTCTGTTTATTTTGCTGCAGAAAAGGATGGTCACAAAAACATCACCAGACGCTGGTGGGAGTGGACGTGCCTTATTGAGCAGTAAGTAATTAAATTATTTCCTGTAGTAGCAAATAATGAGAAGTTCATTTTATATATAGTAGCTTAAACCAAAATGGGCGAAAGACGAAATCTGAACTAAAATGGCAGATAGAAAAAAAGGCTAGAAACACTCTTGCATATACACCACTAAATAAAGAGATATTTACAATGTGCAGGCTGGCGAAAGAACAGTGGTTGAAAGAAAAATGCTGCGTACGATGAAGTAGAAGAAAAGAAGAAAGAAAAATGCAAGGTAAAAGAAGACATAGAACTAAAACACAATACAAGAGAAATGTATATGTAAAGAAAGAAAACAGACAAAAGTGACCCAGGGTGGGGGATGCATGAGATAAGAATGGTGTTATTTTGATGGATAAGAATGACATATCAAACAGATGGGTGGAGTATACAAGGGAACTTTTTGAGGACAGTCGCAGAGCCAAACCATCAGCATATGTTAATGAAGGACAAAGTATCCTCAGATCAGAGGTAGAGAATGTGATAAAAACTATGAGAAAGAAGAAAACAACAGGTCCAGACTCAATAAACATACAAACGATAGAGGCCCTATAGGACTTTGGTATTGGTTGGCCTATCTGATCTGTATAATGACATGCAATGTTAATGAGCTTGTGCAAAGTCAAGACGGATATTCGCAAACACATCCCTTACAATGTCAAATTGCTTGTCAGATAGGTGCTTATCAAAGATCCGTGGCGAGAATCATATAAGAATGAACTTAAGTTAAATGTTCTAAGAAACATCGTGTGACAGAGTTGATTGAATGACACAAAGAATTATGGCATTCCTAGTGCCAAGAACTTTTGTTTCGCTTCTCAGATAATTGGGTGTCAAATTTTCACAAGAAAAACATTTTACTGTTCTTCTTCGTTCGCTTGTTCTCAATCTTTGACTACCAAGCCCTGAACAGGGCTTTGCAAGTAGCAGGATGTAATCTGGAAGAACGGAATGTGTTGTGTCGCTAGTTTACAGCTTGACTGCGATATTTACACCTTTTGGTTGGACACATCCATCTTCGGCAGGACTTAACGTCTTTATACTGGTTTAGAAGACCCTGCAGAATCTATAAACAATCAGTTTCTTTTACATCCACTTGATCTAAAAATATATATATTCTTGAATGCATTATTTGACACTGCCTCCACTATTTTCTATGGTAATGCATTTCAAGCATTCACCACTCTCTGACTAATAAAATATTTCCGGGCATCTAATCTGGACTGTTCTTTAATTCATTTTTGGCTATGCCCTCTTGTTCTTGTATTGAGCTGTCTTTTGAATAACTTAACTTAACGTTTGTATACTGGTTTAGAAAACTCATCAGAGTCTGTAGACAACCAGTCACATCTGCAGTACCCTGCTCTAAAAACTATGCACATCCAATCTATTCTTAAATGCATAAACTGTCTCTGCATCCACCAACTCCTGGGGTAATGCATTTCCAAGTATTCACCACTCTTTGACTAAAAAAATATTTCCTAATATCCAATCTGATCCTTTCTTTAGTTAATTTGTGTCTATGTCCTCTTGTTCTCGTTGGTGGTTGTATTTTGAAAAAACTTGTTTTAGTCTAATTTAACCTTTCCTGTGATTATCTTATAAACCTGTATTGTCACCTCAAATTCTTCTCTTTTCTAGACAATGTAGGCTGGGTTTTCTGAGTCTTTCCTCGTAGCTGTAATTCTGGAATCCCACTATCAGTTTTGTCGCTCTTCTTTGTATCCTTTCCAGCATGTTTATATCTGCTGTACGATAAGGACTTCACACCTGTACACAGTACTCCAATGTAGGTCCAACTAACGCTTTATACAGTTTGACAAATACCTCCTTACTCCTATGTTTAATATTTCTTTTTAGCATACCTAACATTGCGTTTGCCTCATTCACTGCTACCTGTACTTGGTCATTCATTTTTCCTGTATGCTCTATTATAACCACAAGGTCCCTTTCCTTATCTATCATTCTAATATTGTTCTCGCCCATTCTGTAAATATGTTCCATATTGGATCTACCCATGGGAATGACTACATTTATCTATTTCAAACTCCATTTGCCATTTCACAGACCAGTCTTATATTTGATTTAAATCCGATCTCAATATATCCACCTCTGCAATAGATGAGACACTTCTACATAGTTTTGTGTCAGTTTTTCAATCATGTATATTATATCAATGTCCAAATCGTTTATACATATATATATATATATATCAAGAACAATATTGGTCCAAAAACCGAGCCCTGTGGGACTCCACTTTTTACTTCACACCACTCAAAGTACTCCTTATTTATGCCTTCTACCCGTTTAACAACTTTCAATCCAATGGCCAACTTCCCCACCTATTACATGTGATTTTAACTTTTTAAATAATTTTTGATTTTTGCAAAATCTAGAGAAATAACATCCACTGGTTCCCCCTATCTATCATTTTAGTAACCTCCTCCATGAACTCCAATAGATTTGCTAAGCTCGATCTCCCTCTAGTAAACCCATGCTGACTATTTCTGATTAGATTAAATCTGTCTAGATGCATTACAATGTTTTCTTTGATTATTGACTCTTAAAAATTTACAGACTATGCTCATTAAACTTACCGGTCTATAATTAGCTGGATCTGATTTCTTTCTTTTTTTGAATAAGGGAATCACTCCTGAATCTTTCCAATCTCTTGGAACAATTACTTTTGCAAGTGATTGAGAACGTAATATAATCAATGGTTTTTCTAGTTGGTCTCTAATTTCAAATAGCATTTTTGGATGGATACCATCTTGACCTGGACATTTATCCACTTTCAACCCAACCATTTAAAAAAAAAACCATTTTCTCCGTAATACAGAATGATTTTAATCCCAAATTTATCCATTTCACATTTGAAAATATCTATTGGCTCTGGGATCTTAGAGCAGTCTTCTTTTGTGTAGACTGCAACAAATTATTGATTTAGTAGATTAGATATCTCCCTATTTTCTCTGTGTTATTTATGTCTTTCGTTCATCGTTTATTTCTGACTTGTTATAGTCTAATTTATCTTTAAAAAAATCTTACAAAAATGAAAGTAAAATTAACAAAAATGTATTAAGTCATTCATTATATAATATAAATATGGCTAAAAATGAAGTATAATAATGAAGATATCTATGCACCAAGTACTAAAAATAGTGTCATTTCAATTGAAATCATAACAGTTTGTAGAAAAATCAGCTTGTTATAAGTTTAATTTCATTGGTTGTTCCAAACAACCCTAACCTTTGTAAAAAAATAATAATTAAAAAAACCAGACTTCTGGTATCAAACTAAAAATAAAGAGGTAGCAGTGGATATGGAAGGCTGGAAAATAAACAAATCAGAAGAAAAATGTAAGTGCAAATTTGTTTGTCCCTTGTACAAAATTACAATACTTGACAAATGTACTTCTGTACATCAGCGAAAATGACAAACTAACCATGTGAGTTACAGCTAAACCTTACAGGTTAACTGGTAAGATGGGCCTACTTACATGTCTCTCTGTCTGTTTCTTGTATCTATGAGGGGACTTCAAATGAAAACCTTAAAATGGAATAGAAATTAGAAAAAACATGCCTTTGTATTGTAACTTGTTAATATGGTTGCTAAGGATGTCAAGAGTGTCTTGCCATCATGGTGCAGATGAACAGCATGACATCATAATTGCAGTTAAAAGATGACCTAATTCGGTCGTGAACAGTCTGTCATAGAACTCATGCCGTTTTGGAACTTCCTACCTCACTTGTACACTTGCTGGAGTGAAAGGCATGCACCACCGTACTGGACCTTCACTCGCTGATGAATTATTATAATTTTAATCCCTTCACTGCTCAAAGAAATAGATAACAGAGAGCTGCTCCTCTTTGGTGCATGTCAATAGAGGGGCAGCCATCTTTTAACTGCAATTATGTTATCATGTTGTTTGTCTGCACTGCAATGGCACGTGCAAGACACTCTTGACATCCTTAGCAGCCATATTAACTATAACAGGGTTAACGTTATACTATTGATATCCTAAGTCACAGTATCATTTAATTATATATAGCAGGTTCTAACGTTATAGCTATTCTAAGTCTCAAAACTATTTAATGTATATATATATATATATATGACACTGTTAACGTTATTCTATCACCACTTATTTTCTAACTTTCTTCCTTACTACTATCACTCCTTAACTCACGCTTTAATTAAACCACTAACAGTTCTTTTAGCAACAGCAAAACAGTGAATGTTTATTTGTTGAACATTATACACATTATAATTGTAATACTATGCATGAGAATCGTTAAGAGTTTTGTCATCAACACTTCTCTAACTATAATGACTTTCAAGAGTTTTGTTATCAACACTTCTCTAACTAACTATAATGACTTTCAAGAGTTTTGTTATCAACACTTCTCTAACTAACTATAATGACTTTCAAGAGTTTTGTTATCAACACTTCTCTAACTATAATGACTTTCAAGAGTTTTGTTATCAACACTTCTCTAACTATAATGACTTTCAAGAGTTTTGTTATCAACACTTCTCTAACTAACTATAATGACTTTCAAGAGTTTTGTTATCAACACTTCTCTAACTAACTATAATGACTTTCAAGAGTTTTGTTATCAACACTTCTCTAACTAACTATAATGACTTTCAAGAGTTTTGTTATCAACACTTCTCTAACTATAATGACTTTCAAGAGTTTTGTTATCAACACTTCTCTAACTATAATGACTTTCAAGAGTTTTGTTATCAACACTTCTCTAACTAACTATAATGACTTTCAAGAGTTTTGTTATCAACACTTCTCTAACTAACTATAATGACTTTCAAGAGTTTTGTTATCAACACTTCTCTAACTAACTATAATGACTTTCAAGAGTTTTGTTATCAACACTTCTCTAACTATAATGACTTTCAAGAGTTTTGTTATCAACACTTCTCTAACTAACTATAATGACTTTCAAGAGTTTTGTTATCAACACTTCTCTAACTATAATGACTTTCAAGAGTTTTGTTATCAACACTTCTCTAACTATAATGACTTTCAAGAGTTTTGTTATCAACACTTCTCTAACTAACTATAATGACTTTCAAGAGTTTTGTTATCAACACTTCTCTAACTAACTATAATGACTTTCAAGAGTTTTGTTATCAACACTTCTCTAACTAACTATAATGACTTTCAAGAGTTTTGTTATCAACACTTCTCTAACTATAATGACTTTCAAGAGTTTTGTTATCAACACTTCTCTAACTATAATGACTTTCAAGAGTTTTGTTATCAACACTTCTCTAACTAACTATAATGACTTTCAAGAGTTTTGTTATCAACACTTCTCTAACTATAATGACTTTCAAGAGTTTTGTTATCAACACTTCTCTAACTATAATGACTTTCAAGAGTTTTGTTATCAACACTTCTCTAACTAACTATAATGACTTTCAAGAGTTTTGTTATCAACACTTCTCTAACTAACTATAATGACTTTCAAGAGTTTTGTTATCAACACTTCTCTAACTAACTATAATGACTTTCAAGAGTTTTGTTATCAACACTTCTCTAACTATAATGACTTTCAAGAGTTGCATGCAATTAACACAGGTCTTTCTCTTGCACTAAAATTTCCCAGATTTTATCACGTGGTGGGCTCTAGCAATTGTTCTATTCACCGTCTGTATCCCTGTGCGTTGATATAATGCTGTCTGGCTACTTGTTCTCAGTCCTAATCTCTCTGTCCTCGCTTGTCTGGTGGCCTTATGTCCCACCTCTCAGCTTATACAGCGTAGATGTCTTCTGAGCCTGTTGTCTCGTCTCAACGTCAGGAAGATGTCTTCTGGGTCTCCTGTCTCGTCTCAACTATGACAGAGGACAGTGGTTATGTTACTGTGGTTGTCAGGCCAAGGTTTACACATGTGTTATGATGTGTTGTCCAGGGCAACAGCTTCGTGTTGAAGCAACATGTCTCCCTCTGACGAGAATCCAGACGAATGCAATTCAGGGACTTGGAAGTCGGGTCACGGGTAACGGGTGTTGGCGACGACTCGAACAGAACTTCACACCCAGTCAGATTCTTACATGTGCATGGTCTCTCGTTGTCTTTAAGTGTTGGTCTTCTTCGGTGGCTTCTTCTTCTTCTTCTTCGTACGCAGTCAGACAGTGACCATTATTTTTTCGAAAAAAGCGGCGGTCATCCTGAGGCTGTCGCCACTGCCATAGAGCTTGTCTTGCAGTTCCACTGGTGATGGCCACATCTGCTCTCTCTGATCCTCGTATGTCGGGCAGTTCTGCAGCAGATGTTCAGCGGTCATTTTACCAGTACCGCACGGGCATTCGTCGGTACACCCTATCTTCAATTTGTTGAATAGGTGGTACCTCAGTCTATTGTGGCCAGTGCGAAGTCTGAGGACAACGGCCTGCTCTCTTCGGTTCAACTGGTAATAGGCATCGTTTTTGGTGTAACCAGTATGTTCGGTTTCCCATTTGGTCATGTATCTGGCTTTGATAAGCCGTTTTGACTCTTCGTACGTCATACTAGTATCTGTTTGTGGTAGTCTTGCACCTTCTTTTGCCAGTCTGTCTGCCTCCTCGTTGCCTTGGATGTTGCAGTGTGATGGGACCCACTGTACCACTACCCTTTTTGGTGCGGACTGCTGGCACAGTTTGCAGAGTGCTGCTCTTAAGTCATTAAGCTCAGTATTTTTCTGGCTTTTTAGCGCTGTGACTTCGGCGAGAGCATCTGTAAGCAGGACTATATGGCTTTCATTTTCACTGTGTGTCACCATTTCTTCCACTGCCGCCCTCAGTGCCTCTGCCTCCGCTCTGAAATTGCTTGTGTACTTACCAGTAGCGAATGACAGTGTTATTTTTCTGCCATTTGGTAGGTTCAGGAATGCTCCTGCCCCTCCGTTCTGTGTAGTGTTTGTTACAGAACCGTCGGTGTATGCATGGGTCCAGTCCATGCTTGGGTAGCTTTTCGTTATGAAGCTTAGAAACAGGTGGCTTCTAATTCTATCTATCTATTCTTGTCACTCACTGGCTATGTTTTGTAGTTTATCTAGCTTCTACTCTGCTCTGTATCCTACCTACTAACTGCCCAGTAGTCTTCTTTTCGCTGCTCTTTCTGATCTCTCTCCCCTAGCACGCTTATATGCCAGCTTATATGCTAAGCTGCCCGCTTTGGTCAATGACTTATATTTTCTTGAGTTCAATTCCCTCAAACTTTATTTGAACTAGCGTGTCCCAGAGAAAAGAAAACTTGTTTTTCAACCTACTATGTGACCTAGAAGGTTGTGGAATTCCCAGTAGAAATCGTAGGTAATTATTTTGGCTGGACAGTCTTAAACTGTATTGTTTGAGAATTAAGGACAATGCCCCTTTCAACGAACTCAACCTCTCAAGTTATATGTGGGTACCACGAACGGTATTTTCAGGGCTTCCCTGGCGTTGGCTCGTTGGACCCTTGTTACATAACAAGCTACAATACAAAGGCATGGTTCTTCTAATTTCTATACCACTTTTAAGGTTTTCATTTGAAGCCCCCTCATAAATTCACATGTATTCAAATTCTAGTTGGCTTGGTTCCATGCAGGACTACGACTGTGCTGTTGTGCGACAGCAGTTAAATACAAGAAATATGCCTTATAATATCATGGACTGAATACAATTTGTTTTAGAAATATGAGTAGTACATTTTTAGTTCTCTACTGCAAACAATGGGAAATGAAAATTGTCCAGATAAGGTGGAAAGCTCTGCCAAAGACGGATGTGTCAGACCAAAAGATGCAAATATCGCAGCCATGCTGTAAACTAGCGACACAACGCATTCTGTTCTCCAGACTCATCCTGCTGCTTGCAAAGCCCTGTTCAGGGCTTGGTAGGTGGAGATTGAGAACGCAGAAGAAGAAGGTGGAAAGCTACCCAAGACTGATATAGGTATAACATGAGGAGGCCAAGAGGTTGACCAGGTGCAGATACAGGGACAGGTGGAGGAAAGTAGAGCACACACTGGTCAACAACGAAATAGCGCATATTACCAGCTCAACAGAGGTGAACAGGTAGTAATTTCAGACTAGAACAGGCCACAACAGATTAAGATGACATCTATTCAACAAACTAAGAATAGGAAATGCCTATGAATATGTCTGTGGCACTGACAGAATGACTGCTGAGAATCTGCTACAAATGTGTCCAGCATACAAGGATATATCTTGAGATATATGCAAGTTGACACCTGAAAGCATATAATGAAGAAGAAATGTAAATAAAGTGTGTTGTGGTTTTACATGGGTATAATGACGAAAGTAACAGAAACCTACGTCACAACTGAAAGGTTTTTATGAAGCGCTTGCAAATCTGAGTTTTATCCATGAAATAGACTGATTCTGTGGAATTATAGGACGCCTGTAGGTCTAAATAGTAAGCCTGTAGGTGTATTCTAGGTACCATCTGGTCTGAAAGACTGATTGTTTCCTTGATATATGATTTGCATTTGTCTCTAGTTATGTTCACTGCTGGAAATTCTTGCTTGGCAATTGTGTGAATCTCTTGTTCTATAAGGACAGTCTTGTATTTGTTTCTCTTTCTATATATGACTTACTGTAATGGAATATGTTTTTTCAGTATACATAAAGACATGTTTGGTTTGTTATGTTCTGACAAAATCCTTCTTCTATTGTCTGTCCTTGAGCAAAGTTTTATTGTTTCAGAGAATGGGACAAAAATTTGGACTATGATTGCAGAAATTTGAGAGCAAAGGGAAACTATTACATTTGTTTTGATGAACCTTATATACCCAAGCCTCCTTGTCTTGTTTATTCATTTGGGTAAGTTCATATAATTATTGAATGTTGATGTGTTGGTATCATCTCAGTCTCGAGAGACAATTGACTTCACCTCCTTCTGCATCCACTGCACATATTTTGAGTCTGCAGTTTGTAGCAACTTGATTTTCCCAACCTGCACTTCAGCATGCCATGGTGTGTCATCTCTCTTAAATGAAGCTGGCTTGATCTCTCTCTGATGCCTGCCTGGATATGATGATATGAAGGACAACTGTTATCAGGGCAGCAGATCCACCCTCTCCACGCAGGCGGTGTCGCCAAAGGAAGGACAAGCCAATACTACTTGACACCGGTGGTGTCACCAGAGTTGTCAGTTATTTAATAAGAAATCTTTTTCCAACCTTTTAGTAAATGAGTTATTTATTATGTTATTCTGTTATTTCTATTGGATACCAACATCCAGACCAAGAGTGCACGAGTGCAAGGTGACCCGCCCAGTTATGGGAGGCGGGGGGAGATAACTAGAAAAACAAACGTGCACACTGGTGAACAAGCAACCTTTACTGCTGAACTCTATTAATCCTTCAGACAGACTCCAGATATGGAAAAAATATAAGAAAACAAATTAATACGTGTTGTTGTTACGGATCCAGCAGCATCCTGGCTCTCACTCTTCGGCCCAATGTCATGTAATGGTGTCTGCACATGTTTATCAGCTGTTGCCTAGTGCCATACAAAGTGTTCCATGTATCTGGCTGCAGAGGAAGAATAATTTTCCTAAAACCGTTGAGCATTCAGCACTCAAAGAGATGATGATCAATGATTTCATATGGGTGTGTACACAGCTGGCACTCAGGATTATGTTGTGGTTGAATTCTGTTCAGGAGCTTGTTAAGTGGAATGTGTTGGGTTCTCAGTCAGAAAATGGTGGTCTGATCCTTCCTTGTGCGTTGATTTACACTGTTATATGGACTGGGGCTTGCCGTAAGTCTGTAGACCTTCCTTCCTGTGTTTCCCATGGCCCATCTGTTTAGCCAAGTTTCTTTGTTTGCTGTTTGTATGAGCTGTTTGGCTGTTTGTAAAGTTGTTGTTATGTGTGGCTGTTCTTGTCTTGATCCCTCCTTTGCTAGTCTGTCTGCCCTGTCATTTACAGGTGTGCTTGAATGTCCAGGGATCCACTGCAAAACTATTTTGACAGCACTGGAAGTGATAATGTCGTCAATGTCTAGAGATATTTGGATAAGGCCAGGTCTACAATGACCAGCAACTTCTAATCTTGAAGAGCTGACATTGAATCTGTGAAAATAACACTGTTTTGGGCCTTTGAAGGAAAGGCATCAAGAACCATCCTCAAATGGTACAAAGCGGCTTCAAGTGCAGTGATTTCAGCTTCATAGTTTGAGCAAGCATTAGTCAGTCCATCAGAGGATCTGTTCGGGTATTTTATATAAACGCCATAACCTGCTTTTATGGCGGCTTTAAACGCTGATCCATCAGTATATACATGTATCCATTCATCAGGATAGGCATCAATAGTTCTTTGAGCTGCTTGAATAAGAGTACTTGGATTTGAACTTTTGGTTGTATTAATTTTGCCTGTATTTCTGGTGTTTTAAGGAATGCTTGTGGAGGTATGTCTTTTACTACTCTATGTAACTCTTGTCTTCTTTCTGGTAGATCGTATCTGTCTTTGATTTCACTAACATGGTGAAGTACAGACCGTTTTATAATTCTGCTTTTAGTCTGCCAGTTTTCCACAAGGAGTCTGTTGGGATGATCCTGTTTCATTCTGTTACTTCGCTCATAAACTTCCATAACTGCTTTATCCCTCCTCATCTCAAGGGGTTCCACCTGTGTGTGGATTTCGCAAGCTGCCGTTGGTGTTGTCCTCATTGCTCCACTAATGAAGCATAGAGCACCCTGTCCAGGGATTCCAAGTTAGATTTTGAACAAGTTGTAAGGAGCAAACTATTATATTCGGTTGCTGAGCACACATAGCCAAGGTATAAGCCTCTCAAAGTATCCTTGTCTGATCCCCATTATGTACTAGCAAGCCTCTTTAAAAGCTATAGACGTAACTTTTAAGTTTTGTTTTATAATAGGTCAGAAATTTTAAAGCATTTAAAATCTCCCAAGTCCCAAGAAGTGATCCTAAAAGTAAATGATGAGACTCTCCCCTTTGACATAAATCCAACTTATCTGGGAATAATAATGGACCCAAGGTTGACATGGAAAAAACCAGATAAAAAAAGCCACCAACAAAGCTAAGAACAGAATGGCCATAATAAGAAATATAGGCTCAACATGGGGAGCTGATATGGGCACCCTAAAGAAACTGTACACAGGTTATGTGAGACCAGTGCTAGAATACGGGATAACAGCGTGGTCCACAGCAACAAGGAATAACTTTAAAAAAATTAATACAACCCAAAACCAAGGTATACGTATCATCACTGGAGCTATGAGAACAACACCAATAAATGCAACGGAGAACATCACACAAATCGAAAGTATGGAAATGCGCTGAGACCAAAAAACACAGCACGGAGAGAAGTTAAAATGAATGCCTGATTACCCAATATATGACAGAATAAATCACACGGGAAGAGGGAGATTAAAGAGAAATCACTTAATATCAAAAACAAAAGAACTTGCAAGAGCAGACCAAATCATAAGCCAGGCAATGGTTAGAGATCTAAGACAAACATCACAAATCCCATCATGGAAAATAGCCAAGTCCCATGAGATGGTAGAAACCATAGAGGGAATAGGAAAAATGGGAACAGACAGATTTAGAAAGGAAATTTATCACTGTAGAATATCTTAAGAGAGTATACCCACCAGAAACATTGATACACATATATACAGATGGCTCATCAAACAAAGCCACATCCAATGGAGGTAGAGGGGTCTGTTACAGACTAAGAAATGGAGAAGAATAAACTTGAGTACTAACAAGGGAACATACTTCAATAACTTCCGTGCAGAAGCAGAGACACTGAAGGCCGCAGCCGAGTTTGTAATCCAAGATAAAGATATCCACATAGTATTCCTGACTGATGCCGTGTCAGTAGTAGCATCGCTAAAACAACACAAAGATAATCTCGAGCAATGTATGTTCTCCCTGAACACAACTCTCAACAGAACACCCAAGGTTGGTCATACAGTGATCCCATCCAACTGCAATATTGAAGACAGTGAAGCTGCAGACAAACTAGCAAAGTGTGGAGGAGCAAGCATCCCCACAAACAGACCTGAGCAGCACAGATAATGAGGCAAGACTAAAATTAATGCCAAATTCAGTGGAAAATGAGCTGATCAACACCCCAACTTCCGAAAAAATGACAGCTACTTGAGAAGAACAAGTCATCATCTTCAGACTGAGAACTTGGTATAACAGACTCAAGGGTCATCTTTACAACAAAATGAGGATTGGGGCAGATGACAGGTGTCCTTGTGGGGAGCATATCATGACTGTGGAACACATCCTACAAAGCTGCATGCTCACGCAGGAAAAGAGAGAACAATACTGGCCTTGCGAGACAGATATGAGACAAAAGCTGTATGGGGATAAAACAGCCTTACAAACAATGGTGTTTTTGTAAAAGAAACCAGGACCTTGATCTGAGGATGAACGAAGAAGAAGAAGAATCAAAGGCAAGGACAACTCAGCCATCCATGACAGGGTGAACTCACAGCTGGCTGCTTGCGTGGGGTTAATAAATCAATCTGTCCAAGACCCTATTCCACCCTCCAAGTGATGACCCTGGAAACTGACTGTATCCTTGCTGAGCAAGTAGGGGTCGAAGATGGAAGGCAAACTCTGTTCCAAAAAAGTGCTGTAGTGAAAACCAAAAGTGATTGGACTGAAAGGCACAAATATTCCAGCCTCATAGGCTATAAAATTTTGTAACCATACAAAATGTTATTTTTTTTTACAATCGGAAAAGAAGACACTTTCACATAAATAAATATAGGTGATACAATAATAATTTAGGATAAAGACAGCTGTTGAATTGTGATTGTTCTTGTCTTTCCCACAGGATTAACAATGACTTTCGTTTTGATGATGCAATGGCTAAAGTGGGTTGTGAGGTGTTTTCATTTGATCCCAGGTATGATTTCATTTATGTCAACATCGCTTACTTCATATTAGATGACCAGAGATATTAGTCAAAACAGATCTGTGGCAGAGAACAGTACAATAACCGATGCAGCAGGAGATTGGAGTCAGTGAGACCTACAAATTTTTTTTTTTTCCACCACCCTGTTTCTCAAATCACCAAGGCGGTGTGCGTTGCGCTGTGGTTTTTATTTTGCGCCTGTCGGCCCAGTGCATCCGACTTCAGCATGAATTTTATGTAAGGGTCTGCTTCCTCCTGCATTTTCTAAGGGTTTGCTTCCCCAGGGTAACGGCCAGTGCTATGATGGGGATTGAACCCAGCACCTTTGAGTTGTGAGCCGTGTCACTTAACCACTAGCCCACCCTGTCCCCACCTAGAAATATAACCAGACTTGGGCTGCACTATTGATAAAAGTTTTATTCATATTTTAAACAGAAAAATTAAAATACACAACAAATCATGAGACTCGTGTAGGATATGAACCACATACTTCTAGCACCCTAGGTGATGATCATGCCCCTATACCACCTTGCTGTCAGAAAAAAAAAGTTTCACAAACGAAGCATGTAGTGTTGCTTTGTTTTGGCTGTGCAGGCAGACAGAAACATGTTTTGTGTCATACAAAAATAACCTCATTTTATTGATAATAAAAAATGAGCTTGCTTTATGACTATGTAAATTCAGTGGCACTTACAGCTGGAACAGAAACAAGCTGCAGTCATTTCCTGATCTCAACTATTCATTTATTGAAGCTATAATAAAATTGAATGTGTTGATCATATTTTTTTTTTTTAAATGAGAAGGAAAAGATATTAGGGCTTGTCCAGAATTTAACCCTGGACCTTCTGGTACTGTACGCGAGAATCGTGTGATTCGATCAGCCAGTCAAATTACTGTGAGCTACAGACAAAGGACAGACCAGAATTAATAGTATGAAATACTGGATTAGATCATGCAGTTAGTGAGACAAATAGGGAGGCCAAGGAACACCTTGGGATGAATGATAAAAGGGGAGGCCAATGCAACTGGGGTCTCATGGGCAGAGCTAAAGAAGATGGCTGAAATTAGAAAGAACAGATAGAGAGCATTCATTTTCATCTTCCAGGTGGATGATTGGTAATGATGGTTTCTTTTTAGTGATTGGATAGTCTGCGTTTATGCCGCTGTCTTTTATACAGGAGCAGCTGATTAGCACAATTCTAGAGCACTTTTCATGGCAAAGGTATAGGTGTTCAACTCCCGCTACCAATAGGTCCAGTCGGCCCAGTTGTAAATGGGTACCTGGATGATGGCTGGGGAAGGAAAAAAGGCAACAAGAAAGGAAACCAGCCACCCCACTTCACAAAGCTGTAGCTTAGTTCAATGAAGGCTCTAAAACTTCATTCCTGGCGGCAGTATCTGCTATGGGACTACTTTTACCTTTATACAGATATATGCTGTACTTTTAGAATCCTAGACTGACCACTCTAGGGTTGAAGACTATCCAAAAGTCGAAAATCAAGAAAAGTTGAAGGATAGCCTGCATTTAGTTTATAAATACATTATACCCTTTTCAAAGCCATAGGGAAAGTTCACCAAGCGAGAGACAACTATCACTGTCTTGATTGAGCAGAACAAGTGATCCTGTTCTGCTTTAGAATGGAGCATAACAGATTGAATAGCCACTAAGAATACTACTGTACACTGGAAGAGTGAGACCAGTTCTCGAGTATGGCATTGCGGCATGGACAACAGCAGCAGAGGCGAACTTTGATAAAATAAGCAAACTTCAAAACCAAGCCATGAGAGTTATAACAGGAGGCATGAAGTCAACGCCAATTGTAGAACTTGAAAAGATTACAAATCTGCAATCCATGACCGACAGAAGAGACTGCAGAGCCCAGCAGCAAGCAGAGAAACTCAGAAGACTGACAGACCATCCAATGCATCAGAGACTAAATAGATTTAGAAATGGGAAACTAAAGCGGAGAAACTTTGCAGAAATAGTCAAACCAAAGATGAGCGAAGACCCTATGAACACTGTAACAATACCAAAACCCATCCCTACTGTACACAAACCTACCTGGAAGCAGCATATCATTCCTGAGGTGGTAGAAAATATATCAGGTATTGGAAACAAGAACAGCCAGACTGAAAAAGAAAGAAGAGACATAACCCTGAGGTACATAACGGAGAACTACCCAAGCATGGACTAGACCCATGCATACACCGACGGTTCTGTAACAAACACAACACAGAATGGAGGGGCAGGGGTATTCCTGAGCCTACCAAATGGTAGAAAAATAACACTGTCAGTGGGGACTGGAAAATTCTCAAGCAATTTCAGAGCGAAGGCAGAGGCACTGAGGGCTGCGGTAGAAGCAATGCTGACAGGCGAAAGCAATGAAAGCCAGATAGTCCTGTTTACAGATGCCCTGGCCGTAGTCACAGCACTAAAAAGCCAGAAAAATACTGAACTTAATGATTTAAGAGCAGTACTCTGTCAACTATGCCAGCAGTCCGCAGCAAAAAGAGTAGTGGTGCAGTGGGTTCCATCCCATTGTAACATCCAAGGCAACGAGGAGGCAGATAGACTGGCAACAGAAGGTGCAAGACTACCACAACCAGATTCTAGTGTGACCTGCGAAGAGTCCAAAAGGCTTATTAGGGCCAGATACATGGCAAAATGGGAAACAGAACATACTGGCTACACAAAAAACGATGCCTATTACCAGCTGAACAGAAGAGAGCAGGTCGTGGTCTTCAGACGCCGCAGAGGCCACAATAGACTGAGGTACCACCTATTCTTCTTCTTCATCGTGCGCTGTTTACAGCGATATACGTTGCACTGTTTTATTTTGTTAAGCCTGTGGCTCAGTGCATCCGATTTCAACAGGCGTTTCTGTAGGGATTCCCTCCTTAGCCTTTGGCTGTCCCCAGCCTATCTGCAAGGCAGCAGTTTTTTTTGGTCAGAGTTGTCTCTCTTAGGGAAGCTGTCTTGCAGGACTATCGAGTCTTCCCCACTCGTGTCTATAGGGTTTGGCAATGATATGATATGATGGACTATGTACTAGTTTGTACTATCCCGGAAGGATCGTCACGTCCTGCCAGAAACGTAGCATTTGCATGTGAGTGAGGTATCGCTTTGCTCCCTTTATTTTCTCGGCTCATCTGCAGAGATGGCACGCCTAGCATTCCCCGCCACCTGGGAGGTTGTCACAATAGGGCAGAGGTGTAATGTCTGCTGGGCTGCATCTCTTCTGCGTCCATTGGGATGACTGATAGCAGACAGAGGGTAAAGAGCGAGGCAGGAGTGCATTTAGCCAGGTGCATTTCTGCGGCTCGACCGGGCCGGGCTGAGACGCGAGCCCCAGGTCCCAACCATATCGTAGCCTCCGATCACAGTGGTGCTGAGATTTAGGACGGGATTCTGGCTTAGATGGGTTCGGCCGTAGTCCCTCAGATGGTAGCTTCGTACCATTGGCTTATCAGCAAAGCACGTGGACCAAATGTCAGCGACCTGCGATTCCTCTCGAAGGGGTGCATTAAACCAGGTGACAAGCCTGGTAATGGCACGTAGATGTTGTTCGCCTGGTGTGCGGACATATCTCATGATCAAGGGTTGCGTCTCAATAGTTCGCAGTGAGGTGGCTGCTCTACTGCTTACGACACCCCACCGAGAACTAAGTCTTCTACTAGTGGTTTCGCGCCTCATCGCCGTATGGGGTGAATATCGGGCAGCTTCCCCCTCGCTTTGATCGGCGGACGGCTGAGACACGAGCCCCAGGTCCCAACACTATCGTAGCCTCCCATCGCAGTGGTGCTGAGATTTAAGGCGGGATTCCGGCTTAGAGGCGTTCGGCCGTAATCCCTCATATGGTAGCCTCGCGCCGTTGGCTTATCAGCCTAGCACGTGGACCAAATGTCTGCGACTAGCGATTCCTCTCGAGTTGAGCAGGACTACCGTAGCAACGCCCTGTCATTAGTAGGGTAAAACTGTCCTGTCTTCCGTGGGTCTAATACCAGCACACGTTCCCTATTAGACCCAACGAAAATGCTGTCAGTCATTTTACAGTGTTGGCGTGTTGAGTCAAATTAAGCCGCAGGCTCCACTCATGTTGGTGCCCTTCTGTCAATTCCTTTTATCGAACACTGAATGCGGGCCAGTCGAGCCACAGAGAGCTTAGCCCCAGATTTCAGAGGGTCTAAATCCAGCACCCGTTCTATATTAGACCCAACAAAAGTGCTCTTGGCCTATCAATCATTTCAGTGTTGGCTGTGTTGAGTCAAATTAAGCCGCAGGCTCCACTCATGGTGGTGCCCTTCCATCAATTCCTTTAAGTTTCAGCTTTGCAACCAAACTTCCCCCGGAACCCAAACACTTTGGTTTCCCGGAAGCTGTCCGCAGAGTCATCGAAGCAACTCCTGTGGATCGCTAGTCGGCATCGTTTATGGTCAGAACTAAAACGGTATCTGATCGTCTTCGCGCCTCTGACTTTCGTTCTTGATTAATGGAAACATTCTTGACAAATGCTTTCGCAGTAGCTAGTCTTGCGGCGATCCAAGAATTTCACCTCTAACGCCGCAATACGAATGCCCCCGTTTGTCCCTGTTAATCATTACCTCCAGTTCCGAAAACCAACAAAATAGAACCGATGTCCTATTCCATTATTCCATGCACCATTATTCAGGCAGCCGAGGTCTGCTTTGAAGACTCTAATTTTTCAAAGTAAACGCGCCGGCCACCCGGAACGCTCAGCGAAGAGCACCTGCGGGAGAGAGCTGGAAGACGGTAGGACAGGAGACAACGGGCAGTGAACTGGCGCGAGCCGGACCGCCCGCCTGCGCCTGAGATCCAACTACGATCTTTTTAACTGCAACAACTTTAATATATGCTATTGGAGCTGGAATTACTGCGGCTGCTGGCACCAGACTTGCCCTCCAATAGATCCTCGTTAAAGGGTTTAAAGTGTACTCATTCCAATTACGGGGCCTCGAAAGAGTCCCGTATTGTTATTTTTCGTCACTACCTCCCCGTGCCGGGAGTGGGTAAGTAACAGACTGAGGTACCACCTATTCAATAAACTGAAGATAGGTGGCACTGACAATTGCACTAGTGGTACCAGGAAAATGACCGCTGAACATCAGCTGCAAAACTGCTCGACATACGAGGACCAGAGAAAACACATGTGGCCATCACCAGTGGCAACACTAGACGAGCTCTATGGCAGTGTCGACAGCCTAAGGATGACTGCTGCTTTCTTAGAAAAAATACAGGTTGATGTTTGACAGCGTACGAAGAAGAAGAAGAAGGAGGATAGCCACTTACACTGGCTAAAATTGGCTCCATCGCCAATGTGTATGCAAACATATCCATCAAGACTGTCATATGCTTAGCCAATTGAGCACTGGCCCATGGAGACGAATCTCCACACAAAGCTGGTTGGAAACTTGACGAACACCTTTATCTAGAGAACTGGCTTCCATGTCTAGATGTACCAAGAACAAGCATGGCGAGTGAGTAGAAGACGAAGATATCACAGGAGGGAACTAGCATGGGTGCTGTAATAATTTACAACTCCCAAACATGAAGGAGAGAATACACACTACAATCTGTCCAAATGTGTTTGCTCATGCCTACCCCTTGTTTTGACTGTGCAACTAATTTCCCATTGTGTCTTCTTTTAATGTTAGTGAATCGACAACATTAGTTGTGGTAAAGAGTGCTGCTGTGTTGTGTTGTTATATCTTTCTGCACATTCATGCCACAGATAAGCAGGGAATTATTCACACGAGAAAGACAATTCACTGGATTTTATTTATCGCGTTTCTCCTTTAATACTGTGGATCATTTGAAAAGCACTCTTCACAGAGCTGCCAAACACTATATTGTGATCCATTTTGATGTTCTCACTGTTAGAAACTACTGAGTTAGTTTTATCAGCTTACGACAGTATATAGCCATTGGAGAACTTTGTTATCCGTGTGAAGTTGGGACTGTAAGACAGATGTGGCAGTACCTCAGAATGCAATTGGTTTTTAGCTGCCGTATAGGGTCTCACATTGTCATGGTGTGTTTGAGACACCTTTCCAGTCAAAATTTAGTTGTTTTGGCACCCGACAGGAAACTTTATGAAAATTTAAGTGATCCCTGATGATAATGTCCACAGAACTTTTACTTATACCAGTAGCCATCGTGACTTTGCGTATAGTAACTCGCTGACCGTTCAAAATAACCTTTTTTGACACTGTATGACTTCACTCGTAATGACACTTTTCGGCCGACCTTCAAGGGACACATCCTCGATAGATTGAAGACCTTCACGAATGCGTTTATACCATTCTAACACTGATGAAAGCCATAATCTGTTCAATAAAACACACATGACAGTTGACGATGAATTTCAGTGTGTTTTGCACCTTCTTTCACCATAAATTTCATAACCACATACTATTCCTGCACTGGAGTCAACTGATCTGATGCCATTTTGAAAAACAAAGCACGGGAAAACAGCAGATACTTGCCCATTCCACCACCAGGTGTCAGACATAGACTGTTCACTTGGAATAAATACATTTGGTCTTCGGTTATCCTCACAAAATCTGAATGTTAACTAGACGCATCTCGCATCTGTGGTACTGATAAAATGACTATGATCATCTGTTACAAAGACATCCATCATACATCTTCTTCGGCGTTCATCCTGAAAATGACGTTGTGTCATAATTTACAGTGAAACTACAATATCTACGCCTTTCAGTCCAACACATCCAATTTCATCTGGCAGTTTTGGGTATAGGGTTTGCCTTCCCACTGTTGTCAGCTCATTCACCGTGTTGCATCTTCAACCCCGTCCAACATACACAAGGAACAGAGAACGCATATCCGGCCAGTACCATTCCTGGACAAGATATATGGAGATACCAATAACCTCAGACTGACCATCATAAGATATATTCAAGGTTTACAGCTGTACACAAACAAAGAAATTAGCGCACTTTAAATGGCAATATTGGATCAAGATGCTGAGCAGCGCATGAGCTGCAGTGGTCAGCAACCCATAGCTGACTGCTAGTGTCAGGGCCAGCGAACCAGAGCTGCCAAGACCCTTCTACACCTCCGCGCGGAGATCCTGGATAACAGGCTGCAGCAGGGCAGACTGGCTAAGGAGAAGGGATCGAAGAGGGAATGCTAACCCGGTACTCAAAAAATGCTTGCTGAAGTCGGATGTGTTGGACCGAAAGGTGTAAATATCACAGTCAATCTGTAAACTACGACACAACGCATTCCGTTCTCTGGACTACATTCTGCTACTTAAGCCATTTCAGGGTTTGGTAGTGGGAGATTGAGAACAAAACCAAGCCAAATGGCAATATGTTGTTCTGTAGAAATACTGTGCTCGCCAAGAAGGCCTCATGGGGATGAGGAGCATGGGGCTGAGTAGTTAAGGTCTAAGTCTTCTAGTTTGGAGGACATAAGTTTGAATCCCTATAAGGACTATAAGTTTTTTGTTCCTATTGGAGATGAAATTAAAACATATCATGTATATTGTGTGATGACTGCAGTGAAGGCAGTATTTATTATAAATCAACAATTGGAGACACAGTAATCATAGTTTAAAACAAAACATGTTTATATGGATAGCATACTTCCACTCACTGAAAAACTGACTGGGTATGTAACCCAGATATGAATGGGCACCTGGCTCTATTAAAGTTTGGTCATCCAATGCAGTGAGTAAGTCAGTCATCACCCTACCTTGTAGGCCACTACACACTTTTCCAAAATGCATACAGCTGCTGGAAACATTTGTAAAACCCATTCTTTGACACGTCTCTCAGCTGTCTTGTCGCATTGGTGATAACGTCCTCAGTATCTTTGAATCCACTGTCCTTTCAGTGCCAATTTCAGTTGAGAGAACAAGAAAAATCAGCCGGTGCCAGGTGAGGAGAATATGGAGGATGTTCCAAGGTAATCACATTGTACTTTGTGAGGTACTGCTTCCCCAGTAGGGATCGATGTGCTGGCGCATTGTCATGCAGCATAATCCAACTGTTTGTTCTCCATTTTTCTGGTCGTTTTCTTCTGATTGCATCTCTAAGACAACGGAGTATATCAATGTACATTTCCTTGTTAACCATTCATTCTTCAGGAATGAAATCATGGTAGATAATACCCTGGGAATTAATAACAAACTTCCAACATAACTTTTCCTTTGCTCTTGTCCAAAAGAAATTTGTGTGTCCGGATAGATGTGGAATATTTCTATTTAGAGGACTGACGTTTTGTCTGAGGATTTTTAAAAAAACATTAGGTCTCATCTTCTGTGATTATGTTGTTGAATATGTATTCTATAACAAAGATGGCATGGTAACTGGCTGCGGATCTACATTGCTCTACTGTTTTGGTTCATTATAAATGCCGCCAGACCACGGATTTGTCTGGAATTCACACTAGTCGACGACTTACACTTGTGTTCAAGGAAATGTGGTGTTTTTTTCTGTTTGAACTGGTTAATTCGTTAATTTTTTTGTGATTTCTTCAGTCCGATTATCCTGATCTGGACATCGGCTGTATGATTGGCACTACGCTTAAACCTATGTCGTATTTCACGGCCTAGTTCACACGACTGCAATTCCCTAAATTGGCGTGTGAGAAATTTAGACACTATTATAATGAACTGAAGGCAGCCGTGGAGAGATGCCAGATCTGTGGTTATGGAAAAGGCACGACACAACGTTAGATGTCATTCCCCCTCCACTGCGTTGCGGGATACCTGTTTACGTGAAAGGCTTCGGGGGTAAACCCTGAGGAAAAATCTGCATTCTATGCTATTTCCAGTCGTCTCTATAAATATCTTGCCACTGGCCAAAGTTAGCTCAGGACCAGAGAGTGAGGTTGACAAAATGTGCAGTTTTCTCTTCACTTTAATCCAAATCACAGCGCAGGTCACCCATTTCAGTGGACGCAGCAAGAGAAAAGACTGTCTACACGGCTGAACAAAGAGAGTGGTCTTCATCACTTGTGATAGACGAACATCATTCATTCATATTGTTGAGAAAATTGCTATCTTGATCAGCCATTGTGATTAGGTCTCCTGCCAGGGTCAATCTCGTTTCTTTCTGTTCAGGAGATAACATTTTGGAAACCATGTGTTGAGGTGCCTGTGGAGTTCATTGTGGTGAATACTATGGCAACTTCCAACTGATATTCCAACTTCTGATGTTATTTTCTCAACACTAAGTTTTCTGTCAGCACACACAATATTTCAAACACTCGATGTTTTCATTATTGATCCAGTTTGACCGTCGTCCACTACGTACATCATCATCAACACTAACACGACCTTTACGGAAACGCTTGTGCCACTAAAATACTTGCGATTTCTTCATTGTGGTATCACCATATGACCATATGCTTTAAGCTATGTTTGTGTCTCTGATGGTGACTTCTCAAGCAATAACAGAATTTGACATTTTAACATTGTTCAATCAAGGACATTTTCAACTCCGACGGTACAACAAGCACAGCACGCAAACAAAATTTTGTAACTTCTGTTCGAGAGAATGTGTGAGGCCACGTCTGCCATGTCATTTCATCAAGGTCACTACCAGCTTATAAATATATGTTCTCCATAATATCATCTTTCATTCAAACACGAGTCGACTTTTCCTGGAACTTTTTGAAGCTACCTTGTATATACAAACTTTGAGAAATTAATATAGTTGATTCTACTTTTAATTTGGTTATGTATTATCAGTGTATATATATATATATTATTGTATGCTCTTTTATAGTATGAATATGGAAGATCACCAACGTTCTGAGAGGGTACGTTTTCTAAACATTGGCATCGCAATAGAGGACAGCGACACCTTTGTTCCATTAGTAGATGGCTACACAAGGGCGTCAGACAAATTGTGGAAAATTAGAACCTTGAAATCTATTAAGAAAATGCTTGGGCATGAAAATGTGAGTCTTGGCATTATATCTCTTCACCAATTCTTGACATTATATCTCTTCACAAAGTCTTGACATTGCTTCTCTTCACCAAGTCTTGACATTGTATCTCTTCACCAGGTCTTGGCATTATATCTCTTCACCAATTCTTGACATTATATCTCTTCACAAAGTCTTGACATTGTATCTCTTCACCAGGTCTTGGCATTATATCTCTTCACCAATTCTTGACATTATATCTCTTCACATAAGTCTTGACATTGTATCTCTTCACCAGGTCTTGGCATTATATCTCTTCACCAATTCTTGACATTATATCTCTTCACCAAGTCTTGACATTGTATCTCTTCACCAGGTCTTGGCATTATATCTCTTTGCCAAGTCTTGCCATTGCATCTCTTCACTAAGTCTCGACATTACATTTCTTCATCTTTCCTGAGTTTTTCAAACAACGGGTCCCTCTAATGAGGATGGGTGCTAAGCTTACTTGAGCTAGAGTCAGGTACACCATACTGATCAAGACCCCCATCTGGTCCACGTCATGCACCTGAAAATAGGCTGTGTTACAGCAGCCTGGCCATCAAAGTGGGGATGATCAGCCTAGTGGTAATTCTGCTGAGAAGCCTAGCATTGCACACCACAGCCAGGTGGACCAATGTCAACTTTTTTTCAGTATTTCCTCTGGGAAATGAGAGCCATTGTAACCTGCAGCAAGAAATTCTATAGAGACTGAAGAACTGTGAATGAGTAGCTTTTGGCAACATTAACAAATGATAGGGTCACAATCACACAACATGCAGGGCACTGAGCCCATGGGGTACAAGACATGCAGGCCGCTCAGTCCATGGGGTGCTCAGGAAAGTGTAGATACTGATGGTTCTTGTAGTTTGCTGGTCTGGTTGTACACACTCCACCTCTGTGTTTACTATCCACTCATGTCACAGCCTACTCCTTCAGCACCTTCCGAAGCAAGGATTAAAAGTCATAAACTATTACATCCCTCATTAAAGAGGTCCAAGATAGTCATCTCAGAGCTGAAGTTACTGCCTTGATCTCAATTCTGAAACTTGACATTTGTTGTCAAATATGCATCGCTCCTCTCAGCAATGACCTTGCCTCTCAATCTAGCAGAAAATCCCCAACCAATGAAAATTAAGCCATAAGAACACAATGATGGCTGTGAACTAGTCATACAATAAAGAAAGCGGCTACTCGTGCATTTTTAAGAAATGGCAGTGAATTTGTCTGCTTTCAGGCAAGTCTAGGATAACTTTAGGTCTGATTTTTGTCTTATCAGTGCTGACTGTCTTAGTCTTGCCGATGTTCATGAAGAGATTTTGTTCCCTGTTGTGTTGTTTAACCAGCATGACCATCTGTTCCAGCCCAGCAGCGTTCTTTGAGAGAACAGCTGTATCATATGCATCTTAGTTCTGGCATTTTATTCTCCCCAACTGTAAACGGTTCGAATTTATCATACTCTGTGCCATTTACATTTCTAATTTTTTCTGCATAGATAAGAGAAGAGTATGCATCCTTGTCTTACTCCCATGTGCACCTTGAACCAGTCCGATGTCTCTCCATCCATTCTGGCCGTTGCTTGTTATCCCTAATACAGTGTTTCGATCAGTCGAGCCCCATGTCTGTTTATGATTATCCATAACTTTTTGTGTTGCACAGAGTAAAAAGCCTTGGTACTATGAAGCAGGTGTGTAAGTCGACATTGTACTCTTTCAATCAATCAAAGCCCGTCGCTTCTCTCGTTACAAAGGCCATCGTCAACGTACACCGTCCTGGGCTGCTTTTACTGCCTCTCTTCAGGTGTAATTATTTCATTTTCACTCTTTCTATCTCACATTCTCTTCTCCACGTATTTTTGGGTCTACCTCTCAGCACCAAATTTTAATTCAAACACTTACATGCTTTTTTCATCCTGCTTTGCTAGAGTCCCAATTTCAGCTCCACACAGTGCGATTGGTTATATATGAGTGGCAATTATTATTTTCCGTATTTCTATTATATTAGCAATTTCAGTTTTTCTCTGAAAGCCTTTTTTATGTCATTGCATATCTTGACTTAATGTTCTTCTTATTGAGGGCATTTGCTGTGATGGTTTGCCCTAAATATGTAAATTTCTGTACCCCTTCAATTATTTCTCCATTGATGATTTCATTCATTTGACTATGTTGCTTGGCTATTGACATAGTCTCTATCTTCAAGATGTTTGTTTTCATGCCAAGCTCTGGCTGTGCTGTTAGTTTTTTTTTCAAACAGCATTTGCAATGTTGTTACTGATCCTCTGACTATGACCTGGTTATCGGCAAATTCAATCAATCAAAGCCCATTCCATCTGGTCCTGTCGCTTTCCCTTTCTTGAGTTTGGATATGGCTCTTTGGATTTCTATCTTACTTGATGGATTGCCGTCCAAGTTCAGGGTCTCCTTTGCTGGTAGGATGTTTGGTGTTTCTTGTGGTGGAGGTCTGTTAAGACTTTCTTTGAAATACTCAATCCATCATTTCTGTTGTTCTTTTGATGATGTCAATATCCTGCCTTCTATATCTTTGATTGGTTTGTCTGTCTGTATACATCTATTTCTCATTTTCTTTGTTAAGGAGTAGAGATCTCTCATATTTCCTCTCTCTGCTGCCTCCTGTGCCAGCTTGTCAATATATTCCATTTTATTTTTCCATATAGATGTCTTTGTCTGTTACAGTATAATTACTCTATGCTTCTGCTTTGGTGGCATGGATTCTGCAATTGTTGAGTATAGCTTTCTTCTTTTTTCTTTCTTCTATTTTATGTAATGTGTCTGTTGTGATCCATTCTTTGTGTTGGTTTCTCTTGAATCCCACAGTTTCTTCACATATCTTATTCCACATCTCTTTAGCCTGGTCCCACATATTATTAATGTCCTTTTCTTCATCCTCATATAGCTCTTGTAGCACTTCGTATCTGTTATTACATTTTAAGCTAAATTCTGTCTTCTTCTCCTGGTATTGCAATAAGTGTACGTTATATCTTGTTCTCCTTGCACCCTGTACTGTGTACTTTTTTTAGTTTGAGCTGCAAAATCCCCAGCAACATGTGATGTTCTGACACTACATCTGCACCTCGCTTTACTCTTATATCTTGTAGTGTACTTCTGAACGCTTGACTGACACAGATGTGATCATTCTGATTTTCCGTTACATGGTCTGAAGATCTCCATGTGACCGTATGTACCTTTTTATGTGGAAACATGCTTCCTCCAATTTTAATTTGTGTAGCGCACATAGCTCTGCAAACATTTCTCCATTTTCGTTCATCTGTCCCATTCCTTGTCTTCCAATAATCTGTTCATAACCTAGCTTGTCTGCTCCCCCTTTAGCATTGAAGTCTCCAATTAAAATTAAGAGATCTTTCTTTTTTCTGTGTGTCATAGACCTCTTCTAGCTTGTTGTAAAACTCTTGCTTTTTATCATCGTCAGCCTTGTTAGCTGGAGCATAGCAGGAATGATGTTTATATTGATGTGTTTGTTCCTCGTTCTAAAACTTGCGCTCATGTTTAGGTTGGTAATAGCCTCCCACTTTATGAGCGCTTGTTGCGCTTCTCTGGAGAGCATCAGTGCCACTCCTTCTTATGTTGGACATCGATCACCTTGTTTCCAGAATACATTATCATTTCTCCAGTAGTCAGTCTCATATTTCCTGACTGTGTCCATCTTGTTTTGCACAGTCCTAGTACTGCCAATTTGTAATTCCTCATCTCTTTAGCTATCTGGGCTGTTTTACCTGCCTGGTACATTGTTCTAACATTCCATTTCACTATATTTGTTTTTTCTTAGTATTGAGAAGGGCAGTCAGCCGTGGAGCTTCTTTGCGGCTTTCACTCCGCTGCGTCATTCTTCTTGTTTTCGAAGGCCCTTCCTTTCCCAAGGCCGTTTGCTTTTTGCATTGTTATCAATGTTTTCGTAACCGACTTTTAAAAAATAGATTTAGGTGGTCAGCCCTAACCTAACTTATTATAGTCTAGGTGAGTTGTCCATGTTTAGTCTATTACCTCCACCATTACCTGTCCAACTTGGGTGACCCTTCTGGAAGCTTTCACTTCCGTTGGCTTAGCTCCTGTGATCATTGAGACATGCAAGCTCCCTCGCCACCATTTCAATGTAATGAACTTAAGGGAGATTGTACTCTTTGCCTTTTACAATAATATTTCTCATGTTAAGAATGTGATCCTTCGTGCTTCTGCCCTGTCTAAAAACCTACCTGAGCCATTTGTGCTTCCTCGTTGATTTTGTTTTCTAACCTTTTCATGATGATCTGGAAGAGGATTTTGCCAGGATGACTATTTGAAGCGATGGTGCGGTAGTCAATGCATCGCTTTAGGTCACTGGTCTTTGGAGGTGGGATATACACAGATCTTTTCCATGTGCTTGGATAAAACCATTTATATTATTTTGAGGGGAACTGAGACGCTAGTCCTGTCAAGCACAATATACTCACCAGGACATCGCTTCAGGGTCAGACACAATACTCTGATCAAGACCACAATCTCTCTTCCATGCAGGCTGTTTTCAAGGTAGTCTGTCTGACGAGATGTGGATCTATGTAATCCCTATAGTAGTGAGCCCCACACAGATGAAGCCAATCATAGCACAACCGCCTGTAGGACCACGGCCACCTTCATCAGCATGCTTGGGATGTGAGGAAAGCTACTACAATGCGCCACTTAATGTCCTTTTCAGGGCGCACAAAAGAGTAAACTTCCTCATTGTGGGCATTACAACAACATTATTATTTGGAATAGCTGTTTCAATTAATAGGATAACAAAAGTTGAGTTATTTTCAATAACTATTTCAATTATTGGGATAAAACCAGTCCAGTTATTTTCAATAACTATTTCAATTATTGGGATAAAACCAGTCCAATTATTTTCAATAACTGTTCCGATTATTGAAGTAAAAACAGTTCAGTTTTTCTTTATAACTGCTTTAATTATTGGAATAAAACCAGTTCTATTGTTTGGAATAACTGTTTTCAATTATCGGGATAAAGCCATTTCAATTATTTGGAATAACTAATTTATTTTTCATTATGTTACTGCCTTATTTTCATATATAGAGAACACTGGACATTTTAAAACTAGACGTTGAAACCTATGAATGGGCTATAATGAAACAACTTCTTCAAGATGGCACCCTGCAATCTGTGAAGCAATTGGCGATGGAGTGGCACATCTTTACCAGTGAGCCACCACATTCCGAGCACCACAACATGTTCTTGACCTATGTGGAATTAAAGAAAGCAGGCTTCAAGCCATTTTATGTGGATAGTGGCGCTCGTCACCATAACAGCCATTACTTCAACTCCCAGACTGACAATTCATTAGTTAATACCTTGGTCCGACTGTCTGCAAAGTAGATGTATTGGTGAATTGATTGTTCTCAGAACTATGTGTATATCAGATAGTATCACACATATTATTCAGTTGTGAGACTGCACAGATCTGGTAGTGCTTAAGATGTGCACAAATCCCTTAGTTCTTAGACTGTGCAGAAGTAGTTAGTGAAGCGATGGGCACATCCAATTGTTTTTATGCTGTGCACAGATAAGGAAGTTAGTTCTCAGAACTATGCACACATTATGTAATTCTTCAATCTTGCACAGATCATGTTATTTTTAGAAAAATAGAACAGTTCTGTAGTTCTTAGGCATTGCTTAGAATATGTAGAACTATTCAGGGGGGTTGCAATGGCTAAGAAGTAGGGTGCTTGCTTCTCAACAAACGAAAGCACGAGACTGTAGGGTTTAGAATCCTGCAAACTTCAAATGTCCCCTGGTCTCAAGGGAATTTGGACCAGTGGTTAGTCTTATTGGAATTGATGAAAACTCATGCTGTGCATGTAAAAGAACTCTTAGTAGTTAGAAATCACTAAGAGTAGGCTGCTAGCTGCTATCCAGACAAAAATAATACAGGTAATTAAATATTCCACAGTTTTGGTCTGCATGAAGGCCAAAAGTTGGGGACCCCCATCATGCAAAGACACAACAGACCAATCACCTGTTTGTGTGTACACAAGTACCAAAAACCTCTTCATCCACACAGAAGTAGAAGAGGCCGTACTGTGAAGTGAGAATTATTCATGTATTAGGTAGTTATTTAAACTTTTATACAATCAGGTAGTTATTGAAACAGTGGATATGACAGGTATTATTAGATCTATTACCACATCAGTTAGTTATTAAAATATTAACTTATCAGTTAGTTAAGTGGTTCTTAAACTATGTGCTGTGGCACCCTTGGGTACCGTGGCTGATTTACATGGGTGACGAAAAAAATATTCCAACATAAGGGGGACTCAGTGGTCTCGATGTAAGGTGTGCCGGAGGTCGCGGTGCAGACCAGGATTTTTTTCACGTGGATCTTCTGGTAAATATTCCCCTGGTCTCTGGATGGTGAGATCGGACTCCTGTGTTCAGTGTCGAGCACGTTAAAAATTCCTTGGCTGTTAGAAATAGAAAAGAGTAGACTTAACGGCCGCTGCCCAGACAAAATTCAAGTTAAAAATCTACCCAAATCATTTGTACCTTTTCTCATGAGGTATGTTAAGAGCAGCTATAGATGCACCTAACTTCTGAGGGTCTACTTAACTCTAGTGTTTGAGTTTATTAAGATGGACTCGCACATTGGTTAAACCATCCTCCAAGAAACTGTTTGTATACAGACTCTGTAGGGTCTTCTAAACCAGTATAAAGAAGTTAAGTTGCGAACTGCAACAGCTAAGTAGTCTTATTTTTTTACTTGGTGTGCCATGGACTGAAAACGTTTGGGAACCACTGAGCAAGTTATTGGAGTTGTTACTACATCTGCAGTTGCTTGAACTAAGATCATACCAGGTAGTTATTAGTTGATCATGAAGTAAAAGGTCCTGTTTATACACCAATGTGGCTTATTGGAAATATGGTGTTAGGCCCACATTTTCTTGACTAGGAATGATGTGATTAGCATAGCGCTGGCTGCTTTTACTTCCCAGACTTGTTCTGGTATTCGATTTTTGTTTATAGTTGAAATGGAGCAGTTTGCGATCGAAAAAATATACATCAATTGAAGAGTGACCCTAGATTGCTTGGCTTGGGCAACCATTGCCCTAACCACTTTGCTACCACGACTCCATAACCATACCAGATAGTTATTATAATCATTCCCATATCAGATGGTTATTATAATCATTCCCATATCAGATGGTTATAAGAATCATAGCCATGCCAGGTAGTTATTAGAATTATTCACACATCAGCTAATTAGAACTATGGCCACATCATGCAGTTTTTAGAACTATGCCACCTTTAGGTAGTTTTTTTCTTTGCCCATTTAATTTTTTGGTGTCAGAACTATACACTATTTATTTGCTTCAACAAATGACATTCCAGTGTTTAATGTGTACTTTATTGTTTATTGCTATTTATATAACTAACTATTCAGCTCCACGAAGGCTTGCACACACAAGTCCAAGGCGGCGGAGAGACATCAGCAACATGATGTTGAGATCCAGTTTATTTTTTACTAGATCAATGGAGTGTGTATGGAAACCAAAATTGGCCCTAGCTACACGTGTCTGTTGATGGGCCCTAGCTAAACGTGTCTGTTCATGGGCCCTAGTTACATGTGTCTGTTCATGGGCCCTAGCTATATGTGTCTCTTCATAGGCCCTAGCTACACATGTCTGTTCATGGGCCCTATCTACACGTGTTTGCTCATGAGCCCATCTACACATGTCTGTTCATCTGCCACTCTGAGTACCTTATTTGGTTGCACTACTGATATATTGACAACAGTAACAGTATTGCTGACATGCCTCAGACTAACCTCTGCGACTTCATTGACTACGTCCGTCCTACATCATTCATCCTACTAATAGTTTTGATTACATCTCTCACACATCAGTCAATTTTTTGACATCACTGTCTCCATCTATCCTTCCTGTCTCTCCACCACTGACTACTCAAACCCACTGATGACCATAACTACTTCCTCTCACCCCAAATCCTTTAGGGACCAATTCGCCTTTTCCTGGCCACTAAGCCTCCTTCGGCTTTCATCTTAAGGCACATGATATGATCGATTTCTTCATCAAGCATCTCTACCTTGAGATCATTTTCACCTCCACCCTTCAGTGGGTTCTCCCTGTCTCCAGCCCTTACACTTTCTTACCAGCCTCACTCTTGTGTGAAACTTGTCCTCACCACCCACACAGCTCCTCTGTCTTATGATATCTTATTCCGTCAGATCTTTATTCTGCTTTCTCGTCCTTCCACACTCATGATATTTTCTGATTCCTCCCTTGTCACCCACAGACGGGATTAAAACCTGAGGGACCTGCTGGCTAGAAGTCATATTAACACTGACCTCAAAAGTCACCATGGCACCATACTCAGTAATGACAGGCATGGTTGTCTTATGTGTCTCTATGTCATTCAGACACGTTCAGTGGCTTTCCCCAAAAGAGTACTTGATGTCAAATAGGGGTTCATGTGCAAGTTCAGCATCCTTATATATTCTATCATTACCACCAGTGTTTGATATACATTGGTGAGACCAGTTTAGAAATTCCAGCAACACCTTAATAACATCTTCAAGATCTCTGATTTCCCTATCGCCAACAACTTCAATGGTCCTAAGCACCAGAGAAAAGCCCAAATTCGAGTCAAATGCATCGACTCCTGCTCCTTGGATAATCGACATTGGTACAAGCTGAAGAATAGATTGAACTTCCTCATGAGGTGCCTTTTGCCGCAAGCATCAATGTATTCCATAACTTTACTAATGCTCTATTTTCTCTAACCTTACCTCCCTTCTCCCTCCCACTCCCCTTCACTTATTTTTCTTCTCTTTGCCATCATCTTTATGTGTTTTATGTACATGTATCACCATCTGGTCATTTCTACATTTTTAGTTTGGCCTCTATCAACTTATAAGGCCCTTTTCTTTTTCCAGTTACTTTATTGGCCAATCTTTTCACTTATACCCAATGTGGCTGATGGTCCACATCCATCCTAAGCTAATTATCTTTTATATGTGTTTATATATCTTTTTTTATGTGTTCACCTCCACCTCCTCTGTGTATTATTATTTGTGTGTTCATTGTTCCTGATGAAGATATTTTGGTAATAACGTCGATTTTGTTCTTGTTTGTGTTCCAATGCAGTGTCAGACCTCACCAATCCATGTTTTGAATACTCTTTATTGTAATCCACAGTGACACCACAGTTTTGTCTTATTTTGATATTACCTGAAGTATTTATAGACTACAGTTTGCACAATCAGAATTTAACATTATTACAAATGTTTCCTGTTTAACACAAGTTAAATAGAAAATCAAAATAATTGTTACTTAAATATTTTATAATGATATTATAATAATCAACGCCATTTATATTTGTCTGTATAAAATCAAACAACTAACAATGTCTGTGAAGGTCACAGAAGAGATTGAAACTCAGAAATTGTGTCTATTAACAATAAAATGTTTGTCTTCAGAAAGGAATACATCACCTAGGTTATCTTAAATCTTGCAAATATGTTATGTGTTAGCAAGGTGTCTGTCTAAAATCAAACAACTAACAATGTCTGTGATGGGTGAAGGTCACAGAAGCGATTGAAACTCAGAAGTTGTGTCTATTAACAATAAAATGTTGGTCTACAAAAAGGAATACATTACTTAGGTTTTTATAAATCTTGCAAACATGTCAGATGATAGCACTGATCTCTGCTATGGTGAACATATAGAAATGAAAAACAGTTCAGTAGTAAGAACATCTCAGTGGGGAAAATGCAAAATAATCATCAAACTGTATATTTAATTGATACTGAGCTGAGAAAGGATTTTTTTTATATCATCAGAATGATCATTTAACCTTTACACTGTCACATTATTTTTTCAGCATGTCACATTTTACTTTGGTTGTTGACTTTGAGAGCCTGTTACCTTTTTATTTGTTGGTCTAAAGATATGATTTTGTATAGACATAAATTAATTTTTAAAAACTTATTGGTGTAATTGTTTTTGTTTTGTTTGTGTGTGTGTGCGTGCGTGTATGCGTGCGCGTTTGTTTGTTGTTTTTTTTTTTAAGGTACAAATATAGAAAAACAGCACAGACATATACTCTCGTGTTTTTGGGGTCCCCTTACTTGTAAACAAATTTTCAAAGACGATAGATAATCAATGTTTACAAGATAGGCGTATCTGTTAGCTTCCACTACAAACATTTTTATTATATCTACATAAACAAACTAAACAGAAAAATACATTGCAAAAACTTAACTACCTCATTCTGAATAATGGGTGAATCTTCAAATCCCAGTGAAAAACAAGAAATTATTTCCAGATGTCTGAAACAAATTTCTAAATCGCCATTGTTTTTAACCGGACAGGACAGATGTGGAGTTTTCTACAATAAAAATAACAGCATATTCAGCTGATTTCTACGGTATCCCTGTTGTCTATCTATGATTAAAACACTTTGAAAAAACGCCGCCCTTTGAGCGTAAATTAAGTTGCATAAAAGTGACAGACAACGCCCTGTGCACATTTTTCCCCCGAATGGTTACATTAAAGTTAAAACAATTTAATTGTGTTTTTAAAAACTACTTTAATTTAAGTATCTAAAATTCATAAATATTTTCCATTTCCATTAAATTTTTCCAAAAACCATACAAAATAATTCAAGTAAATTCAGTGAAAAAGGCAAATGCAATGTTAGGTATGATAAAAAATATTAAACATAGGAGCAAGAAAGTGATAGTCAAACTGTATAAAGCATTAGTTAGATTTAGATTGGCGTACTGTGTACAGGTGTGGAGTCATTATTGTATAGAAGAAATAAACATGCTGGAAAGGATACAAAAAGAGCAACAAAACTAATTGTGGGATTCCAGAATTTCAATTATGAGGAAAGACTCTTAAAAACCAGATTATAGTGTCTAGAAAAGAGAAGAATTCGAGATGACTTAATACAGGTTTATAAGATAATCAAAGGAACGGATAAATTAGACTATAACAAGTTTTTCCAAATACTACCACCTACAAGTAGAAGAAGGGCATAGCTACAAATTAACTAAAAAAAGGTCCAGATTAGATATTTTAAAATATTTTTTTAATCACAGAGTGGTTAATGTTTGCAATGAATTGGCACAGGAAGTAATGGAAGGAGGGACAATTAATGCATTTAAGAATAGAATGGATGCGCATAACTTTTAGAGCAAGGAAATGTTAATGAAACTGGTTGTATACAGACTCTGCAGAGTTTTCTAAACCAGTATAAAGATGTTAAGTTAAATGTGTATAATAGGAGAAAAATATCTGATTTTCAATATTTTATACTTATTATTTGAATGCACCATTTGAGTTGGACAATCTTAGAAATGAGAAAATGACATTGTTACAGGGTAAAAAGGGAGTATGTGGCATAAAAGGGTTGATACCCCTGTGTGTTTGTTATTAATTATAGTGCAGAGAATCAGTCAGTTTGTTTTTAAACTGAGTTTTCACAATTTGTATTGGAATTCCCATTTTTTGCTATTGTGCTGGAAGATCTGAGAAGATTATTTTCTTCATCTTGATAACACACTACAAGAGGCATGAGTCCATAGAGAACTATGATCACATGCTCGCATTTGATATTAAATACAGTGGTTCTTTTTTGACAAGTAGAACATGATGATTATAAACTTTTGTGTATTGTTGTTGTTGTTGAATGCCCACAATGAGTAGGATTACTCTTTTGTGCGTCTTAAAAAAGACGTTAAGTGGCGGGTTGTCGTAGCTTCCCTCACATCCCAAGCGTGCTGATGAAGGTGGACAGGGGTCCTACAGGCTGTTGTGCTATGCTTGGCCTCATCTGCAAACCTCACCTTGTTAGCCAGACTGTTGTCCTCGACAACAGCCCATTTCCAGGACAACGAACGAGTAGGTCAGGTGAGGGTCTTGGCCAGTATATTTCTCCTGACCCTGGCTAACATTGTCTGATCAGTGTGTTTTGCCTGACCAGATGTTAGCCTCATCTTCCCTACTTTTGTGTAAACAGTACTTACATTTTGTTTTTTGTTGTGCATTCAAATATTCACATTTATTTGATTTTTTCCAGCATGCGTGTTTCAACATCTTGATTGGAGAATTCACTGAATCTCTGCGTTATTTGTTTGAAGCAGCGTGTGCACTTTTAAAAAATGCTCTTTTTATGTTGACTTTTTTGTTTAATATAGACCATTAAGCCTGACATAATCAAATAGAAAGCCCTGGTGAACTGGTTGTCTTTTATCAATAGAAGATTGAGATTTAACAAAACAGCTATTGCATTTACAACAAGCAAAAAAGGGGACATGATTGAGAAAATATTTTGTAGTGGCCTCATTTATTGGCTCTTTAGTAAGCCCACCTTGTTGGTCAGACTGCTGTGACCCAGTCTGTTTCCAGGAAAATGAATGAGAACATGAGAGTCTTGGGGAGTGAGTGGGACGAGTCTTGATCAGTATGTTTCACATGATGCTGGCTACTCTTCACTCCTGGCCCTGTAATAATAAACATGTACATCTGTGGCAAAGGGAAAAACCACCAGTCCAGGTCGAGATTAGGGTTGGAAGTGGTGGGTAGATATGACAGCTGAAGAAGGATAGGGAACAATGTAACTAGACAGACCATAAATTGTAGCTAGTAGTGTAAGAGAAGAGCTGGGAGGTCAAAGCCTGGGTTTGTAACTAGTTGTGTAAGGGAAGAAAGGTTAGGTCAAAGCCTGATCTGTAACTGGTTATTTAAGAGAAGAGTGGGGAAGTCAAAACCTAGCTTGTAACTGGTTGTTTAAGAGAAGAATGGGGAAGTCAAAGCCTAGCTTGTAACTGGTTGTTTAAGAGAAGAGTGGGGAAGTCAAGGCCTAGCTTGTAACTGGTTGTTTAAGAGAAGAGCGGGAAGGTCAATAGCTAGCTTGTAATTAGTTATGTAAGAAAAGGGTAGGGAGGTCAATAGCTAGCTTGTAACTGGTTGTGTAAGAGAAGAGTGGGAAGGTCAATAGCTAGCTTGTAACTGGTTGTGTAAGAGAAGAGTGGGAAGGTCAATAGCTAGCTTGTAACTGGTTGTGTAAGAGAAGAGTGGGAAGGTCAATAGCTAGCTTGTAACTGGTTGTGTAAGAGAAGAGTGGGAAGGTCAATAGCTAGCTTGTAACTGGTTGTGTAAGAGAAGAGTGGGAAGGTCAATAGCTAGCTTGTAACTGGTTGTGTAAGAGAAGAGTGGGAAGGTCAATAGCTAGCTTGTAACTGGTTGTGTAAGAGAAGAGTGGGAAGGTCAATAGCTAGCTTGTAACTGGTTGTGTAAGAGAAGAGTGGGAAGGTCAATAGCTAGCTTGTAACTGGTTGTGTAAGAGAAGAGTGGGAAGGTCAATAGCTAGCTTGTAACTGGTTGTGTAAGAGAAGAGTGGGAAGGTCAATAGCTAGCTTGTAACTGGTTGTGTAAGAGAAGAGTGGGAAGGTCAATAGCTAGCTTGTAACTGGTTGTGTAAGAGAAGAGTGGGGAGTGGAAAGAAAGCATGTTGATTAACACTAAAAGTACAAATCGGATCAGCTGGAGTCTCATATACGAATCTAAATATAACGGCCCAAATCAGGAGCTTATAGAAGAGCACTCATGGCTGCCATAGAGGTTCAAAGAGGACTGGAAAGATTAAGTTCAGCCATGCTTATATAGTAGGACCAATTATTTTACTCTCTGGGTTCTGCCCAGGTACTTTCATGCAAATAAATACATAGTGACCCGAAAAAAACAGAGTTGAAGGGAAATCATTTGGAACATGTCCTGTCTCTTTAAAACAGCAATTGATTGGTTCACATTTATTTCCATGTTTCTTCGTTCGTTCTCAATCTCCCACTACCAATTTCCATGTTTGATTTTTCTATTTTGGTCAGACATTAATTCTAAAGTTTCCATGTTTTAGTACAAAATTCATAAAGTTTTATCTTTATTACTTTAAGTGGGTTTATTTTGTGTCTTCTTGTTGAACAAAGATTTATCCACTTATTGAATCCAATCATTTGATGATATGGCTCAGTTCACATAGTTTCTTATTATATGAATTATTGTTTTTTTTTATTGTATTATAATGTATTACATTTTACAATGGCAATTGCAGTAATTTGATTCAATATATTAGTTTTATTGTGTCACAGAATCAATCAAAACCTTTCATATCCGTGTGGAGTACGTGTGGAGTACGTGTCTTCAACAAATGCATGCCAAACTCTCCATGAATTCTCAAACATTTTCTTTCCCCTGAGCTTTGTTCATGTGTGTGTGTCTCTCTCTATTTCTCTTACCCTGAAGATTCCAGATCAGAGACTGTCTTGTAATGCTATTAGCTGGTTTACTGATTGTGTACCCTATCCAACAACAGTATCTTTTCTTTGCTTTCTGTTCACTATTGTTCACATAATGCCTTTTTAAAAATTTAATCATATAGGAAAATCAAAAAGATAGAAAGATCATCTCTGCCCTAAGAAACATTGTTATTTGTTTTTCATTTTCCATTTCTGAGAATTCGTTGAATGTGATTTTCTTGATCTCTGCATCATATGCCAAGGCACACCATTTTTTTATTTGCATGATTTTATGAGATTTATTATTTTTATTTTATTTGTACATTTTCCAACTGTTAGACTTTTACCGACATCTGGTTTTCATTTAATTTACTGGCATCTTCTTCTCCATTGTTCATTCTCAAATTCCCCCTACCAAGCCATGAAAAAAGCATTGCAAGTAGCAGGATGTAGTTCGAAGAACAGAATGCATTGTGTCATAGCTTACAGCTTAACCGCAATATTTGCAACTTTCTGTCCAACACATCCAACTTCAGCAGGTCATTTTTGGATGCAGGGTTAGCCGTCCCTATTTGATCCCTTCTCCTTAGAAAATCTGCCCTGTTGCAGCCTGTTATCCAGGATCATCACGTGGAGATGGAGAAGGGTCTTGGCAGTTCTGGGTCGCTGACCCGAATGCTAGCAGCCAGCTTATCAATCCCACTAGTTGGCATCAATCATTCATGCACTTATCCAGTTCTTAGCATATACATATTTTTGCAAATACATTGATCAACATCTGATATTCCACTGTATGTTTCAGAAAGATGAATACTCCATGAACTATGTTTCAGAAAGATGAATACTCCATGAACTATCTTTCAGAAAGATGAATACTCCATGAACTATGTTTCAGAAAGATAAATACTCCATGAACTATGTTTCAGAAAGATGAATACTCCATGAACTATGTTTCAGAAAGATGAATACTCCATGAACTATGTTTCAGAAAGATGAATACTCCATGAACTATGTTTCAGAAAGATGAATACTCCATGAACTATATTTCAGAAAGATGAATACTCCATGAACTAAAGCATGTATCAGAAAGATGAATACTCCATGAACTATGTTTCAGAAAGATGAATACTCCATGAACTATATTTCAGAAAGATGAATACTCCATGAACTAAAGTATGTATCATAAAGATGAATACTCCATGAACTAAAGCATGTATCAGAAAGCTGAATACTCCATGAACTATATTTCAGAAAGATGAATACTCAATAAACTAAAGTATGTATCAGACTAAGAAAGATGAATACTCCATGAACTAAAGCATGTATCAGAAAGATGGTTTCTCCATGAACTAAAGTATGTATCAGACTAAGAAAGATGAATACTCCATGAATTAAAGCATTTATTAGAAATATCATTACTCCATGAATTAAAGCATGTATCAGAAAGATGAATACTCAGTGAACTAAAGTATGTATCAGACTAAGAAAGATGAATACTCCATGAACTAAAGCATGTATCAGAAAGATGAATACTCAGTGAACTAAAGTATGTATCAGACTATGAAAGATGAATACTCCATGAACTAAAGCATGTATCAGAAAGATGGTTTCTCCATGAACTAAAGTATGTATCAGACTAAGAAAGATGAATACTCCATGAATTAAAGCATTTATTAGAAATATCATTACTCCATGAATTAAAGCATGTATCAGAAAGATGAATACTCAGTGAACTAAAGTATGTATCAGACTAAGAAAGATGAATACTCCATGAACTAAAGCATGTATCAGAAAGATGAATACTCAGTGAACTAAAGTATGTATCAGACTATGAAAGATGAATACTCCATGAACTAAAGCATGTATCAGAAAGATGGTTTCTCCATGAACTAAAGTATGTATCAGACTAAGAAAGATGAATACTCCATGAATTAAAGCATGTATCAGAAAGATGAATACTCCATGAATTAAAGCATGAATCAGAAAGATTAATACTCCATGAATTAAAGCATGTATCAGAAAGATGGTTTCTCCATGAACTAAAGTATGTATCAGACTAAGAAAGATGAATACTCCATGAATTAAAGCATGTATCAGAAAGATGAATACTCCATGAATTAAAGCATGAATCAGAAAGATTAATACTCCATGAATTAAAGCATTTATCAGAAAGATGGTTTCTCCATGAACTAAAGTATGTATCAGACTAAGAAAGATGAATACTCCATAAATTAAAGCATGTATCAGAAAGATGGTTTCTCCATGAACTAAAGTATGTATCAGACTAAGAAAGATGAATACTCCATGAATTAAAGCATGTATCAGAAAGATGAATACTCCATGAACTAAAGCATGAATCAGAAAGATTAATACTCCATGAATTAAAGCATGTATCAGACTAGACTAAGAATGATGAATACTCCATGAACTACAGTATGCATCAGACTATGAAAGATGAATACTCCATGAATTAAAGTATGCATCAGATTAAGAAAGATGAATACTCCATGAACTAAAGGTGAGACCAAAAAAAGACATACATTCCAAGTAGGTGTGTGGTACCCTTCTGAGTTTGAAAGATTCTGTACATATAATATGTTGTTCTCTCTTCCCATTCAATATTATGAGTTTCTTCAGCATTATCACTTTGTGGTGCATATATCATCAACCAACCCTTGCCAAACTTGCCTGTCCTGTGCTATTTTCTCCAGTTCTTTTCAGCTTCTCCCTTTCTTGTATAAGCCTCCAAGTCTATTCTCCATTTGTTCTTTGTCCTTCCTTTGCCTCTTTTTCCTTGGCAGTTCCACAATTGCCTAGTGATAGTGGTTTGAGGCTTTCACAATGTGTCGCCTATCGATGCCACTTTCTTACCAAGAGTTCTTGTTCCATCCATCTTTGTCTTGTTCTCTCATAAGTTTTAATTAGTAATCTGTCAAACCACTGCAGACCAAGAATCCTTACGCCTCGTAAGATTGAGTTTGGTAATGCACTATATAAATGGACCTACTGCATGTTGGAGTTAAAAATCTTTTGTTTTGTATACATTTTTATCATTTTAAATTTCCATATGGCTTTTAACATGACAAAGATTACTAAATTTTTGTTTTCCTGTATTTTGCATCCACATATGCATTACTTGTCTTGTTTATGATGCTCCGTAAGTATGTGGGGCAAACTACCTCATCCAAGGCTGTTCAAATCAGTCTGAAAGAAGCTGTGTTTAATTTTATGTCTTTTCTGTGGGTATCTTTATATCTACTTCGTGGGAGATTCTGTCTAGTGTGTGTTAGTTATGTTCTGTAACTGGTGTTGGGTGTGATATAGGAGGGATATGTCATCTGGACAGTCCATATCTTCTGGCTGTTTATAAAAGGTCTACTTAATTTCCATTTCTCTCATAGGCTGTAGTTTCTTTCATAATCCAATCAACTGCCAGCAGGAACAGAAAAGGTGATCTAAGACAGGCTTGACAAACCCCACATTGAATGTGGTGATATAGGATTGACAAACCTCAGATTTAAGATGGTTAAATAAGATAGGATTGACAAACCTCAGATTTAATGTGGTGAAATAAGATAGGATTGACAAACCTCAGATTTAATGTGGTGAAATAAGATAGGATTGACAAACCCGAGATGAAATATGGTGATCTTTCTTTCTTTTTTGCGTTCAGGATCTTTTGGTCATGCTATATCTGCAGACCAGTCGCGATGATGAAGTCTGTAGTCTTCACTAGGTCGGAGCGGCTGCCCCACAGCTTTTGTCTCAGCTCCGCACCCTCTGGCCAGGTCTGGCATCTCATTTCCCTATAGATTGGGCATTCTTGTAGAATATGCTCAGGGTTCTGGCATCCTGTTCCACATGGGCACTCATCAGTGTGTGAGATCTTCAGTCGGTATAGATGTTCTAGTAGTCTGCAGTGTCCAGTTCTCAGGCGAAATAAGGTAGTTTGTTGATTTCTTTTGAGATAGTGAATTGGGTCTGGTGTACTGCTTATGTTTCTGTCTTCTCTCTATTGGTGAATATACTGATTTCTGATGATGTTCTTGATTTCTCTGTATGGTACTTGGTGATTAGATTGTGCCTTTTTGCTGCCATCTTTTGCCAGAGCATCAGCTCTCTCGTTTCCCGTGATTCTGTAATGGGAGGGTAGCCACTGGAGCGCTATTGTTGAGGATCTCTGGAGTTTTCCCAGTTCTGCTCTGATCTCTGATAACAGTGGTTCATTGTTGTTTTTTTTTTATTGTCTCAAATAGTTCTCTGCAGTCCATGAATACAGCTATTTTTGTTGGAGGTTGCCTTTCTGTTTGAAATATTCTCAGTGCTCACAGGAGGGCCATTGATTCTGCTCTAAGGTTTGTGGACAACTTTCCTGTTGGGAGGGCCTCTTTTGTGTCTTATGAATATGCCTCCTCCTCCGTTTCGGCCTGCCCCCTCTGCTGAACCATCTGTGTACACCTGTATCCATTTATTTGTATTATATTTCTCCTCAATCATTGTTTGTGCTAAAATTTTCAGCTCGTGGATACTGTGTTGGTCTTTTCTTCTTATTCCTGGGATCTCTGAACTTATTTCGATGTTGTTTATGTTGCAGCTTGGCTCTTCATAGTTAATGAGCATTTCTATTTCTGTAGGTTGGTTGGGAATTAGTTCTCCATATTTTTGGTGTAGGTCGTTTGATATATGAATGAAGCTGGTTCTCTTTAGCCTATTTTTAACTGGGTGTTTTAGTTTGATATGTATGAGAATATGGTGATATAAAATGGGCTTGACAAACCTAGATTGAATGTTATATGATTCGATGAGTTGTCCCTGATGGCAACATTCGAGTTTTACTTGTTTTTGCAACAATCAGTAGGTCTTTATATGGTCTGACATTCTGATTGTTTGTTGGTATTTTAGAAACAACAGCATTTAATGTCCATGTTTCACACACATAAATGTATACATTGTCACGGCTCCAGGGGCGTCGCAGTGACTTGGGAAAAGTATTGGGCTCGATATTATACGCCAAGGTCAATCAATAAATATTAGTTTTTCAGTTACAAGATAGTCTTATTTATTTTGTGTCCGAAACTCAACTTATTCCCACCCCCCACCACACAATTGGTATCAGATGTAAATTATGCAGTCAGAAGTCATTAATATTTCTTTGGTTACAATTGCTTATATATAGTAGAAGTAGAAGATATATGCTTTTACAGCATGTTTATGGGTAATATGTTATTAAACATTCTTTCATCAAGTTAATGATAAAAGCATGAATCTCAGCTGTTACAATAGCAGACATGAAACAAATTAATATTTTTTTACTCTTTCCTGATTTAAGAGTATTTACCAGACTCATGAAAGATGTTTTTTTCCTTCAGTAATAATCAAGCTCTGAGTATGTCCTATTCTTAGTTTGTCGAACAGATGGTATTTCAGTCTGTCGGACCGAAAGGTGCATATATCGCAGTCAAGCTGTTAACTAGTGGCACAACGCATTCCGTTCTCCGGACTAGATCCTGTTACTTGCAAAGTCCTGTTCAGGGCCTAATAGCGAGAGATTGAGAAAGAATGAAGAAGAAATCTGTTGTGGCCTGTCGGAGTCTAAAGATTACTACCTGCTCACCTCAGTTGAACTGGTAGTATGCATCAGTTGGTGTGATCTGCTTTCCTCTTGTTCCTGTATCTATAACTGGTAAACCTCTTGGCCTCATCATATGTTAATCCTATATTGGAATAAGATGGAGTCCACTGTATCACAACTCTCCTGAACCGGTAGAGTATCACTCCTTTAGGTCTGTATTATTCTGGCTTCCCAGTGCTGTAACCACTGGCAGCGTGTCTGTGAAATACCACTTGTCTCTCTAAATTTTCATCTGACATTACAGCTTCTGCTGCAGTATTCAAGGCCTCTGCTTCTGCTTTGGTTACTTGAGCATTTTCCAGTCGCCACTGATAACTGTCTTTTTGTACTGTTTTTAGGCTCAGAAATATTTCTCCATTTCCATTGTCTGTTGCTTGGGTAGTGATTCGCTATGTGTTTTACAGTTAGAGTCCTTCTTTCTGTTTGTCTGTTTCTTTAAACAATGCTGGAAAATGTTTTCTATCAGTTCCAGGAAGCATGTGCATAGGTTATATATGTGATATGCCATTTGTAGGACCTGTTCTCCACTTTTCTTTCCTTGATGCCACAAAGTTGCACCGCTCGTCTTCCCCTTCCAAACCCATTTATTGTCTAGTACATTGGGTGGTCTTTCAGCCTTCTACATTTCTCACCTTGTTGTTGGGTCGTGCCATCTATTCTTTTCTAGGTGGCAGGTTTATAATTTGTTTTTTCAGTTCTTCAATGGGTGTTCGGCCTTTATACCCTCTGTTATGATTTGCATTGCTTGGTTTTAAACTCAAACATGAAAGATTGTTATATTTATTATTTTCCTGTTATTCAAGAGCAATTACTGTAAATATAAAAGATTTGTTACTGTCCCGTTATTCAAGATCAATTCTGTAATCATGAAAGATTTGTTACTGTTCTGTTATTCAGAGCAATTACTGTAACCATGAAAGATTTCTTCATGTTAATTTCCCGTTATTCAAGAACAATTACTGTAACCGTGAAAGATTTGCATTTCCTTTCTTAATCTAATCAAGCTCTGCTCACCTAATGTAGCAGACATAAAGAGTTTCATATTTGTTACTTTCCCGTTATTCAGATGCAATTACTGTAACCATGAAAGATTTGTATATTTTCTTATCTGGACTTAAAGTTCTGAGCAGTTGCTATAGACAAGACAGTACAGTCTGTCTCAGATTTCTCTTATTTTCATAGTTTTATCCCTTGTCTGCCGTGTGTGGGGGGGGGGGGGGGGGGGGGGGAGAGATATGCTTTAACTGCTCCTCCCGTAGTGTCAACAGTAGTGATGGAGAACTAGTTCTACCGCTCCTCACAGGGATTTTAAGAAAACATATTTCATTTCAAGTAAAATACCTCACAATGTCATTCACATTCAAACTTAAAGAGAACAGGTAGCTAGAATTTCCAAATGTTGGTATTGCATGCCCGCCCGCCCAGCCAACATTTTGATTAGTGTGCAGTAGTCATATGGGTTTGTAGGAAAGTCCTAGAAACAATCTTACTATTAATGATCTTTTTGTCACTCTTTACATCTCAAATTTGCTGAGATGATTTGGTTGATCAAATCACATGATTCTCACTTACCATGCGAGAAGTCCAGGATCAAGGGTTCAAATCTCAGACGAGCAGAGATATTTTTTTCAATCTCATTTTCTGTTTAAAATCTGATCAATACATTCCATTCTACGATGACATCATTTTCTGATAACCTCAACACACAAAAATGAATAAATAGTTGAGGTCAGGGAACATGTCCAGTTTGTTTAATCTCATTTTTTGTAATTAATAAAGCGAGATCATTTTTACAAAACTGTTTCTGTTTGCTTGCATAGTTTTAAAAAAAAAACAAAAAAAAAACACTAGATACTTCCTTTCCTAAACTTTATTTTCAATCAGCACAGTGGTCTATGAGTGTGAACCTCACCCAGGGTTCTAAAGGTTCAATTCCTAGACAAGACCTTTGATTTTTTTTTTCTTCCCATGTAATACATTCCGTTTTGTTATAACACCATTTTTATGATATTCTTAGAAAGAAGAAAAAAAAACTGCATATTGCACTCTTTTGGTGGAAGATGGAGTAGCAGGTTGGGGGGGGGGGGGGAGCGCGAGATGCGTGTGATTGGAGGTGCTGGGAAGAAATAGAATAGGCGGCTTGGAAGGCATGGGAAGGATGCGAGAGGAAGATCCTTTAATTGTTAATCTGCTGTTGTTTCTTTTATATTGTACAGTTCAGCTGGTGGGCAGATGTTCCATAAGTTTGCTAGAATCCCATGTATGCCTGTATCACAGTGGTCTCGAGGTAAGGTGTCCGCCTCGGATGCCAGAGGTCGCATGTTCGAATCACGGTGGAGACCAGGATTTTTTTTCACATGATCTCTGGGTAGTGAGATCGAACTCCCGTGTTCAGTGTCGAGCACGTTAAAAGCTCCTTGGCAGTTGGAAATCGAAAAGAGTTGGCTTAACAGCCGCTGGCCGGACAAAATTCAAATTAAAAATCTACCCAAGTTATTTGTACCTTTTCCCGGGTGGTTTGTTAAGAGCAGCTATAGATAGCTCCTAACTGGCTGTGAGTCTACTTAGTTCTAGTGTTTGAGTCTATTAAGATGGACTCGCACATAAGTAAAAACCACCCTTCAAGAAACGTTGTATACAGACTCTTCTAAACCATTATAAATAAGTTAAATTTCATCTGACCATGATGCCCCCAATGTCTGTTGTTCACATGGATTTGATAAAAAAAAACGTGTTGATTTGCATTATTCTGTCTTTTTTTAAATTTTTATGCCCAAGTAATGAGAGCATGGAGTAACACCAGGGTTAGGTGATCAAGGCCTACACCTCACAAAGCTCCTGGAACGGGCTGTATCACAGAAGTCTGACCAGTGAGATAAATATTCACCTTTTATTCCCTAAAGTTCTGAGGGGAACCTCACATTGCACTACAGCTAGGACTCCTCCAGTGCACTTCCTCAAGTATGCATCTAGATGTTATGAGCATCTATCACAGAAGAAATGTTAAGAGTTAACTCCGCACGAAATTACTTCCACCAACAATATACTCTATATGTTATAAAGTTTCCAGTACTTAACTTTTGTTGAACCACAAAGCAATCATTATTCAAGCAACATATGTTGTATTTACTGTTTATTATTAAAAGATTAGTGTTGCACATACAAAACATTTTTTCGTATTATTTTGTTGCTTGTTCTTTTTACCTTTTCTTGTACGTGTGTTTTGCTTGTCTTTTCATGTAGTCTAATTAATTTTAAATTCTGCCTATTTTTTTGTATCACTTCTTTCTGACATCTCCAATGAATGTTGCAGTCTTTCCCACTCCGCCCTTGTCTCTCTTCCATATATCTCCATGTAGAAAGTTAACTGAACTTACATTCTTCTTGTACTTCTTGCTTAGGGCCATCACTACGGTTGACCCCCTTCAGATGGCCTGTGTCAATTCATACTGTGCGCTCGCTCTTGCGGTGGTAGAATCAGTAGCAATTGGTTTTACATGGTGAGGTTGATATCCCCATGCACAACTTTCTTTAGATGCCTTTTATGACATGAATGGAAGTACAGTGGGCTATTCTTTCTGCCCCGAGACCTACTTGAGGAGACCTCCACATACCGACTGAACTGAAATCGATGACATTTGAGGTCTTCCATAGGAAAACAGTGACCCAGCTATTAATCAAAAGACAGCTTTTAAATATTATATTTAAGTTTCTCTTCTTTCATAGTAGCATAAAGGCTGACTTAGTGTTTGAATTTTATTTTCATTATGGCCTAGTGCTTGTACAAGGGGGCTTCAAATGAAAACCTTAAAAGTGGGATAGAAATTAGAAAAACCATGCCTTTCTATTGTAACTTGTTAATATGGTTGCTAAGGATGTCAAGAATGTCCTGCACGCACACGTGCTATCACGGTGCAGACAAACAACATGACGCCATAATTACAGTTAAAAGATGGCCACCCCACTATTGACATGCACCAAAGAGCAGCAGCGTTCTGTTATGTTTCTTGAGCAGTGAAGGGGTTGAAACATCTAGAAATTCATCTGCGAATGAAGGTCAGGTATGTTGTGGTGCATACTTTTCACTCCAGCAAGTGTCATTACAGCCGATCAGCAATTTTCCTTAAGGAAGTCCACTACTGCAATCGACTCTAGGGTCACTACTGGGTGTGCCTGACTCGGTTGCGAACAATCTGTCACAGAACCGTTTTGGAAGTTCCTCCTCCACTCATAGTTCTCACACAGTGGATCTCACAGCTCTAGATCTTACTCTTATGTGTTTCTAGTAAGGAACAAGTCTGACATTGGTAACACAATGTAGGAATAAAAAATGTATTTATCAGCCTCCTCTTAGTTGAATGAAACACTCTGTGTTTCAAAATCGGTGCAATTTGATAGTGAACACTGTTCGCCTTCTGAATTCTATGTGCAATCTCTCTGTCCACTCTGCCGTCCCCAGTGACCATAGTACCTAGCTATTTCTTCTTCTTCTTCGTTCGTTCCCAATCTCCCACTACCAAACCCTGAAAGGGCTTAAGTAGCAGAATGTAGTCCAGAGAACGGAATGCGATGTGTCGTAGTTTACAGCTTGACTGCGATATTTGCACCTTTCGGATCAACACATCCAACTTCAGCAAGCATTTTTTTAGTACCGGGTTAGCATTCCCTCTTCGATCCCTTCTCCTTAGCCAGTCTGCCCTGCCGCAGCCTGTTATCCAGGATCACCGCGTGGAGGTGTAGAAGGGTCTTGGCAGCTATGGTTCGCTGACCACTGCAGCTCATGCGCTGCTCAGCATCTTGATCCTGTTCCTAGCTATTTGAACTTCTGTACTTGCTTGATACTTCTCTACACTTGTTCATGTGATATCAACATAGTCTCTGTCTTGCCCGTGTTGAGCTTCATGTCATATTCATTACAAGCGAAATGAAGATAGTTCAAGGTCTTCTCCATTTTGATAAAAGATGACCTGATCATCAGCAAACAGTTCATTGAGGGTTAGCCAATGGTGTAATTTTATCAAAGTAAATTAGGAACAAAATGTAGAGAAAGAATACACCACTCAGTACTGGAAACCAATTTGTCATACCTGCATTCATTCGTACTACACCTTGACTGTTTACTTACAAGGCATTATTGCCATCCAGCCTGGACATTGATGGACAATTTGTCTGGAAACAGGAGGAGAAAAAAGCCAGTGATAGACGGTAGAGGAATAATAACTTAAGACCAGAAAAAAGCAGAGCACTTCAACCGGTACTTTGCCTCTGTGAACAGAGCAGGAAAGCCTTCTGAGTTAGATAAAGAACATCTAGGACATTTGAAATGTCAAGAGAAAGTCCCAACCGCTAGTGCCTCCATATCTGAAGATGACGTTAGTATGCAAGAAATTCAACAAGATCTGAAGAAATTAAAACCTAGAAAGTCTCATGGGCCAGACAGAATCTATAATGAAATTATAACTCACCTGGGCTCATTTGGGGAAAGAAACAGTCCTCAAGTTAATCAACATGACTTAGAGAAATAGACCACTCATTTGGGGAAAGAAACAGTCCTCAAGTTAATAAACATGACTTAGAGAAATGGACCACTCATTTGGGGAAAGAAACAGTCCTCAAGTTAATAAACATGACTTGGAGAAATGGTCCACTCATTTGGGGAACGAAACAGTCCTCAAGTTAATAAACATGACTTGGAGAAATGGACCACTCATTTGGGGAAAGAAACAGTTCTCAAGTTAATCAACATGACTTAGAGAAATGGTCCACTCATTTGGGGAAAGAAACAGTTCTCAAGTTAATCAACATGACTTGGAGAAATGGACCACTCATTTGGGGAAAGAAACAGTTCTCAAGTTAATCAACATGACTTGGAGAAATGGACCACTCATTTGGGGAAAGAAACAGTTCTCAAGTTAATCAACATGACTTGGAGAAATGGACCACTCATTTGGGGAAAGAAACAGTTCTCAAGTTAATAAACATGACTTGGAGAAATGGACCACTCATTTGGGGAAAGAAACAGTTCTCAAGTTAATCAACATGACTTAGAGAAATGGACCACTCATTTGGGGAAAGAAACAGTTCTCAAGTTAATCAACATGACTTGGAGAAATGGACCACTCATTTGGGGAAAGAAACAGTTCTCAAGTTAATCAACATGACTTGGAGAAATGGACCACTCATTTGGGGAAAGAAACAGTTTTCAAGTTAATCAACATGACTTGGAGAAATGGACCACTCATTTGGGGAAAGAAACAGTTCTCAAGTTAATCAACATGACTTGGAGAAATGGACCACTCATTTGGGGAAAGAAACAGTTCTCAAGTTAATCAACATGACTTAGAGAAATGGACCACTCATTTGGGGAAAGAAACAGTCCTCAAGTTAATCAACATGACTTAGAGAAATGGACCACTCATTTGGGGAAAGAAACAGTTCTCAAGTTAATCAACATGACTTGGAGAAATGGACCACTCATTTGGGGAAAAAAACAGTTCTCAAGTTAATCAACATGACTTAGAGAAATGGACCACTCATTTGGGGAAAGAAACAGTTCTCAAGTTAATCAACATGACTTGGAGAAATGGACCACTCATTTGGGGAAAGAAACAGTTCTCAAGTTAATCAACATGACTTAGAGAAATGGACCACTCATTTGGGGAAAGAAACAGTTCTCAAGTTAATCAACATGACTTGGAGAAATGGACAACTGCCAAAAGACTGGAAGAATGCGCATGTTATCCCAATCCTGAAAGGCAACATACCTCCAGATGAACCAAAAAGCTACCGTCCCATCTCATTAACATCATGCCTTGGACAATTAGCAGAAAGAATGATAAATGCACACCTTTACTGGTTCCTTGAGAATTCATAAATACTTTGCCATGAACAGGCAGGCTTCAGAAAAGGCAGTTGCACAGAAGACTAGCTTTTCAGGTTGACACAGAAAATTCATGATGGGTTCCAAAATAAGAAACATACAGTAGCAATCTTCTTCGACTTTCAACAGGCCAATAATCGAGTGTGGAGAAAAGGTCTCTTGATGAAGATGACTGACGTGCGGATTAGCGGAAAGCTGTACAACTGGATAAAATATTTCCTCATTGACCGAACAATCCAGACAAAGATGAACAATGCAGTCTCCCCTAAAGAAGTCTTAGAGGAAGGCTTACCACAGGGCTCAGCTTTGAGCTGCACTCTCTTTCTCATTTACACAAATGACCTGACTAAGCACATCAAAGTGAAAAAGCCATGTATGCTGATGATTTGGCAATATGGCAGAGCCATGAAGATGTAGAAAGTGCAGCATAAAGATTAAATGGAGACCTGAGAAGACCGCATGAGTATTGTCAAATGTGGAAACTGAAGATAAACTGTGAAAAGACTGTTTACACTATCTTTACCAATAGCCACAAAGTAGCCAAGAAAAATATCAATCTGAGATTCGTCAAACAGAAATTGACCAGAGAGGAAGATCCTACATATCTTGGAGTCACTCTCGACCGACAGCTTAGTCTCAAGAAACATGTTCAAAATGTTAAAAGTAAAGCATTGAGGCGGCTACAGTTATTGAAGAGGCTCGCTGGTACAGCATGAGGATCAGACAAGGACACTCTGAGAGGCTTGTATCTTGGATATGTACGCTCTGCTTTAGAATACAGAGATGTACTCCTGACAATATGCTCACAGACTAATGTATAGTCCCTGGACAGAGTCTAGAACAATGCCCTGCGCCTTATTAGTGGAGCAATGAGGTCAACGCCCACTGCGGCATGTGAAATTCATGTGAATGTAGAACCCCTTGAGATGCGAAGAGATGTGGTTGCTTTGGAAGTTGGAGTTGCGGCACTTGTCACGGACTATAAGACACAAATTGGCAATGCCATCTCCACATTGAAGATCAGCTGCAATGGATAGTTGTATCTTGTCCCAGTGGTGCAATGTGACAGATGTTTTTCAATGCCATAAGTGATAGCATCACATTCACTGATGAGTCATGGCATTTGCTCTATCCTTTTCTCACACTACTCATTACATCTATCATCACTGACTCTTTACATCTATCATCACTGACTCTTTCCATCTATCATCACTGACTCTTTCCATCATCAGACAATTGTCAGTTGTCCTTTTAAAAAAAATTGTCCAACTACAGTCATTGATGATTGATGAAACGTAAGACTAATGCGAGCAGAGAAGCATCGTCCACAATGTGTGCAAGGAAAATCCAAACTGGTTTGGGTCATTGCACGGTGTCTCTTCTCAAATGCTGTGTCCTTAGTCTATCTGCAACTAGTATCTCCTTTGTCTGTATTCCATGCTTAACCCTGCCTCTCCATGCAACATGATCTATGGCGTCCTGTTCCCATGATTACAAATCGATGTCCACATCTATTTATGCAAAATAAAGCCTGCCAGATCTTACAGTGACAGTCTGTTGTCAATATAGGTTACTGAAAATTATAGATTCTTATGCCTTTACCATCCATACCCGAGGGGAGAGGAGACTAACGTCTTGTCAGGCAAAACATGCTAATCAGACAATTAAGTCAGGGTCAGGAGAAACATACTGATCAAGACCCCACTTCACTTCCATGCAGTTGTCCTTGTACACAGGCTGTTTCATGGCAGCCTGGTTAACAGAGTGGGGATTGACGTGATCCTAATAATTGAGAGCGCCACGTAGGTGAAGCCAAGATTAACACAACAGCATGATCGAGATGTGAGGAAAGCTACTTCAATATGCCACTTAACACCCTTTTTAAGAGCGCACACAAGGGTAAACATACACCATCCATACCTATGTCTGAAAGACATAACGCACTTTGTAGTCTATAAAGCCCATATAAATACTCTTCTGTATTTCTATATATTTCTCTGCAAGTGTTCTTTTACAAAATATTGCCGTATTTTACCAATCCATATAAAACAAACTGCAACATCTTTTGCAGCAGATATATTTCTCATTTGGAAGACCTTGTTTTTTGGAGTCATTTTTTTTTGCTCATTCGTCTTATTTCTCTATTCCTCAAGGTTGTGTGTGTTGCACTATGTTTTTATTTTGCTCCTGACGGCCTAGTGCATCTAACTTCGACATGCATTTTATGTAAGGATTTGCTTCCCCTGGAGTAACAGCGAGTGCTGAGATGGGGAGCGAATCCAGCACCTTTGATTTGTGAACCATGTCACTTAACCACTAGGCCATGCTGTCCTCCTAGAACTCGTATGATGATGAAAATAAAATAGCTGGATTGTGCTAATAATTTCCTTTATTTTCATGTCCGTGTCTCAGTCAACATAATGTTTTAATGTGTTTCAAAGATAAGCATTCATATATAAGGGGCAATGATGACAGTGCATTCTATACCAAGACACATGATCTTTTATACAAGACACATGATCTTTTATACTAGACACATGATCTTTTATACTAGACACATGATCTTTTATACAGGACACATGATATTTTGTTCAAGACATGATCTTTGATACTAGACACATTATCTCATACACAAACCGCATGATCTCTTATACAAAACACATGATCTTTTATACAAGACACATGATCTTTAATACTAGACACATGATCTTTTATACTAGACACATGATCTTTTATATAGACACATGATCTTTTATACTAGACACATGATCTTTTATACTAGACACATGATCTTTATACTAGACACATGATCTTTTATACTAGACACATGATCTTTTATACTAGACACATGATCTTTTATACTAGACACATGATCTTTTATACTAGACACATGATCTTTTATACTAGACACATGATCTTTTATACTAGACACATGATCTTTTATACTAGACACATGATCTTTTATACTAGACACATGATCTTTTATACTAGACACATGATCTTTATACTAGACACATGATCTTTTATACAAGACACATGATTGCATATTCCAGGGGTTACCAACCTAATGGTTGGTAACAGATACTAGGATTGACCTGGCAAGTCACCAGCAGATTTTCGACTGTCAAAAAATTCTGAAACAAAGGAGGTCACACCTCCCGACGACACAAGTGGACTGAAGATAAGATAGATGACATGATCTTTTATACAAGACACATGATTTTTACGCAAGACACATAATCTTTTATACGCAACACTAATGTTGACAAAACCGTAGCAGATGCACAAAAGTCTGAACAAAATATGCGCACAATTGTTAGAATGATTAATGAGGAAACAGCTAAACATGGTCATCAAATTGATGAACACAATTTATACAGGTTAAAGGGATTTTTGTTGCTGACAAAGATTATTTCCTTTTTCCCCTCTTCGGTTTTGCCTGAAAAGAACAAAATAAATATTATTATTTAATATTTAGCATACAGAACTTTGGTAAATAGCTAGAATCCTTAGGCATGTCAGTAAATATAACACAATTGGTTATTTAAGAACAATAAAATTAGATACGAACTTAGAAACAAAATACCCCATCAGTTTTAAGGGACACAAATTATATTTTCCAACACACTTTCCTCCGACTTTCAAGGTTAAACTGTCAACATAATGCTATGTGGCAGTTAAGGAATGACACAGATAAGAAATAGCAGAAATAGGTCAGTATGACAATATTCAACTTAAATCTGCACATTTAGAATTCAAATTTTCAAGAACAATTTATTTACCCATACGCTCCAGCATGTTACTACTCCTGGCTCCTATTTTGGTTATCTGGCACCTAGATTCTAAATAGATTTGTCAACCCATAGATTAACATGCTGGGGCACCTTCAACTTGATGAAAATGGCAAGAGGCACAACGAAAACCACCAGACTATGAGAAGATCTTCTTCTGTGTTCATTCTCAATCTCCTGCTACGGGGACGGCGTGGTTAAGTGGCACGGCTCACAACCCAAAGGTGTTGGGTTCGATCCCCATCACAGTACCAGCCGTTACCCCGGGGAAACAAACCCTTAGAAAATGCAGGAGAAAGCAGACCCTTACATAAAATGCATGCTGGAAGTCGGATGCACTGGGCCGACAGGCGCAAAATAAAAACCACAGTGAAACGCACACCGCCTTGGGGATTAGATAAAATAAGACAAACGCAAAACAAACAAAAATATCCTGTTACCAAGCCCTGAACAGGGCTTTGCAAGTAGCAGGATGTAGTTTGGAGAACGGATTTGCGTTGTGTTGCTAGTTTACAGTTTGACTGCGATATTTGCACCTTTCGGTCCGACACATCCGCCTTCGACAGGATGAGAATATCTATTTGACTCAGTAGTCTTACCAATGCTATTCTATAGAAGTGAAACTTGTGCTTTGATAAAAGCCATGGAGAAGCAGCTACGGACAACGCATGCCTCGCTTAAGCGAACAGCCCCAGATGAGCCAACACAGCAGTGACATCTGAGCATTGTCACATGGCAAGGATGTCCTACAGCATGCCAACAACTTCAAGCATCACTGGACTGGCCATGTAGTCGGAAGTAAAGATGAATGCTGGAGCCTTGCAAGTCACCAGCGGATTTTCATCTGCCAAAAAGAATATGAAACGACGTCTAACGACACAAGTGGACTGAAGATAGATAGAAAGAAGTAAAACTGAGCCGCAAAAAGATATAGGTAAAAATCAAGACTCACCGTGTTCATTTTGGATCCAGTTGCGATCAATGAAATAATCAATATTACTGAGGGCTTCTTTTTCAGAATATTCTGGTACCAAAATGGGTACAAATGGATCAAGTGCTTCAAAGCCCTGAAAAATAAATGAAGTGTTCACTTGTGACTAAAAATAAAATATTTGGAAAATTCTAGCATTTTTTGTGGTTAAAAACTGTACGGGAAAAGAATAAATAGAATTATTTAACAAAATAAAACAGGGCATTAAAGTTGGCATAAATTGTTCCAATGCTAAAAAGTTCTGAAATTATTAATTAAAATATGACATGCCAAAAAGTTGTGTGGCTGCAGGGTAAATTACATCAATTTTGTATGAGGTCTGGCAAAGTTTAAAAATTGATGCAATTTCACCGAAACAGCATTATTTTTCAGCACATATTTTACTGTGGTTGTCAACTTTGAGAACCTGTAACATATTTAATTTGTTTGCCTATAGATATAATTTGTTTGTGTAGAGAAATAAATTAATAAAGAACTTGGTGTAATTGTTTTTGTTTGTATGTGTGTTAGTTTCTGAGATACAAGAAGATGACATATGGTAAAAATGTCAGTTTCTGGTGCATAAAATTGGGGTTGTTTTGTTAGCAAAAATAGCAGCCTTGGGAATGGAAAGATTTAAAGACTGTAGCACAATGAAAATTAAACTTTATTCTTAATTAAGTTAAAAGGCAAGGGTCTTCAAGATAAGTAAACTTTTTTAGTAATTAACATACGGGTAGATGGAGAAAAAACACATAAAAATAATATCTGCAAACCTCTTTTCCAAGGACATAGAGTGGAGTGTAGTTTTCCCTCTGCGACAGCCTGTTTAACTCCCAATCAACGGTGCAAACAGCAACTCCATGTGTCTAACAGAGCAGCAAATAAAAGGAAAAAAAACTGTAAAAGCATGTAGCACAACAAGCAATCTGCACAGCTAAGTAGTCAATGTGATATCCCTTATGTAGATGTTGAATGATCAAACACTTGGACACAATGTCTAGCCAAAACTGCAACCTCATTTATTTGTCACTTGTCATTCCATAAGAACTAGGAACTGCAACAGTCACTTGTCATTTCATAAGAACTAGGAACTGCAACAGTCACTTGTCATTTCATAAGAACTAGGAACTGCAACAGTCACTTGTCATTCCATAAGAACTAGGAACTGCAACAGTCACTTGTCATTCCATAAGAACTAGGAACTGCAACAGTCACTTGTCATTTCATAAGAACTAGGAACTGCAACAGTCACTTGTCATTCCATAAGAACTAGGAACTGCAACAGTCACTTGTCATTCCATAAGAACTAGGAACTGCAACAGTCACTTGTCATTCCATAAGAACTAGGAACTGCAACAGTCACTTGTCATTCCATAAGAACTAGGAACTGCAACAGTCACTTGTCATTCCATAAGAACTAGGAACTGCAACAGTCACTTGTCATTCCATAAGAACTAGGAACTGCAACAGTCACTTGTCATTTCATAAGAACTAGGAACTGCAACAGTCACTTGTCATTTCATAAGAACTAGGAACTGCAACAGTCACTTGTCATTCCATAAGAACTAGGAACTGCAACAGTCACTTGTCATTCCATAAGAACTAGGAACTGCAACAGTCACTTGTCATTCCATAAGAACTAGGAACTGCAACAGTCACGTGTCATTTCATAAGAACTAGGAACTGCAACAGTCACTTGTCATTCCATAAGAACTAGGAACTGCAACAGTCACTTGTCATTCCATAAGAACTAGGAACTGCAACAGTCACTTGTCATTCCATAAGAACTAGGAACTGCAACAGTCACTTGTCATTCCATAAGAACTAGGAACTGCAACAGTCACTTGTCATTCCATAAGAACTAGGAACTGCAACAGTCACTTGTCATTTCATAAGAACTAGGAACTGCAACAGTCACTTGTCATTTCATAAGAACTAGGAACTGCAACAGTCACTTGTCATTCCATAAGAACTAGGAACTGCAACAGTCACTTGTCATTTCATAAGAACTAGGAACTGCAACAGTCACTTGTCATTCCATAAGAACTAGGAACTGCAACAGTCACTTTCCATTAACTCCCATTTTGGGCTGTCTTCTCCTCCATAATGAGCATCTACTTAAATCAGCCATCCTCTTTCATTGTTGTTTGCTAGGTGTTCTTTTGACATATTAAGTTCTTTGCTAGGTGTTCTTTTGACATATTCACAAATCTTTGCTAGGTGTTCTTTTGACATATTCACAATTCTTTGCTAGGTGTTCTTTTGATATATTCAGTTCTTTGCTAGGTGTTCTTTTGACATATTCAGTTCTTTGCTAGGTGTTCTTTTGACATATTCAGTTCTTTGCTAGGTGTTCTTTTGACATATTCAGTTCTTTGCTAGGTGTTCTTGATCGTGTTGGATCATATGACCAAACACAGACAGACGACGGCAGACAGTGTCCAAGATGGAGGGAAGACCTGTCTTTGCAGTGACCTCGACATTACAGAGATCAAACCAACAGATCCCAAGGCTGAGATGCTAGTTGCGCATATGAAAGGCATCGAGTCTTGATATGTCCTGTTTAAGTTTGATAAATACAAATTTTGGATCCGAGGGAGAGTCTGTCATTATTCCACACCCTACGAAGGTCATTCATAGCGGAGGCAGCAAGCCCGATCCACCTTAACATGTCAAGTGCACTGCGTCCATCGGATTAAAGCAACCTTTATTCCCTCAGCTCCATAAATCTCCTGGTCGGACTTCCCCAATGGGACTAAACGCAGTTATTGTTTGTTTTTATAGTCAATTAGCAATATTACTGATATAACCAGGTTTTCAAAGCAAGACTTTGCCCACAAATAGTTCTAATAATCACAGTGTACCAATCTTCATTCCTCAAGACTAAGCACTTACAATAGTGTGTATAAAATGCCTTGTTTCAAAGGCTTCATTCAACTGACAAATCTACACATCATTATTTTTTTTCCCGTTCGCTTTATTTCTCTATTCCCCAAGGCAGTGTGTGCTGCACTATGTTTCTATTTTGCGCCTGTCGGCCCAATACATCCGAATTCGGCATGCATTTTATGTAAGGGTCTACTTCCTCCTGCATTTTCTAAGGATCAGCTTCCCCGGGATAACGGCAGGTGCTATGATGGGAAGCAAACCCAGCACCTTCGGATTGTGAGCCATGCCATTTAACCACGTCATGCCCACACATAATTTAAATGGCGTGGAACATCAAATATAAAGGGAAAACTGAAATGAAGACCTGTACTATCCCTACAGATCTGCTATTTCCTTGACGACTCCAACTTAAATGACTGTACAGTGATAGTAAGTGAGTGTGTTTGATGAGTTTGCAGCACCAAATCATGTCCATTTGGTATTCAAAGTAGGCTAGCAGTGACGGTGGTCTTGAAGACAAGTACCTTTGTGCCAGGAAAACATGTACAAAATCCATTCAGGCAATATCCAACTGCAGATTCGTCCTTGGTCCTATTAGGCTATTTTATATTTTTTTTAACGTTCGCCTTATCTCTCTATTTCTCAAGGCGGTGTGTGTGCATTACACTGTGTTTCTATTTTGCGCCTGTCGGACTAGTGCATCTGACTTCGGCATGCATTTTATGTAATGGTCTGCTTCTTCCTGCATTTTCTAAGGGTTTGTATCCCTGGGGTAAAGTCCGGTACTGCTATGGAGATCGAACCCAGCACCTTCGGTTTGTGAGCACAACCATTACCACCCCCCCTCCAAACAATTTAGCCAAACAATTCCACATGAGATGAGAAGAATAAAGAGCAGTAGAAGTGGAGAGCAGGATTTGATGGAGTGTCATGGGTGGAGCTAAAGATCTCCCCACCTCTATTGAAGTTGCGAGCTGTTGGTGCAGCCCCATGTTTCAGGGGCAACCAGAATGATTCAGTCAAGTTGACAATTTTCAGTAGTTAGATAAAGCAAACCCTGCTCCAAGGGCCCTAAACATTAAATACAAGTCTAACAGTCATAGTTAGAGGCTTGCTGTATATAATTTGTGTTCTCATATGTCTTTCTATATAACCTTTGCAATATCCAATGTTTTTAGTGACACAACAAAGATGAAAATATTTCCCCATACCTGTTGCACAGTGATGCTTTTAGTGGCACACATAAATAAAAAGATATCCCCAACATGTTTCACATTGATGTTTTTAGTGGCACATAAATGAAAACATCTCCCCACCCTGGTCTACAGTGATGTTTTTAATGGCATACATAAATAAAAACATTTCCCCAACCTGGTCTACAGTGATGTTTTTAGTGGCACACATAAATAAAAACATATCCCCACCATGGTCTACAGTGATGTTTTTAGTGGCATACATAAATAAAAACATTTCCCCAACCTGGTCTACAGTGATGTTTTTAGTGGCATACATAAATAAAAACATCTCCTCACCCTGGTCTACAGTGATGTATTTAGTAGCACACATAAATGAAAACATCTCCCCACCCTGGTGTTCAGTGATGTATTTAGTGGCACACATAAATAAAAACATCTCCCCACCCTGGTGTTCAGTGATGTTTTTAGTGGCACATATAAATGAAAAGATTCTCCTAGCCCTGGTGCCCAGTGATGTTTTTAGTGGCACACATAAATGAAAAGATTCTCCTAGCCCTGGTGCCCAGTGATGTTTTTAGTGACACACATAAATGAAAACATCTCCCCACCCTGGTGTTCAGTGGTGTTTTTAGTGGCACACATAAATGAAAAGATTCTCCTAGCCCTGGTGCCCAGTGATGTTTTTAGTGACACACATAAATGAAAACATTTCCCCACCCTGGTCTACAGTGATGTAATTAGTGGCACACATAAATGAAAACATCTCCCCACCCTGGTCTACAGTGATGTATTTAGTGGCACACATAAATGAAAACATCTCCCCACCCTGGTGTACAGTGATGTTTTTGGTGGCATACATAAATAAAAACATCTCCTCACCCTGGTCTACAGTGATGTATTTAGTAGCACACATAAATGAAAACATCTCCCCACCCTGGTGTTCAGTGATGTATTTAGTGGCACACATAAATAAAAACATCTCCCCACCCTGGTGTTCAGTGATGTTTTTAGTGGCACATATAAATGAAAAGATTCTCCTAGCCCTGGTGCCCAGTGATGTTTTTAGTGGCACACATAAATGAAAAGATTCTCCTAGCCCTGGTGCCCAGTGATGTTTTTAGTGGCACACATAAATGAAAACATCTCTCCACCCTGGTGTTCAGTGGTGTTTTTAGTGGCACACATAAATGAAACGATTCTCCTAGCCCTGGTGCCCAGTGATGTTTTTAGTGACACACATAAATGAAAACATCTCCCCACCCTGGTGTTCAGTGGTGTTTTTAGTGGCACACATAAATAAAAACATCTCCCCACCCTGGTGTTCAGTGATGTTTTTAGTGGCACACATAAATGAAAAGATTCTCCTAGCCCTGGTGCCCAGTGATGTTTTTAGTGGCAGACATAAATGAAATAATTCTCCTAGCCCTGGTGCCCAGTGATGTTTTTAGTGGCACACATAAATGAAAAGATTCTCCTAGCCCTGGTGCCCAGTGATGTTTTTAGTGGCACACATAAATGAAAAGATTCTCCTAGCCCTGGTGCCCAGTGATGTTTTTAGTGGCACACATAAATGAAAAGATTCTCCTAGCCCTGGTGCCCAGTGATGTTTTTAGTGGCACACATAAATGAAAAGATTCTCCTAGCCCTGGTGCCCAGTGATGTTTTTAGTGACACACATAAATGAAAACATCTCCCCACCCTGGTGTTCAGTGGTGTTTTTAGTGGCACACATAAATGAAAAGATTCTCCTAGCCCTGGTGCCCAGTGATGTTTTTAGTGACACACATAAATGAAAACATTTCCCCACCCTGGTCTACAGTGATGTAATTAGTGGCACACATAAATGAAAACATCTCCCCACCCTGGTCTACAGTGATGTATTTAGTGGCACACATAAATGAAAACATCTCCCCACCCTGGTGTACAGTGATGTTTTTGGTGGCATACATAAATAAAAACATCTCCTCACCCTGGTCTACAGTGATGTATTTAGTAGCACACATAAATGAAAACATCTCCCCACCCTGGTGTTCAGTGATGTATTTAGTGGCACACATAAATAAAAACATCTCCCCACCCTGGTGTTCAGTGATGTTTTTAGTGGCACATATAAATGAAAAGATTCTCCTAGCCCTGGTGCCCAGTGATGTTTTTAGTGGCACACATAAATGAAAAGATTCTCCTAGCCCTGGTGCCCAGTGATGTTTTTAGTGGCACACATAAATGAAAACATCTCTCCACCCTGGTGTTCAGTGGTGTTTTTAGTGGCACACATAAATGAAACGATTCTCCTAGCCCTGGTGCCCAGTGATGTTTTTAGTGACACACATAAATGAAAACATCTCCCCACCCTGGTGTTCAGTGGTGTTTTTAGTGGCACACATAAATAAAAACATCTCCCCACCCTGGTGTTCAGTGATGTTTTTAGTGGCACACATAAATGAAAAGATTCTCCTAGCCCTGGTGCCCAGTGATGTTTTTAGTGGCAGACATAAATGAAATAATTCTCCTAGCCCTGGTGCCCAGTGATGTTTTTAGTGGCACACATAAATGAAAAGATTCTCCTAGCCCTGGTGCCCAGTGATGTTTTTAGTGGCACACATAAATGAAATAATTCTCCTAGCCCTGGTGCCCAGTGATGTTTTTAGTGGCACACATAAATGAAAAGATTCTCCTAGCCCTGGTGCCCAGTGATGTTTTTAGTGGCACACATAAATGAAAAGATTCTCCTAGCCCTGGTGCCCAGTGATGTTTTTAGTGGCACACATAAATGAAAAGATTCTCCTAGCCCTGGTGCCCAGTGATGTTTTTAGTGGCACACATAAATGAAAAGATTCTCCTAGCCCTGGTGCCCAGCGATGTATTTAGTGGCACACATAAATGAAAAGATTCTCCTAGCCCTGGTGCCCAGTGATGTTTTTAGTGGCACACATAAATGAAAAGATTCTCCTAGCCCTGGTGCCCAGTGATGTTTTTAGTGGCACACATAAATGAAAAGATTCTCCTAGCCCTGGTGCCCAGTGATGTTTTTAGTGGCACACATAAATGAAAACATCTCCCCACCCTGGTGTTCAGTGGTGTTTTTAGTGGCACACATAAATGAAAAGATTCTCCTAGCCCTGGTGCCCAGTGATGTTTTTAGTGGCACACATAAATGAAAAGATTCTCCTAGCCCTGGTGCCCAGTGATGTTTTTAGTGGCACACATAAATGAAAAGATTCTCCTAGCCCTGGTGCCCAGTGATGTTTTTAGTGGCACACATAAATGAAAAGATTCTCCTAGCCCTGGTGCCCAGTGATGTTTTTAGTGGCACACATAAATGAAAAGATTCTCCTAGCCCTGGTGCCCAGCGATGTATTTAGTGGCACACATAAATGAAAAGATTCTCCTAGCCCTGGTGCCCAGTGATGTTTTTAGTGGCACACATAAATGAAAAGATTCTCCTAGCCCTGGTGCCCAGTGATGTTTTTAGTGGCACACATAAATGAAAAGATTCTCCTAGCCCTGGTGCCCAGTGATGTTTTTAGTGGCACACATAAATGAAAAGATTCTCCTAGCCCTGGTGCCCAGTGATGTATTTAGTGGCACACATAAATGAAAAGATTCTCCTAGCCCTGGTGCCCAGTGATGTTTTTAGTGGCACACATAAATGAAAAGATTCTCATAGCCCTGGTGCCCAGTGATGTTTTTAGTGGCACACATAAATGAAAACATCTCCCCACCCTGGTGTTCAGTGGTGTTTTTAGTGGCACACATAAATAAAAACATCTCCCCACCCTGGTGTTCAGTGATGTTTTTAGTGGCACACATAAATGAAAAGATTCTCCTAGCCCTGGTGCCCAGTGATGTTTTTAGTGGCACACATAAATAAAAAGATTCTCCTAGCCCTGGTGCCCAGTGATGTTTTTAGTGGCACACATAAATGAAATAATTCTCCTAGCCCTGGTGCCCAGTGATGTTTTTAGTGGCACACATAAATGAAAAGATTCTCCTAGCCCTGGTGCCCAGTGATGTTTTTAGTGGCACACATAAATGAAAAGATTCTCCTAGCCCTGGTGCCCAGTGATGTTTTTAGTGGCACACATAAATGAAAAGATTCTCCTAGCCCTGGTGCCCAGTGATGTTTTTAGTGGCACACATAAATGAAAAGATTCTCCTAGCCCTGGTGCCCAGCGATGTATTTAGTGGCACACATAAATGAAAAGATTCTCCTAGCCCTGGTGCCCAGTGATGTTTTTAGTGGCACACATAAATGAAAAGATTCTCCTAGCCCTGGTGCCCAGTGATGTTTTTAGTGGCACACATAAATGAAAAGATTCTCCTAGCCCTGGTGCCCAGTGATGTTTTTAGTGGCACACATAAATGAAAACATCTCCCCACCCTGGTGTTCAGTGGTGTTTTTAGTGGCACACATAAATGAAAAGATTCTCCTAGCCCTGGTGCCCAGTGATGTTTTTAGTGGCACACATAAATGAAAAGATTCTCCTAGCCCTGGTGCCCAGTGATGTTTTTAGTGGCACACATAAATGAAAAGATTCTCCTAGCCCTGGTGCCCAGTGATGTTTTTAGTGGCACACATAAATGAAAACATCTTCCCACCCTGGTGCCCAGTGATGTTTTTAGTGGCACACATAAATGAAAAGATTCTCCTAGCCCTGGTGCCCAGTGATGTTTTTAGTGGCACACATAAATGAAAACATCTTCCCACCCTGGTGCCCAGTGATGTTTTTAGTGGCACACATAAATGAAAAGATTCTCCTAGCCCTGGTGCCCAGTGATGTTTTTAGTGGCACACATAAATGAAAACATCTTCCCACCCTGGTGCCCAGTGATGTTTTTAGTGGCACACATAAATGAAAAGATTCTCCTAGCCCTGGTGCCCAGTGATGTTTTTAGTGGCACACATAAATGAAAAGATTCTCCTAGCCCTGGTGCCCAGTGATGTTTTTAGTGGCACACATAAATGAAAAGATTCTCCTAGCCCTGGTGCCCAGTGATGTTTTTAGTGGCACACATAAATGAAAAGATTCTCCTAGCCCTGGTGCCCAGTGATGTTTTTAGTGGCACACATAAATGAAAAGATTCTCCTAGCCCTGGTGCCCAGTGATGTTTTTAGTGGCACACATAAATGAAAACATCTCCCCACCCTGGTGTTCAGTCGTGTTTTTAGTGGCACACATAAATGAAAAGATTCTCCTAGCCCTGGTGCCCAGTGATGTTTTTAGTGGCACACATAAATGAAAACATCTCCCCACCCTGGTGCCCAGTGATGGCACTGAAAATGCTGTAATAGCACTTACCCATGTTGGACTTAGCATCTTCTTGAAGTTATGAACTAGAGAGATTTCACCTGGCTCCAGCTGTAACAAATTGAAGTATAAATAAGTAACTACTGTTTTATCTTAGATCCATCAATAATTGGGCTCCTGCCCGTCTAATCCAATATCTGAGAATAGTTGGTTTTATAGTGTTGACATATCTGTAGGTTTCCTACAACACCTTGAGCAAAGTAGTCAAAAGCTGAGCATTTGTTGCCAGAGATATCGGGATGCAGGTGAATTGGGAGCATTTAGTTGGTGTTGTTTCGAATGCCCGCAATGAGTAGGTTTTCTCATTAGTGCACCCTGAAAAGTGGCAGGTTGCAGTAGCTTTCCTCACATCCCGACCGTGCTGATGAAGGTGGGCCGAGGTACTCCAGGCGGTTGTGCTATGCTTAACTTCATCTGCGTGTCGTTCCCTACTACGGGAACCACGTCGATCTCTCACCCCATTAGCCAGGCTGCCATGAAAACGGCCCGTTTCCAGAGAGGGTTATGAGGAAGCCGAGGTGAGGGTCTTGGCCAGTATATTTTACCTGACTCTGACTAACATGTCTGATCAGTATGTTGTGCCTGAACAAACGTTAGTCTTCCTCCGCTGAGAATTTAGTTAGAAAAGAGAACTAATTCTCAATTCCACTCCCGGCTATGACATAAATTATAATTTGCACAGTTACCTCCCAAAAATACTTTGACGTAAATTATTATTTGTACATTTTTTTGGCTTGGCTTTGTTCGTTCTCAATCTTCCGCTATCAAACCCTAAAATGGTTTAAGTAGCAGAATGTAGTCCAGAGAACGGAATGCGTTGTGTCGTAGTTTACAGCTTGACTGCGATATTTGCACCTTTTGGTCCAACACATCCGACTTCAGCTAGCATTTTGTGAGTACCGGGTTATCATTCCCTCTTCGATCCCTTCTACTTAGCCAATCTGCTCTGTTGCAGCCTGTTATCCAGGATCACTGGATGGATGCAAGGGTCTTGGCAGCTCTGATTTGCTGGCCCTGATGCTAGCAGTCAGCTATGGTCACTGACCGCTGCAACTCATGCGCTGCTTGTACATTTTTTTAAAATTACTGACAGAAATGTATTATTTTTTGTTAATGAAAATTTAAACTTCAATAAAAGTTAAAAACAAATGTTACAAACATTTTGTGCTGATGTGTTAAAGTTGTAGTGTGGACTCTGATTTAACTCACCCTTTTCTTTTCAGAGTTTTTCAGTGCATTCAAACAATCCCATTGGACAAAGAAAGAATTCACTGATGAAACAGCCACAAATACCTTTAACCTGCAGAGGTAAATTTGAATAAAATGGTTTATACCCCCAAACTGTTAAAAAAAAATTAAGTTAAGAAAATAAAACTGTGGAGCGCACACAAAAATTGTTGCCTGCATTTAACCAGTCTAAAGTGAAGTAGAAAATAGTATCACTAACATACCACAATCATAATCAATATCTGGAAGATACTTCACAGAACCGCTTTCATTGCACCTGGGGCGCCCCTATATTTGCTCAATTGCTTTCATTGCTGAGAATGCTGACAACAGAACACGAACTTCAAAGCTCCTGATTTTCCCCTTACTTTGTTGTTAGATACCTATTTACAGCTGGGTCAACTGAAAGAAGCGGTCAAGCCCTGTAAAAACTCATGACATATCCGTTCGGTCAAATTGAGCATGGCGAGATTAAAACCTGGAATGTTAGGATTGAAAAACCAATCCCATGACCCCTAGGCCACTACATCTCTCGTATACTATTATGTAAGCATATATATGTGATGGACAAGGCAGTATTTACAAATAGTTACAAAATCTTAACAGTGCAACAGACCTGGCAAATTAGTCTGAAGGAAATGTATTAGACTTTTACTCTTTTTTCTTCTTTGCGTTCAGGATCTTTGGTCATGCTATATCTGCAGGCCAGTGGCCATGATGAAATGAAGTCTATAGTATTCACCAGGTTGGAGCGGCTGCCCACAGCTTTTTTGGCAGGTCTGCATCCTCTTGCCAGGTCCGGCATCTCATTTCACCATAGAGTGAGCATTTCTGTAGAATGTGTTCAGGATTCTGGCCCCCTGTTCCACATGGGCATTCATCGGTGTGTGAGATCTTTAGACGGTTTAGATGTTCTATTAGTCTGTAATGACCAGTTCTCAGGCGAAATAAGGTAGTTTGTTGGTTTCCTTTGAGTTGGTGAATTGGCTCTGGTCTACTGCTTTTCATGTCTTCTCACCATTGGTGTATATACAGATTTCTGATGATGTTCTTGATCTCTCTGTATGGTACTCGATTTAATTGTGCTTTTTACTGCCATCTTTTGCTAGAGAGCTCTCTTATTTCCTGTTTCTGTAGTGCGAGGGTGCACATTGGAGAGATATTGTTGAGGATCTCTAAGTTTTCCTAGTTCTGCTCTGATTTCTGATAACAACGGATCACTACTACATCCCTCAACACAAATTTTAGTGACATTGTAAGACATATTGTAAGAGGCAACTTAAGAGAGATAGGCTTTGGGCCAGCAATCCCACTGTAAAAAAAATTATACGCCAGAACAACAAGAAAATAATTCCCGTACACCTCTTGGTAGAGGAAAAGCGACTAAGCCAGCTGTCAAAATAAGTTGTAATGCTTAATTTGTTCATGAAATCGTAACAAGTGAGACATAAACATTTGCTACCTGGAGCCTCAAACACACGATCAGTCAAACAATACTCTAAGAAAACAAGGAGAACCAGGAAAGTGGATAAACAAAGTAGGGAAAAGAATCACAAACACAAGTATATTTTAGAATATTTTAAAGTGTTTTTGAAATTGTTAATACTGAGTTTTTTAAATTCTTTACAGTCTCATCAAATTGAAATTAATGGCACTCAAAATATCAGTTGCTGTCTGGTTCGATTGAAATTGACATCTAACACATGTTTTCTGTTCTGTTGCATAGTACCAGATGTTTACATTTTTAGAATGACCATATTTATGGTGGAATTTCTGGCGCAAGCTCATCTTTAGTTTAAGGAAGAATTCCTTCTGTACTATCTATATTTATATTTCTGGTATGTTTAACTTGTGGCGTTCTGCATAACATAATAGACACTACGAGAACCAAGAAACTTTAGATCATTTTTGCTGGCCAATGATCATGTATCTTGTTTACAAGTGGATATTCAGTACAAGTCTGATTTAGAAGACTTTGACTGGGCTAGAGAAGATAACACAAACATTCAAATACATGTGGTGAGAAAAATGAATTAAAATTTACTCCAAATTAATTAAATTAAAATTTTCATACTAATACATACTTTTAATATGAATACTTCATGCCATAGATAATTTAATTGTGTCATTAAATTTGTCAATCATAATCTGTTTCTAAGAATCGACATCACTGCACTCTGGGCATCCCCATAGGCGCTCAGTCTATCTCAGCAAATGGCGTTGGGTATGGATGCTGTTGGTTCATGTAGCTCACTGGTTGTACACTCTTCTGCACCATACTCCGCTTGAACCTCGTTTAATGTTGAAAATTTATATCCGGTGGATTGCTGCTTCATCTATTGCAGTGTCCTCAGGCATCATCACAATCGGGGTATCTCTAGTGCAGCCCAAAACCAGTCGCATACCTTCATTCTGGATGCGTTCCAACCTTTCACACTGTGTTCTTGATAGTGTGAGGAAGTTCGTAATTGATGACAGACAACACGACCTGACAAAATAGGATGAACAGGGGGCGTTGTTCCAAGTTGGCAGCAGCCATGGTCTTGAGTGCTCCTAACCCTCGCTTACATCTTTGTATGATATGGTCAACATGGCAATTATAGGAATGACTGCGATCAAATATCACTCCAAGGTATTTCAACCTGTCGCTTCCTGTAAATGGTGCAACCATCAAAAGTGATGCCTGAGTTCACCCTTTCCTATGGAATTATTCAAAGAGTACCACATCATGCAGGCCTTGTTCAGATTTATCTTGGAGCTTGAGTCATCACACCACTGTGAGATTGCTTGCAAGGTTTCCTAGATGTCTTTGACCAACTCTTGCCTGTCTGAGCCAGTCCTGTATGTTAGGATGTCATCGGCAAATGTCAACGTTCGCCTTGTCCCTGTGGGTCATTGGCCACTTTTATTGTGTAGATGTTGAACAGCACCGGCGAGAGCGGAGAACCCCGAGGCAGTCCTGGACATATTCATAATTATAAGTTTAGTTCAATCTGTTTAATATCAATTCATTTTATTTTGAAAAAATGAACAACAAACTATTTTTTTTTTTTTTTGCGTTCGCCTATTTCTCTTATCCCCAAGGCGATGAGCGTTGCACTGTGGTTTTTATTTTGCGCCTGTCGGCCCAGTGCATCCGACTTCATCATGCATTTTATGTAAAGGTCTGCTTCCTCCTGCATTTTCTAAGGGTTTGCTTCCCCGGGGTAACGGCCGGTGCTGTGATTGGGATCGAACCCAGCACCTTCGGATTGTGAGCCATGCCACTTAACCACTAGGCCACGCCGTCCCCTCAACAACAAACTATTTGACATATGGAGTTGTGGTTTTTGGAACCACACGCTGAGCTCTGCATGACATCTTCAAAAACCATGTTCCCAATGGTAGGCGCTGCGGACTGCTAAACGCATACTGACTATTGTATTGTGTATAAACATGCTATAAAAAAGGCTGAACATACAGGTATTTGAATTTAAATACGTTCAATTTCGTCCTCTACGATTTAAACTGGGAAATGTGCTTGTAGTAAATTTATAGAGAATTTTGAAATGATATATTCTCCTTTTCACTCAGATTGGACTCAGCCCATTATTGAGGATCATGAAGCTAAGTTGTAGCAGAAGACCTTTGTGAAGTAGATCTGTTCAGTTTGTTTATGTAGATGTAATAAATACGTTTGTAGTAGAAACTAACAGATGTGTCGATCTTGTAAAAGAGCACTATTCATTCTCTGTGGCAACTTCAAAAATTGACTAGGCACCCGACACACCCAGAAACAGGTGAGTCTAAAAGTTTGTGTTGTTTTTCATCATCTTCATCTTCTTGTATCTCATAAACTAACACACACACACAACAAAAACAATAAAACCAACAAGTCCTTTATTTATTTATGTCTCTGTACATGAGAAATCATATCTTTAGCCCATAAAAAAAAGGTTACAGGCTCTCAAAGTCAACAGCCATAGTAAAATGTGATGTGCTGAACAACAATGTCGTAGCAGATGGAATAGTGTCAATTTATACGTTGCTAAGATTAAAATAGAAACTTAAAAAATTAGGCTGAATTTAAATGGTTAATCTAGAAGTATCTCAGGGCATACTGCAGAATGTGGACTTGGGTCCTCCTCACTGTAGAATAATGCAAGGCTTCTCAGTAGGCTCACCACTATGTGGATCCCACTAATTATACCTACTTCATTTAACAGGATGCTGTAGTAGTAGCTGTCCATCGTTGTCGATAAGGACCGCCGACATCATCCTTGTCACAGATTTCCCTGTTGGGTGTGGGTGCGCATGTGGCTGAACAGGCCAATGCAGTCACGAAAACATCTGCTACATATCGGGCACACGAGGTTTGTAGAAGGTGATGGTGTTCCCACTGTTCAGGATTTCCGGGTCTCGCGTCTGCTCTGGGCTTTCACAACACGGTCGTCTTCGTCGGTAGCTACATCCGATTTGACTGCGCTTCTCTAGTCAGATCTGTTTTGCGCAAGACATTCCCAGGTGTCGATGTCTATCTGGCAACTTTTCATTGAGTCATTCAGACCGTCTTTAAAATGTTTCTTTGAGCGCCCTCTCTCACCTCGCCGTAGAGAAGCTTCTTTGGGAGCCGCTCGTCTGACATACGGACGAGGTGTCCGGCCCATCCTAGTCGTGCTTTTTCTAGCAGTGCATGGATGCTGGGCATGTTAGCCCTCGAGAAAACCTCGATGTCAGTGACACGATCTTGCCATCGGATGTGGAATATTCACCTCAGGCAACCTGTGTGGAAGTGGTTTTAACCTCCTTGCATGTCCAGAGTATACAGTCCAGCTTTTGCAAGCGTATAGTAAGGTTGGAATGATGGTTGCATGGTAGACAGGATGCTGTAATGCATCACATTTCCAGGTGCTTAGCATGGATGTGAGGTGAAATCTTGGTCAGCACACCTGACCCTGACATCCATCTGGGTTACAAGATATGGTCTAGTGCAGTGTTTCCCAACCACCGAAATTTCCTGCCAGTCCGTGAAAACGTAATTACGACTTAACCCCTTAGCTGCAGCGTTCGCCTTAAGGTAAACTAAGTTCTATTAAATTGTTGGTCATGTATTAAACTACCGATATGGTATGAGAAGACTTTTTCAACCCTGCCAGTAATCAAAGCCAAACAGAGAAACTGAATGGATGTTAATGCAGCGCTTCGTTTCTCAGAAACAGCGTTGACGCCAGTTATAAAATATTCCAGCCAAGAAGCAGTAACAGATTTTGCACTAGCTTTACTTAAGTATTGGCTTGGCCTCGTTCGTTCTCAATCTCCCACTACCAAACCCTAAAAGGGCTTAAGTAGCAGAATGTAGTCCAGAGAACGGAATGCTTGACTGCGATATTTGCACCTTTCGGTCCAACACATCCGACTTCAGCAGGCATTTTTTTAGTACCGATTTGCATTCCCTCTTTGATCCATTCTCCTTAGCCAGTCTGCCCTGCTGCAGCCTGTTATCCAGGATCACCGCGTGGAGGTGTAGAAGGGTATTGGCAGCTCTGTTTCACTTGCCCTGAAGCTAGCAGTCAGCTATGGGTCGCTGACCACTGCAGCTCATGCGCTGCTCAGCATCTTCAACTTAAATATTGAATGTAACATACTTTGGCCACATCAAACGCCACAATGGCTTAGAAACAACGATACTGGAGGGTATGGGTATAGTACCTGGCAAAAAAGGGAGAGGCAGACCGAGGAGATGATGGACATGAAACATTACATAGGCTCTGGAATTGACAGTGGCAGAGAGCTAGCCAGGGATTTATTGTCTTACAGATTGGCTGTCTTGAGAGCGACACTCTGCAAAGAACATCCTACATGATGATTGCTTACTCAAAAGTTCAAAACGTTCTATTATTAGCAGTTTTGTTCATACCATCAAAAGAAAAAGATGATTAAATCAATGAGAGAGCTTCCAACACAAATACAAGATGACTATCATAATATAAGTAGGCAAGAGCAGATTGTCATACTGTGCCTCAGAACAGGACACAACCGACTCCGCAACTACATGTTTATTTCTTCTTCGTCTTCTTCATCGTATGCAGTCAGACATCAACCTTTTTTTTTTTTCGAAAAAAGCAGCGGTCATCCTGAGGCTGTCGACACTGCCATAGAGCTTGTCTAGTGTTACCACTGGTGATGGCCACATCTGCTCTCTCTGATCCTCGTATGTTGGGCAGTTTTGCAGCAAATGCTCAGCGGTCATTTTCCCGGTACCACGCGGGCATTCGTCAGTGCCACCTATCTTCAATTTGTTGAATAGGTGGTACCTCAGTCTATTGTGGCCAGTGCGAAGTCTGAAGACCACGACCTGCTCTTTTCTGTTCAACTGGTAATAGGCATCGTTTTTTGAGCCACATGTATAAAAAATTTAGGATTGGCAGCTCAAGTACGTGTACATGTGAACAGTCACCCCAGACTGTGGAGCATGTACTTCAGGACTGTCCAGAGTATGCGATACTGAGGCGGACATACTGGGCAAGAGAAACAACACTGGAAGGGGAACTATATGGACCTATGTGTGAACTGCAGAAGACAGCGAGGTTCATACAAGGGACAACTTTGCAGATGTAGACATACTCAAAGCGAACGAAAGAAGAAGCAGTTTTATTTACTGCTTGGTTTTTTTGTTATTTAAAAATCTGCAAAAAATGAATACACAAAATACTATATAAATAGCGTATTTAAAATTCTATCTGGACGGTCTGCAAAAAATTCTTCCTGTTCGCAGGTGTAAATAGGTTGAGAAACATTGGCCTAGTGATCATGTAATATCAACACTATCTAGTAAATACTAGGTGAAATAAAGAAACATACCTTTTTGTTGATGCTTGCAGCCGTAGCTCCTTTAGAATGACCCCAGCACAATCTGAGGAGAACTTGATGCGAGTAAGTCCCTGCAGCACAAATAAAAAATTAGTTATCTTGATGATGTAAAAATATCTTTATTTTAAAATTATATACACAGATAAACAATAGCAAGAGATACTGTACACAAATTGTATATCTTGCTTGAACCTGTCTTGTTCTTTAAAAAAAACAACTATCATTACAGTGTTTATTCTCATTGCAGAGGTCCACAAGGAGGATGTATAGGGCTGAGGAATAAATGCTGCTTGCCCCTGCAGTAGCCATGCACATGCAAAATAGGTTTTTATTTTCCCTCTGATTGAAAAAGAACTGATGATATGCTGAGATTCTGAAAAGATGTCCTCGTGGGTCAAATTGCTCAGTAAGCCACTCCTCTTCTGCTACATTAAAAATTTTTTAAAAACTATAAAAAAAATACTATCAATATATAAATAAACCCATTGATGGTGAGGGTTCATTTGTTCTAGGGTCAGAGAATTTAAGCTGCTTGTCATGTCAGTTACAATGCAAAGTGCAGGTAAACTGATTAATTCACAATAAAAGAAACATTGTGGTCCTTAGCAGTGTTTGTAGGCCCTCCCAACAGGAAAGTCGTCCACAAACCTCAGAGTAGAATCTATGGCCATCCTGCAAGCACTGAGAACACTTAAAACAGAAAGGCAACCACCAACAAAAATAGCTGTATTCACAGACTGCAGAGTACTATTAGAGGCAATACAAAAAAAAAAAAACGAACCACTGTTATCAGAGATCAGAGCAGAACTAGGAAAACTGCAGAGATCCTCAACAATAGCGCTCCAGTGGCTACCCTTCCATTGCGGAATCACAGTAATCGAGAGAGCTGTGACGCTCTAGCAAAAGATGGCAGCAAAAAGGCACAATTTAATCATCGAGTACCATACAGCGAGATCAAAAACATCATCAGAAATCAGTATATACACCAATGGAGAAAAGACAGGAACATAAGCAGTACACCAGACCCAATTCATCAACTCAAAAGAAATTAACAAATTACCTTATTTCGCATGAGAACTGGTCACTGCAGACTACTAGAACATCTATTCTGACTGAAGATCTCACACACGGATGTATGTCCATATGGAACAGGAAACCAGAATCCTGAACACATTCTACAGGAATGCCCACTTTATAGGGAAATGAGATACCAGACCTGGCCACAGGGTGCGGAGCTGAGACAAAAGCTGTGGGGCAGCCGATCTGACCTGGTTAAGACTATAGACTTCATCATGGTGACTGGCCTGCAGATATAGCATGACCAAAAGATCCTGAACGCAAAGAAAGAAAGTAGTGTTTGTACCTGTGTCCACCTGATTAATATACTAAACATTCTGTAAACCCTACCCTTTTCATCCTCATTCTAAGTAAAAAAAATGTCACACCTGATTTCCACATCAAATGGACATTGGTCTTGATTATCAAGCTGCTTCTTCATCTATCAACTAACACACTCTGGTGAGGTTTATGAAGGAGACATTGCGTTTCATATCTTCGCCGGTCCCCCACAGCTTTTCGAGCATGGCCGCTTATCCAGACCAGACTGCGTCTCTTTGGTCTGCAAAGGTAGGGCATTCTTGCAGAATATATTCTGGTGTTTGCTTGGGTGCTACACAATCGCACATGGCAGTGCCTATAAGACCCATTCTGTGTAGGTAGGCCATGAGTCTACAATGTTCCATTCTGAGTCTGAAGATTCCTGGCTGCCCATCTCTGTCAAATCTGTCATTTTCTGGCTTGTATTTTTTGTGCTGGTTTCTCCATTCTGTCCTCATAGATCGTTTGATGGGTGTCTTTGCTTCTTTATAGTTCTGTGGATGGAGAGTCTGCGTGCCTCCACTTCCGGCTTATGTGAGCTCATCTGCTTTTCATTTCCAGGGATCCCACAGTGGGCTGGGATCCACTGTAGTACTAAATCTGTTTTTTTGAGACAGCAATCCAATATTGTATCTTATTTCATGTGAGAATCTATTTTGTTTGGGGCTTGGAGTACACTCCTGGAATCTGTTAAAATGGCCATTTTCCTTGTAGTTATGTTTTGGGATTATTCAACAACTTCATTCCTATTTCCTTTTTGTCTGGAGTAATAATCATTGGTAGAAATGGTGGAGTCAATAAAACTGAAAACAGTTGTCTGATGGTAGAGTTAATGAAATTGAAAACAGTTGGTGTGATTAGTGGAGTCATTGAAATTGACAACAGTTGTTTGATGGTGGATTTAATTAAATTGAAAACAGCTGTCTGATGGTGGAGTCAATTAAACTGAAAACAGCTGTCTGATGGTGGAGTCAATTAAATTGAAAACAGCTGTCTGATGGTGGAGTCAATTAAATTGAAAACAGCTGTCTGATGGTGGATTCAATTAAACTGAAAACAGCTGTCTGATGGTGGAGTCAATTAAACTGAAAACAGCTGTCTGATGGTGGAGTCAATTAAATTGAAAACAGCTGTCTGATGGTGGAGTCAATTAAATTGAAAACAGCTGTCTGATGGTGGAGTCAATTAAATTGAAAACAGCTGTCTGATGGTGGATTCAATTAAACTGAAAACAGCTGTCTGATGGTGGAGTCAATTAAATTGAAAACAGCTGTCTGATGGTGGAGTCAATTAAATTGAAAACAGCTGTCTGAAGGTGGAGTCAATTAAACTGAAAACAGCTGTCTGATGGTGGATTTAATAAAAATGAAAACAGCTGTCTGATTGTGAAAACAATGAAACTGAAAAACGTTGTCGAGTGGTGCCAGCATAAACTTTATATTTTGCTTTCATATTAATAGTCATTGATCCAATATTGAGTCCAGCAAAAATGACCTTCTGGCAGGATTTTAGCATGGCTGAAATCTCAATTTAATGATAAGTCAATTACTGGAGAGATCCTTGAAAATAGTACACAAATTTTAGATGGTGAAATATGTTGATCACTCCAGTGTTAATTATATCATGACTGACCAATTAATATTTTTTTCGGTTGTTGTTGGCGTTCGCCTTATTTCTCTAATCCATGACCAGTTTATCAAATTTAAGTTGTTGAAAACTTAATTGAGGATGTAGACGTTTGAAATGGGTAAAAGGAAATTCGCTAATTCAAGGGGGTTATCAGAATCACTGAGATGAGTCATATTAAAGGAGAATGTTCTAAAGTGAGGATCATATTTGCGAATAAACTTACACAACTGCAGATGTCCGCTAACAATTTGTCTCTGTATAGGTCTACTCCAAGCATTGACATCACTTTGTAATAGGTGCAGTGGTATCAGATCTCCTGAGCAGTAAACATTGCTGACATACATTTCATTTATGAAGATATCTTTAGTACATAGGAGTGATTCATGAAGATTTTAAATGACAGATAATTGTCATACTCTGCTCAATGTCAAAGATGGACTATTTCAGTCTGAACAAGAAAACAGTATTTTAAAAATCCAGTATTTGTCTGTGACAGTTCATCAAATTATCCAGAACAATCAAAGCATTTTCTGACTTCGAGACATGAGAAATGATTTATTATTTGATCAGAACAAAGACCACGCACCTGGGTACTCGTGGATGTTATGTATACAGTCAATTAAGATTTTGACTGGAACACAAGGAAGGGCCAGCGGTAATGGAATTGAGAGATTAATGCAGAAACACTTGCTACATGGCCGAGCACAACAAATACTCTTATCCCTCCCTACCTCTCGCATTTCCACCTCCGTGTTAACCTTTACCACTTGAACGTCACTCCAGAGCGACTGTGATGGTGAAAATCGAGGAGCGAAGGTCACCTGTAGGCGACTTACGCTGTCATTGCCTTTCTAATCAAATTATGGACAGAACAATACTGCTTTTTAAATTGTAGAGAGTTCTGACTTCCGTAATGTATGGTTGGATACCAACAATGTCGATTTTGAACTTAGTTTTAGGCGTTTGGAAATGATTTATGTTTTTCGCTTGGATTTGAAGATTCACTCATTGTTGAGAATGGGGGAGTCAAGTTTCTGCAGCTGATTTTTCTGAGGTAGATCTGTTTAGTTTGTTTATGTAGATACAATAATTACGTCTATAGTCGAAAGTGACATTATGGTAAACATTAGTAATCCGTTGCTGGTGATATTTTATTATTTTTTCATCAACCAAGGGACTCCAAAAGGTGGTGAGTTTATATGTTTGTGCTGTTTTTCAACAGCATCACCTTCATGTATCTCAGAAACTAACACACACAAAACAAAAACAATAACACCTTCTTTATTTATCTACTCACAAATAAATCATTTCAATAGAATGTCAAATAAAAATGTTACATGCTCTCAAATTCAGCAACAATAGTTAAACGTGACGTGCTGAAAAATAATGCAGCTGCAGGGGAAATTGCGTCAATTCTTAATATAGGATGGCTAAGGTTAATGCCTTTTCATGCTTAATACTAATATTTAATTTGTTATTATGAATACTTCAAGTCAAAGATAGTTTAATTATGTGACCCAAGATGTTTAGATCACATTTTTAGCCTCAACCTGTTTATTATTCATGAATTTTATTTTGAATTAAACTATTTCACATACAGGATTGTGGCACTTGCCCCGAATTGAAAGACACAAATCTGCAAATAACTGGAGGAAAGGGTTAAACAAGAACTAAACACACAAATGCAACAACTTACAAAATTTATGATTTCCTCTAATGGTGTTCCAATCTCAGCCTTCTCTCGTTTTGTCCATATGTACTCAGATGTTGTCTGAAAACATAACACAACAGACAATGCGTTTAGTCACACAATATCAAGATCATTTTTCCTTTAGATTCAGTAAGAAAATAATACAATGGTCACTCTTCACTGAGTTCGGAGGACACTATTGCCCTTGTTTCCTCTTCCAATGTTCTTCAGTCGTTATGCTTTACACTTTCTTAGTAGGTTTCAGTCCTGCGGGGTCCCATACATTGCTGCAGACAGCCCAGATCAGATGGACTGGGCATGCAGTTTGTATGCCAGATGAGCACCTCCCTTAGCAGCTGCTGTATGGTGAACTCGTTGAGGGGACAGAAGAGACAATACAAAGTATTGGTGGGCGACTATTATTATAATTCCCAAGCACCAGTATCCACTATGGGACTATCTAACTTTTCAGAGGGGAACGTGACTTGACTAGATTAAGCATCTGGTCAGCTTTGTCATGACATGCAAGCTCTCTAACGTTTCCATCAATTGGACACTAAATATATAGTTTGTTTCTTTTTCACTTCATGTTAAGCATAGGGTCATCACTGCAGCTGTCGTCCTTAAGCCTGTGCCAAAGGAATTATGCATCTTATTGCAGCAATGTTTCCTGTTACAATGAATTTTGCTCATTCTATGAACAAAATTGTTAAGTACTTGGTTGACTTCTTCTTTGTTCGTTCTCAATCTCCTGTTACCAAGTCCTGAAAAAGCTTTGCAAACAGCAGAATTGATGCAGAATGTGCTGTGCCGTAGTTTACAGCTTGACTGTGATATTTGCACCTTTCAGTCAGACACATCCAACTTCGGCACGCATTTTTGAGTAGTCTTCCCTCTTCGATCTCTTCTCCTTAATCAGTCTGCTCTGTTGCAGCATGTTATCCTGGATCAAAGCGTGGAGGTGTAGAAGGGTCTTGGCAACTCTGGTTCGCTGCAGCTCATGCACTGCTCAGCATCTTGATCCACTTGGTAGACTATAGTGATTCTATTCTTTCAATACTGGGCCTCAATAAGGTGAAATATAAAAAGTAGTGCAGTTGTTACTTCTTTGTACGCTTTCAGATGTCAACTGGAATATATCTAATGAAAGCAGTTGTTAGCCTGAGGTTATTACTATCTCCATAGAGCTTGTCCAGGGATGGTATTGGTCATGGCCACACATGCTTTTTTGGTTCCTCATACGTTGGATATCTTGGTAGCGGATTCTCAGCAGTCATTTTGCCAATGGCGCAGACACATTCTTTTGCATGTCCTATTCTTAGTAGCTCAGTCTGTTGTGTTCTGTGCGAAGTCTAAAGATTGCTACCTGTTCCCCTCTGTTAAGCTGGTAATGTGCATCTATTGGTTGATGACCTTTGTGCTCTGCTTAATACTTTTTCCTGTATCTTCACCTGGTAAACCTCTCAGTCTTTTCATAAGTTATACCTATATCAAGTTGCTGAAGTAGCTTTCCACCTTCTCTTAACTGTCGGCATCTCATTGACAAAAATAATGCAATGAGATAGAATCCACTGTATCATAACTCTCTTGAACCGGTTGATATAGTTTATAGAGAATCACTCTTAGTCCCTTTAGGTCTGTATTTTTATTGTACCGTGCAGCCACCAACAGGTGCAGTGGATATCACAGGCAATCTCCGTTCTGACACTCCAAGGAGAAAGAAGCAAATGAAGGCCAAGTAACAAACAAACAAAAAAAGAAATAGGAAGAAGCTGAAACAAAACTAGAAAACAAATACACAGGACAGAACTACTGTTTGCATTTGCACACCCAACCTTTCCAGACCATGGATATTTCATCACATGAGTTGAAATTATGAACACATAAAAACATAATATGCAAATTTAGATTTGGTTCGTGGGCCACCATAGGACTTCATTGACCACTAATAGGGGATTCAAAAATATAAAAAGGGATATAATTTAGTACAAAACAGAAAATACCTTCAAATCTTTAATTTTCTCTTGGTTTTGATTAAGAAAGTGTCTGAGCCATAATGCACCATCTTGAGGAAGATCGTAACGGCCTGGCTTATGTGTAGATTCTGTGACCTCTTTATACCAGCCCCGAACCCATTCGCCAGCTGGGAAACAATCAGAAAATTTGTTTTAAATTTTCAGCTGGGAAATAATTATTTTTAAAAACACAACATGACAAAACATTTGAGAAGTTAGTGCAGTGATACCCAACTAGTGCACTGCAAAAAAGCTTTTGATAGATTACTAACATTTCAGACCACATGTGACGCTGCCCGCCGTGAAGTTGATTTCGTCTCTGAAAGTCAACCGGCAAGGCACATGGTGATGATCACATGCACCATTTCAATAAATGAAATGGAAAAAATTACAGCATTACACCTTCATCCTATTAAAGGGACATCAAGACCAAGGAACAAACAGAAAAGTACAAGAACATGACAGCACATCCAATGTAATAGCTGCCCGTGGCAAGTGATGCCCAGCTGCATGGAATGCAAAATTCTGAAATTTGGCCAACACCCAAAAGATTCATCATGCATCCTGACTCCTCTGTCAGAAGTCAGTAAAGGACCATTGCATCTCCATGCAGTTCATAAATGGTGAGCAAAGAGAGTTGTGCATGGGACTAGCAGCCTCATGTCAAACAAATTACTACAGAAACCACCGCTGGAAAAGCATTAACAAAGTACTTCAGTATAAGCTTCGTGTAAGAAGCCCTCAACTCGGTGGGTTTATTGTTCGTTAGGAGCAAAATGTTGAAGAGTGATCAAAATGAAAGTTATCTATGGTTTACCTATTGATGGTGACGATGAAACAACACCAAAGAAAAGTCAAGAACTCACAATAAGGAGAATGTACAATAATCCAGTTATCCCTGTGACATGCATGCATAACGTGGGCCATCACACTGGTTTTGCCAGCTCCTCTACGTCCGTCTATCTCAAGTTAAGGAATGAAGGAATGAGTGATCTCCAGCATAAAGCACATAGTGTCCTTGTAAATGAAGTATAAGAGCTTTCAATAGTGCAATTGTAGGTCAGTGTAAGAGATTTCAATAGTGCTATTGTAGGTGAGTGTAAGAGATTTCAATAGTGCAATTGTAGGTGAGTGTAAGAGGTGTCAATAGTGCTATTGTAAGTAAGTGTTAAGCGGTTTCAATTGTGCTATTGTAGGTGAATGTAAGAGGTTTCAATGGTGCTATTGTAGGTGAATGTAAGAGGTTTCAATGGTGCTATTGTAGGTGAGTGTTAAGCGGTTTCAATAGTGCTATTGTAGGTGAATGTAAGAGGTTTCAATGGTGCTATTGTAGGTGAGTGTTAAGCGGTTTCAATAGTGCTATTGTAGGTGAATGTAAGAGGTTTCAATGGTGCTATTGTAGGTGAGTGTTAAGCGGTTTCAATAGTGCTATTGTAGGTGAATGTAAGAGGTTTCAATAGTGCTATTGCAGGTGAGTGTATGAGGTGTCAATAGTGTTATTGTAGGTGAGTGTATGAGGTGTCAATAGTGTTATTGTAGGTGAGTGTATGAGGTGTCAATAGTGCTATTGCAGGTGAGTGTAAGAGGTTACAATAGTGCTATTGTAAGTGAGTGTAAGAGGTGTCAATAGTGCTATTGTATGTGAAATGTAAGAGGCCTCAATAGTGTTATTGTAGATGGAACATAAGAGGCTTCAATAGTGCTATTGTTGGTGTAGTGTAAGGGGATTAATTACTTCTATTGTGAATGAGGTGTAAGAGGCTTCAATAATTTATTGTAGATGAAATGTAAGAAGCTTTAATAGTAATGCCAGCAGACACAGGCAGAACATCTGCCCGCCAGTGGAATTGTACTATTGAAAAAACTGTAAATCAGATTTAAAAACAGAAAATTAGAAGGAACAAAAATCATAAACTCGATTCGAATTTTAATCAGACTTTAAGCACCCTAGAAGTTGATCACACCACTAGACCAACATGTCGTCTGAAAAATAAATTTTCATAAAGGAGGTATGGGGTTTGTTTTTTGTTACTATACAAGCAGACAGAAACACGTTTCGTTTCATTGAAAAATTACCTTACTTTATCGGTTACAAAAAATGAGCTCGCTCTACAACTATGTAAATTCAGTGGCAGCCAGAACATAAACAAACCGTAGCTGATTCCTGATCTCAATTATTTATTTATTTTAAAGTCAAGAGGGGGCTTTTTTTGAAAGGGAAAAAAATGTTTCAAATAGTCAAAATGATATTTATTTTTCAATATAATCTCCTGCAACATTTATGCACTTATCCCAGCGTTTAAGCAATGCTTGAAAAGCTTCGGCGTAGAAAGATTTGTCAGTGTGTCTGAACCATTCTAGGCTGTTTCACTTCATCCTTAGTGCTGAAATGTTGACCTCTCAGAAATTCTTTAACAGGTCCAAACATGTGAAAATCACTTAAGCAAGGTCTTGACTATAAGGTGGATGTGGCAATACCTCCCAGCCGTTTGCTGTAGATGGCATATAGTGCGGTGAGCCATATAAGGTCGAGCGTTATCTTGCAGGAGCAGGACACCCCTTGTTATCAAACCAGGCCATATTTTTTCCACAGACGATTATAAGCACATCACTCAAAATGCGTATGTACTGTTCACTGTTGATAGTGGCACCACAGTATAGAAAATCAATATGAATGATATGTTTGTCCTAGAAAACATTCACTATCCCTTTATCTGCAGACACAATTGTCAGAAATGTTTTTGGGTGGTGGTGATTGTATATACTTCCACCACTTAGATTCTCATTTCAATTCAAGAGTGTCTCATCACTGTATTGTGTTTGCAGTCTTCTGTAAATTTCCGCAGGTTTCACACTTTCTTTCACAAGAAACCTCATCACAACACACGAATCCATATGAGCACTAACAGTGTTGTCCACCATTTTTATTTATCTATCACGTGACTTGCCCATGGCAAATGGGCCATCTAGCAGTAATAGGACACAAGTGCCCCTAACTAATGATAGTGGTTCCAGCACGCTATAACCCATTCAGGTAGAAATAGAACAAAAAGTCCCGGTTTGATTTGAATGTATTGATCAGATTTTAAACAAAAAATGAGAAGGATAAAATATTAGGACTCATCTGGGATTTGAACCGTGGACCTTCCTGTACTGTAAGCAAGAGTCATGTGATTCAATCAGCCAATCAAATTATGGTAAGCAACAGATGCAGGAACAACTGGTATTAATAGTATGATTGTAGATAAAAGAGTAAGAGGCTTCATAGTGCTATTGTACATGAAGAGTAAGAGGCTTCAATAGTGCTATTGTACATGAAGAGTAAGAGGCTTCATAGTGCTATTGTACATGAAGAGTAAGAGGCTTCAATAGTGATATTGTACATGAAGAGTAAGAGGCTTCATAGTGCTATTGTACATGAAGAGTAAGAGGCTTCAATAGTGATATTGTACATGAAAAGTAAGAGGCTTCAATAGTACTATTGTAGATAAAGAGTAAGAGGCTCCAGATATCTGTACTGCTTGTTAGGATGCATTCATGAGTGATAGGACAGGTTTTATTCTGTGTAAGTGGCTATTTAATCTGTTATATCCTGTTCTTATGTGAAACAGGATAATCTGCTCCACTCGATCAATGTAGTCATCATAGCTTGGTAGTTACAGTTCTCTCTTCCATCTGTTATGAATAACATTTTATTTTTGCGTTCGCCTTATTTATCTATTCCCCGAGGCGTTGTACGTTGCACTGTGGTTTTTATTTTGCGCTTGTCGGCCCAGTGCATCCGACTTCAGAGTGCATTTTACGTAAGGGTCTGCTTCCTCCTGCATTTTCTAAGGGTTTGCTTCCCCGGGGTAACGGCCGGTGCTGTAATGGGGATCAAACCCAGCACCTTTGGTTGTGAGCCGTGCCACTTAACCACTAGCCCACGCCGTCCCCACATTTAATTTGAAATCTCATTAACAAAGGATACATAGCACAAATCTATGCACTGGATGGTTCAAGTTGATGTTTCTGATGTAACCGTTCAGTTCCAGGGAAGGCTTCCTAACCATAAGGCAGTTTTCATTGAATGTATTCATCTATAGTTAGAAAAACAAATAGATAAATATGGAAACATGATACATTTTATAAACAGTGGTGGAAAATAATGAAATTCTTTAATAATAATGGTCGTCCATCGCGAACGATGATGAAAACAGCAATCAAACATGTTGCGTTGTACCTCACCGGTGAGTCCGGAGGTGGCTGTATAGTCCCATTCTGGTACGGAAACCCCTTCCACATATGTAGCATATGAGGTCAGAATTGGTCATGTGCATTGTTTGTTTTGTCTTACCGCAAAGTGTGTTTTTTCTGTGCTTCGGAGGCCCAGCATTTCTCAGCAATGGAGGTGCCTCCGATAGTGGTTCCCCACCACGCCTTGCGCTTGTGTGCGAGGCATTCCCATGAGTTTGCATCGATGTTGAAGCGTGTCAGAGATACTTTGAGGGAGTCTTTGAAGCGCTTCTTTTGGCCACCGACCAGACGCAGGCCCTTTTTCAGCTCACCATGTATTAGTTGTTTGGGGATACGGTTGTCTGGCATGCGCACGACGTACTGTAAGAAACACTATCAGTGCAGGTCTTTTTTCTGCTCACCATGCATTAGTTATTTGAGGATACCATTGTCTGGCATGTGCACGACGTACTGTAAGAAACACTATCCATGTTGTCTGATGATTTTCAAATTTAGAAGGTCCAGATTATCCCCAAAATTGGAAAGTCAAAATGTTGTTGCCGTTTTTTATTTTCACCTTCATCTTCGTGTATCTCAGAAACTAACACACACACAACAAAAACAATAACACCAACAAGTTCTTTATTCATTAATATCTCTACATACAAACAAATCATATCGATACAACAACAAATACAAAAGATACAGGATACAGATGGGGAAATTGCATACTTTTCTCATTCAGAGTGGTAAAGGTTAATGACACTTAACGCTTCATACTCATTTATATTTTAATTATGAATATTTTATGCCACAGATAACTGAATTATGTGTCTTAAGACCTTTAGATCGTAATTTTAGAGCTATTGGTTTAATATTAACATGTTCAATTTTTAAAAAAAAACACTATTTGACACAATAAGTTGACAAATCAGCAAAATTAGTCCAGATTGTAAATGGTTAAGCAAATATGATGTAGATAAGAACATTTATAACTTTGAAACATAGTGGTTGCTCAAATAATGACTGCAGCCATAGGATATGTATGGATTAAATGATGCATACCAGTCGTAAATGCCATGCATGGATGGACTTTCCCAACAGATTTGTGGTTTCTTCTTCTGAAATTTTGTAATACAATCCCTCATGATCCAGGGTGTGCTGCCTCTGTTTGATATTATGATAATCATTAGCGCATTGGATAACAGATATAATGAACATTACTGACAGCAATTACAACATAAAATCATTTATATTTAAGGTTTCCTAAGGGGAATTGAGACACTAGTCCGATCAGGCGCAACATACTGACCAAGATGTGGCGTCAAGCACAACTAACTAACCACAACCACTATCTCTCTTCCAAGTCACCTGGCATGGAAACAGGGTATTTTTAATGCAGTCTGACTGTATAGATGCGGATCAATGTGATCCCTGTAGTAGTGAGTGACATGCAGATGAAGCCAGGCATAGCACAACCGCCTGGAGGATTCCGGTCCATCTTCATCAGCACGCTCAGGATGTGAGGAAAACTACTGCAATCCACCACTTAACATTCTTTTCAGGGCACACAAAAGAGTAAACCTACTCATTGTGGGCATTCAATTTAAAAATATCGTAGAAAACAAAAAATGTATTTATGAGATAAGGAACCAAAATAGTGATTAAAATCATTTTCTTTTCATTTCCCAAAAAGTGCTATGTGCACATAAATGCTTTAGTGCAGGATTCCTGCTAAAAGGCCAACTGTAATGGAGCTCTCATGCTCCATCCTATTTTCTTGTGTTAATTAATTGTTCCCGTTTATTTCTCAAACAGGGTATCTGGAACAATAACAATGACAAACATATTTATAACTTTTACTATCACATAGTAGCTAATAAATTATAATTTTCAAACCAATAATAATTAAGCTTATTATCATACAGTTTAATGTCCAGATTATATGTATTAGGACGAACAGCGTGGGCTAGGGGTTTAGTGACACATTTCACAAAACGAAGGTGCTGGGTTCGATCCCCATCTCAGCATCGGCCGTTACCCCGGGGAAGCAAACATTTTGAAAAAGCACGAGGAAACAGCCCCTTACATAAACTGCATGCCGAAGTCAGATGTACTAGGCCCACAGGCGCAAAATAAAAACATAGTGCAACACACACACCGCTTTGGGGAATGGAGAAACAACGCAAACGAAAAGAAACAAAAAATTTGTATTAGAATTCATTCTGAGTAAAAAGTTTGATAACAGAAAAGTAATTACAGGATCATCCACACTTGTTCGGAAGACACTCCGTAACTCTGAAGTTTGTGGACTTATGGCTGATGAAACGGCTCTTGCTGATGACTGGCAAATGCCTGGCGGAAATAAAAAAGCAAAAACACATAGCCTGTTCATGATTCAGTTTTGTCATAATGTAGATATTACCCAAAAAAATGTGTTTGTTTAACACAAATGTCAAATCTGTTTACTGAACAGCTCAGAAATAATGTACGTAATTAAAAGTAACATACAGAAATACAGAACTTTAACAGCAGATTGTTCCGCTGCAGGCTAAATTATTATATGAAGCAACAACAAACACAGTCTCGCAGATGAAGACAAGTAAAAAACCAGTACAACTGGACAATGTAGTGTGAAAGTAGTTCCCCAGAAACTTAAGCAATATAGCTATACATGGGATTGACTGCAGCTGAAGATGGATGTGTCGGACCGAAAGGTGAAAATATCGCAGTCAAGCTGTAAACTAGCAACACAACGCATTCCGTTCTCCAGACCACATCCTGCTACTTGCAAAGGCCTTTTCAGGTCTTGGTAGCAGGAGATTGAAAACGAACAAAGAAGAAAATGGGATTGATTAGAACCCATAAGTGAAGATAAAAGGGCAGCTGAAGAAGAGAAAGCCAGAGCATGGCTTGTCTCATGGACGAAACTCAATAAGACAGACAACAAAAATATATGATGATGAATGGCAGCGACCTATGGTCAAACATGAATGAAAAAGGACAAGTTGTATGTGAATAGCATGTTGACGAAAGTAATACTCATATGTAAGACACATAATTTCTCAGACCGCAGAATAAAAATAGACTGGAAAGATATTTCAAAATTAAAATCAATAAAAATTAACCTCAAGTTTTCTGACTGAATCAGCAGATAAGGCTGATAATTAAATAGCAGAAGCAGAAATAATTATTCATTAACTCTTAGTTTACGAACTGAAAAGTCTGAGAAATCACATTTTTACGCACTCAGTTTTTGGAATGAATTTTAGAGGCGTGTTAATAATTTCAACCTTATGTATAGTGCTACGATAACGGTTGATATACTAAAATGTTCATAAATGTTTATGCTATAACAATATATTATTTTTAATGTTTAATTATAAATTTGTATGCATTTATAATATGTAAAAATAATTATTTTTTTTATTAATTGAAAAAATATTTTTAAAGTGTTGCACTTACTTCAATATTGAGAGCCTCACACAAAACTGGAACTTCTAAAACCACATCAATGTCAAAGTATATCCATTTATAAATAATCCATGAAAAATCCAGCTGTAGCTGACAATTATTAAAACTTTTATCGCCTTTGACAATTCTATTATACATTTCTAGAAAACAAAGGCCCATAAACAATTAAAAGTGAAACTACACATATATACAGAACCAAGTCATTTAGACTTCAATTTTTTGAGTGAAATTTTACAAAACAATCACTGGGATGCAGGAATGGATGATCTGTGCAACCGTCACCAAAAAAATGTTGTCCTCACCCTTGCTTGAGGGGTGCTGCAGACTTCGCAGACTCGCTAGAGTTTTAGATTTTTTAATGATATGTTTTGTTCTTCCTGGGACCGGACTTTCCTTTATTGATGGAGGCACGGTCTGGTGATCCACAGCAGAAACACGAGACAGCTCAGCTATTAGATTATTCTTGAACTGCAGCAGGTTCAGTTTCTTTGCATTTGCTTGTCTTATAAGTGCAAACAACAGAAATGCATTCCACTGTGTCATTTCAAAAGTCCAATAACAAATCTTCTTTCACCACTTTCTTGTACATCTATTGAAGGTTCCGTATGTTGTTACGCATTGGTCCACTCTATCACAACCATTCATTAGGTGATTGTAAGAATCAATCATTACTGGCTTGTATTTTGTTGTACCAGCACGATTGGTAATCTCTTTTGTATCGACAGATGCACTACTAGATACAAGAATTCATGGCTTGTTAGCCTTTTTATCTCTAAATAGGACACAGAGAAATCTTTTCTACTGCTCCATAAACCATTTCATTTGGAAATGCCTCAGCTGTGTGGTTTTAAGCTCCTTTGGAAAATTTTTACGGTTTATGTTTACAGTTCCAGTATAGTATTGAGTGTTGGCAGTAAGATATTCTAACATGGTTTTAACAATGTATCAAACACTCTAGTGGCTTGTTGGCTTCCAGCATGCAGTTCTGGACTATAGGATGTGTTGGCACCATAATATACCAATATATTGAAGACATAGCTAGTACTGCTATCACAAAGGCCGAAGTTCTTGACGTGATATTTTTTGGTTTTACAAGCATTAAACATTTTGTGCGCCCACCTTCCTTTCCAGGCAATGACCATTTCATCCACAGAAAGGTCTTTAAAAGGTTAGTATGACTCCTGATAATTTCTCAACAGCTTCTGCATGAATGGCTCAATCTTTGCTTTTCCAGTAGCATCAATATCACAAACATGGAACATGGTGTGGTACAAAACTTGAAATCTCTCCCTTTTCATCACATCTTTGAACCAGGGAGTAGGCATGTATAATTCCTGTGACCAGTAATCACTAACTGTTGGTTTCTTTAAAATGCCCATGGAAATAATAATAGAAACAAATTTACATAGTTCTGGAAGCGTGATGGAGTACCACTTGCTATAAACTGATCGTGTAGAGGCTGTGGTCACTTTGAACTCACATAACTTATGAGCATAGTCATTGATAGACACTATCAATTCTTCCACGATTTCCTCAGTGAAAAGGGCTTTCAGGCAAAACAATGGTGATGAATCAATAGGAACAACATCTGGGTTTACACCAGGAGTTCTACGATTAGGTTTTTTCTGCATTTTCTGTTGAACCATCATCAACTTCACTCCAGCTGACCTCCACAGTAGAACCTCTAGCCTGAGAATGAACTGGAACATTAATGTCTGCTGCTGCTGCTGGCCTAAAATGTGATCTTGACCTATCTGCTCTTCCTTTCATAGGAACTGTCTCCTTTCCTTGTATCGCCACCCGACCTCTACTAGAACTAGTGACGGTTAGGGGAGACGCCCCCTTTTCCTCAGTAAATGAGACATTTTCAGAATCTGTAGACAGATCGCTACATTGGTATTCAGAATCTGAACTGTCAATGATCGATAATTCATCTTCCTCGTTGTCATTCTCAGTTTCAATCAAAGATTGAATCATTTGCGATGCTTGTTCAACCGATAGTCTTTGTTTGCGACCGTTTGAACTGGTAGCCATTTTTTGCACCTTAAAAAAATACTGTTTGTCTATAGACGGCACTTACTTTAATTAAAATTGAAAGCAATCACACGGTCTCACAGAATCAACTTTGAACGTGTTTACAATGTCAAGGCCGGAAGTGCTTTTATATAAATTTTGGATTGGAAGAGTTCCGAAATGTTTACGTAAAACTAGAATTCCCGGACCCACCACCAATCGTCTACTCAATAGACGGTGTACATTAGAAAAAGTCGACTCGTCTATTCAATAGACGATGTGTACAATAGAAAAAGTAGACTTGTCTTTTCAATAGACGATACGTAATGTAAGAGTTAAAATAAAAAGCACCCAAAGCTATAAATCTTTGTCAATAAAGTGAGAAGCAGTCTTTAAATTACTATGACAAAAAAAACCTGCAACAAAAGTGGCAGAAAGTCCACAAGAAACGTCCTAGGAATGGTGACGAGGTTGAAGAGACGAAGTTGAGTCTATTTAATGCAGAAATGATTCAACTGCACATGCCGTTATTAATGTATTGTAGCGATTTTAGACCAGGAGTCTTTAACTCGCAGCCTCAAAGAAATTGTATGCAGCCTGCAACATGACTGGAGTTGCGTCCCTTGACTAGGAATAATACAGTTTGGACACAAATATATAGGCCACTAAGTACCATAATAGAGGCAATGTTGGTTTTTCCAAAATAGAAACATGGTCTAACTAAAGAGAAAGCATCAATTAAGTGTCAGCTTACTTACTGCACAAAAACAGGTTGCATGATAAGTTTAAAAAATACCCATAACAGAAAGTGTCCAGGACACTGGATAAACTTTAAAACAAAATGTCAAAGTATATATTAGTCTTTTTGTTCAATTAGGGCAAAATTAAACAAATTGTTCAATTGATAGTCAAGTTGGCAGGTTTTTGTCAAGCTCTTTCCTCTTTGGCCAATTTCAACACATGCATGGAGATGGCTTCTCATCCTATTGAAACTTTGTCACAGAAACTTAGTAGATATGGGAGATCGATGCCTGATGACTTGGCATGTATTTGTGATGGAGCTAAACAAATTTGATGGGACCAAAGATGCAGCACAGTAAATGAGCTGACAGTGACTCATAGCTGACCGCTTGCATCTGGATCAGCGAACCAGAGCTGACCAAGCTGTGGCCCTAAAAAATGCTGCACTAGTGTAGACTGACTAAGAGAATAGGGATCGCAGGGGAAAGGCAAATGTGGTACCAAACTAAGCCAACTGAAACTGGATGTATTGGACCGAAAGGTGCAGCCTCAACATAGACTACGACACAATGTCATTTTCAATTCCAAATAAGAAGATTTGATGGTTCAATATTAGAGTTTTCTAGGTTTATCCAAATTAGAAAGCCATACATATCTTTATGGGACAGAAAAGTGCCAAATATGTTACCAATTATTGTGTATTAATCTAAAAGTTGTTAGAGGTGTCAAAAAAGCAACATAAAATGTAAAACTCAAATAAAATTGCCACAACAAAAATGCTAGCTTTCATTGAATGTTAAAACTTTCTGGAGGGGAGGGGAAAAGAGCTGAGCAATTTTATGAATCCTGTTGAAAAATTAGCGATGGCCAAGTTGGGGAGAGAAACATGAGTTGAAGGACAAGGGGTTGGTCTAAGAAATTGGCAGGACTAGGAAAAATACTTTAATTGTTAAACTATTGTTGTTTCATACTGTACAGTTCGATCGACAAGCAGATGATCTGCATAGGTAACGATACTATGAATATGATAGTGATAGTTAGTTATGATAAATGTGTTCTTCTAACACCAGTTATTCTTGCATTATTTATGATTATATTACTAGGTTGTTACTAATGAGTAATGAACACACACATTAACATTAAAAATGGGCAGAACAGAAATGTTTAGTTTGTGCAATTTTTAGTTACATGTACTAGTAGTAGTAGACTAAGTAGTACTAACTTAAAATTAGACCTCGAAATTGCTACTGTTTCTGATGATATATAATAACATAGTATAGCGTTTTCAAACAAAGATTAACTCTGAAGAAGAAATAACCAGTATTTTAAAATTAGATTCCTAAATCATCTACTTCTCTCTTCAGTACAGACCTACTGCTAGATCCTTTCTCTCTCTCTACACCTCTATTCCCCATTCCGATGGTCTTGCAGCTCGCCTCCAGTTCTTCCTTGGTTGGTACTAAGACTAAAAATTATTTATTTTATTATTGTATAAAAAAATGCCACCTCTGCCAAAAGAACGTGCACATTATTACAATGAAACGTAGGGGTTTGTATGTAATGTTACAAGTGTTTAATTACCATTTAAAACACATTTGAGAAGAGAATGTGACCTTGAATAATTCGCGGTTCGATAATACTTCAAGAACATGTTAACTTCCATAATGGTTTAGTTAGTAAAAGAAGGGCCACTACTCTTGATAAATAGAGACAGAGTATTGAAAAGTTCGCCTGCTACTATTTTGACTATAATCTACTCGCACGTTAGCATACCCATAAGTAACCTCACGATCTCAATTTAGCGGATTTCACCTTATAATGTAACAAAAGATACCATATCTGTGGTTGAAAAATGCGTAACTCACTATTTTTCTGGAAAAAAATGCCATGAACAAGTACAATTGAGTATATATAGTAACAAATAGTACTTGCAATTTAATTGAACTATCTAACACAATTTCTTAACTTTGTTCTTCGTGGAAGAAATAACTAATATTTACTTATTTAATGGTTTGGAAAAATAGTAACTTGAAAATAAATAGAACTTGAAAATGATCACAGAAGTATTAGATTAGCTCTTATTGCTACTATATTCTATTATGTTGGGTGGCTCTTCTGACCATTTGTGTGTATGCATACTTATGTTGCATAAAAGTCATGCATACAACAAAACAACACTACATCCTTTCACTAAATTGTACTAGGCAATCTTGCACTTTTGCCATAATAATAATAAAAATAATGCTAGTTTATTAGTAATAATCACCATCTATAATGAATAACAATCCAAATTTATATCAAAAGGAAGACGAAAAACTTGACAAATATTTGTAAAACAATAATGTATATTTTTGTTTTCCGTAAAATACTAATGAGATCAACATATAATATGCCATGAAAAGTAGCCAGTGATTATAAAAGTAAACAACTTCTAATAAACAAATTATACACTGTTAAAAAATTTAAGTCAATACAAATGACATAATCTATTGACATGATTAAAAACAAGAAGTTAAAATAAAGCCTCATTTAACAAACCAAGAAGACATGCGTAATGTTTCAACCTATGAAAAAAAATGTATCTAGCTAAACTATTACACTAAATGGCTACATTCATGAAATTAATGAATCAAAACTTGTTAGTTAGCAGACCAAAAGAATGAAAAAGAAGTTGAAATGTGGAAATACAAAATTTACAGTCAAAGGAAAAAATAATGTAGGATATTAAAAGTATTCTACACAACAATCTTTATTAATGGAAGTGGTAATACAGAAAATAAACAACAAACCCCTGTTATCAGAAATCAAAGCAGAACTAGGAAAACTCAAGAGATCTTCAACAATAGTGCTTCAATGGCTACCCTCCCACTTCGGAATCACAGGAAACAAGAAAGCTGAGTACCATACAGAGAAATCAAGATAATAATCAGAAACCAGTACATACACTAATGGAGAGAAGACATGAACATAAGCAGTAAACCAGACCCAATTTACCAACTCAAAAGAAACCAAAAAAAACTACATTATTTCACTTGAGAACTGGTCACTGCAGACTACTAGAACATCTATACTGACTGAAGACCTCACACCTTGATGAATGCCCATGTGGAATAGCAAGCCAGAATCCTGAATACATTCTACAGGAATGCCCACTCTATAGGGAAATGAGATACCAGACCTAGCCAGAGGGTGCGGAGATGAGACAAAAGCTGTGGGGTAGCCGCTCCAACCTGGCAAAGACCACTGACTTCATCATGGCAACTGGCCTGCAGATATAGCATAACCAAAGATCCTGATCGCAAAGAAGAAGAAGTCGCTGGATCGTCTTCATTGCTTGCAGAACAAGTCCAAAAGCACTCAGATCTGATCCTCAGTATCTCCGTCAGCACAGGATGACTGACAGTTCCGGTTCGGTGCTGGTTAACAAGACGTCCCTCATACGGTGTTCTTACCTTGTTTCAGCATCAATTCGGCCAGTCACGCCAAGGATGTAGAGTCAGAATTGACTTCGATATCTTCTTTTTGACCGATTTCTCTAATGGCGTTTAGGATGTCACTGCTGTGCTCGCCAAACTGTCAGCTCTCTCATTGCCTTTGACACCTGTATGTCCCAGTATGAAAGTGATTCTCTGTAAACCTGACTGACATTACAAACAGTCAATTTTACAAATCTTTAAGATTATTTAAAAGTACAAAGATGTAGACTATAGAACAATGTTAAGTATCCCATGTATAACCTAAACAAATGAACCACATTAGCATGCAAATAAAACTTGTTCCATGCATCTGAAAGAAACGAGAAGCTAATTCTCATACACTTTTGAGAACCAATGCCAATCATTCAACAGCTATGGCATATAACCTTGATCACACAATATTTGATGGTACTGTGGTGTGATATACATTTTTCAGATGTACAACAAAAGTTAAGTATACATTTATTTATTTTATGTATCTCTCCAAGCCATATCGTGCTATTGTCAGTCATGACTAAAAGGGGTTACTGCTGCAACATGATAAGAAAAGGTTGTATTATAAAATAATAAATTCTTCAATGCCATGTCTCATTGCATATGGCTTGGCTTCGTTCGTTCTCAATGTCCCGCTACCAAACCGTAAAAGGGCTTAAGTAGCAGAATGTAGTCCAGTGAACGGGATGTGTTGTGTCATAGTTTACAGCTTATATAAAGAAGATTGAATAATAAAAAACAAACATATTCTAGGTTTTGAACAAGTTATGAGAAGAGAACATTTAGGATATATTATGACAGCAAGAAACATTTAAAGAAAAGAAAATGGATGACTATATAAAGATTACATACTTCATTTTTTAATAATGATATAGGAAATGCCAACATCACAATAGGTAAATATTGCCTGGGACAGGAAGTTGTGAAGAAACGCATGGTAATGAAATAATATAGGATGCAACTTACAACTGCAGAAGGAGGAAAAACTTAAAAATGGAATCATGAAATGAGTCACACAATATAGATTAACTTAACTTTATTATACTGGTTTAAAAGGCTCTACAGAGTCAGTATACAACCAGCTTATCGGATATCAAAAATACTGCAAGCATCCAATCTATTTTTGAATCTATTAACTGACTCTGTCCACTACATCCTGCGACGATGCATTCCTAGAATTCACCACTCTCTTAACTAAACAAAAATTTTACAATATCTAATCTAGACCTGGCTTTTAACAATTTGTAGCTGTGCCCTCTTGTTGTTGTTGCCGGTTGTACTTTTAAAAACTTGGAATAGTCTAATTTATCCTTTCCATTAATTAATTTATGCACTTGTATTAAGTCATCTTGAATTCTTCTTTGTTCTAGACACTGAAGACCATTTTTTTAGGTCTTTCCTCATAACTATAATTTTGAAACCCTGCGGTACTTTTTGTAACTCTTCTTTGTACCCTTTCCAGCTTGTTTATATCCACTCTATTATATGGACTCTACATCTGAACACAGTACTCTAATTTAGGTCTCATTAATAATTTATATAACGTGACTATTACTTCCTTACTCTTATGTGAAATGTTTCTTTTTATCATCCCCAACATCCAAAATGGCATTAACCTTTTTCACTGCCACCTGGAGTTGCTCTCACATCTTTCCTGTATGATCTAATATAACTACTAGGTCTCTTTCCATTTTTATTGTCCTAATATTGTTCTCTCCCATCCTGTAATTATATTCATTATTGAATCTTCCCATGTGAAGGTCTGTTCATTTATCAAAATTAACCTCTATCTGCCAGCTCTCAGACAATTTTTGAATTTTATCTAAATCCGATCTCAATAGATTCACCTCTTGCGGAGGCAATGACATAATTTTGTGTCATCCGTGAACTTTGCAATCATGGATCCGATATCAATGTCCAAATCATTTATATATATTAAGAATAAAATTGGTCCTAGTACCAATCCCTGGGGCACACCACTTATTACATCACACCAGCCAGAGTACTCCTTATTTATGCCTACTCTCTGCCTTCTGCCTGTCAACCAATTTTTAATCCAATTGGCAACTTCACCACCTATTCCATGTGATTTCAACTTTCGAAACAATCGTCGATAAGGTACTCTATAAAAGACCTTTGCAAAATCCAGATAGATAACATCACCAGCTCTACATCATCTAACATTTTGGTAACCTCCTCCATGAATTCTAATAGATTGGTTAAACACGATCTTCCTTTAGTAAACCCATGCTGACTATTTTTGATTAAATTAAACTTGTCCAAGTGCAGTACTATGTTGTCCTTAATATGGACTCTAAAATTTTGCAGAGAATGTTCGTCAAACTCATTGGTCTATAATTGGTTGGATCTGATTTTTTGTTCTGTTTGAAAAAGGGCATTACATCTCCAATCCCTTGAAACAATTCCCTTCTCAAGAGTATGAGAATTAAATATCGCTAATGGTTTTGCTATCTGGTCTCAAAGTTCAAACAGTAATTTTGGATAAATAAACTCTTGACCAAGACATTTATCCACTTTTAACCTATCCAATTTTGTGTAAAACCATTTCTTTGTTTATGCAGAATGATAGTAATCCTTCTGTGTGCATGTCCGGTTGGAAAATATTGACAGTTTCAACAGCGAATTAAATCTCAAAGGAGCTGGTCCAGGCAATCGGGATTGTAAACCTATTTTCAAATCCCTTGGTTATTATAAAAACCATTACTGAAGTATTGCTTTAATAAAGTGCTTTTCCATACTAACAGACAATAGCAATAGGAAAAAAAGATAGTGTTTGTTTTTTTTAGTACTTACTTTCCATGTCCTACCTAGGTGTTAAAAGGATTGGTCGATTGAAAATTGTTTTCAGGAGAAGCCCAACTGCCTTATTGTTGGCAATCTTTGTGGAGGCTCCTTTTGTGTCCCTGTTTTTTTAGTGTAAAAAGAGTTTACGCATCATCACGGATAAATGAGGTATTTTTCTTCTTCTTCCTCTTCTTATGCTGTCAAACGTCAACCTGTATAAATGAGGTATGATGTTAAAGCATTTTTCTTTTTTAGCCTACATTTCCTTTCCTTATTTAGTCAGAATACATAAAATACAATCTTCTTATCAAAGGATTGTAGATAATTATTTTTACCTCTCACATGTTTTGCTTGTTTCCTTAGTAGCATATTATAAGAGGCTGCCCTTTTTTTAAAATCAACTTTCTAATTTATAAATCTATTTCATTCTAATACACTTCCCATCAATTCAGTTTCAATACACTTGTGTCATGGAGAGTTTAAGTAGTCGTTCCTAGGCTATGTATATTGCATCTGTTTTTGCAAGCCCATGTCATTGTAGGGTTGCTCCTATATCAAATATTCATCTGCCATGTAGACTTCCTGATGCCCTGCAGTCAGATTGTCCTGTGATGCAAGCTAGCAGAGGGAGTTGGCAAGGCAGCATTCGCATGAGATGACTGAACCATTCAAATTTTCTGTCTGCTAATATAGTCAACACAAGGACAAGTTCATACCTACTTTCTGATGTCATCATTTCTTATTCTCTCTTGGCGACACAGGTGCCTTTTTGAAGTCATTTCATTTCATATGTTGAAACTTTCCTTCCCTGCGTCTTGGATAATGAGCAAGTTTGACATTGGTAGCACAAAGTTGGAATAAATATAATGTTTATCAGTTATTGTTTAGTAGATAAGTTGATGTTCAGATGTATAATCAATGATGACAATTACTATCATATCAATTATCAATCTAATAATATAGTTATCAAGAGAAGTGTCCTGTCTCTTGATATGTCAAAGATAATTAATAATTGAGAGGGTTTATTTTAAAGTGTTACTATTTTTATTCCAATTTTTCCATGTTGCTTTTTTTTAATTTCCAATATGAAGCATGCTCCATACTTCTGTATATCTGAGCATAAAGGACCTAAGTATTTCATTCTTGTTTCTTCCCTTTCCAATTCTTGCTATTACAAATTCTCACATACTAACGAATACATATAAATTTGACGACTTTTATATTTTAAATGTATTTGTTTCATGATTTTAAAAGTATATTTTGTCAATCTGACTTTCCTTTTGACCTTTCAATACTTTCATTTATATAAGCAATCATTTGTTGCTATATATTCATAAAGCGGAAATTCTTCAACCGAGTTCCAGCATTCATTCCTTTATTTGTTTATGCGGTGATTTTTAAATTCTTGTTTGTTTTGCTAATTCTAATATTTTTAATCTTCTTCAAATTTCGCATTATTAATGTCTATTCATCAACTAATATAGATCAGTATCAGGTTTCAATTACACGAACGGAGTCATAATATTTGGAGCGAGTATAATGAGATATCCGTTACTATAAATACAGGTATAAATCGAATGGATTTACCTGAAGCTATTATATGTAAATATTGTAAGGAGTTTTGTTAATCCAGTAAACATCTAAAATCATATGATGACAACATTATATTTCTTTTGTTTCTAGCACTGCAATGTTTTCCAAAATTATTATTATTTAATATTGAAATTAATGATTTATATGTTTGTTCTATATCCTTTCGATTTATTGTTAAATGAAACACCAGACGCCATTTTGCAGCACAGTGCATTACTATGGCGTAGATATCTGTGTCTGTGCTGATGCCAGTGTTTACATTTGGAGTTTCAGCGCATTTTCATTGTTTTGGGACAATACTTGCACCCGAAGCCAATTATAAGGTGAAATATGTGAAATTATTTTACGCTTAAACTTATTCTGGTCTTATCAAATCAAAAATAATGCCTTGATTTCCGGGATTTTTCGACGAATCTCACGAGAAAATACCCAGCAACATTCTGTTTAGCAGAGGTAGTCAGGTATACTCGGGTTATCTTGATCCAGGTGGCAATGTTATTGTTTTACTGTGAATTAGCTGCAGATATAATACACCAAATACATTTTGCTGTATTTCCTAGTCTATAAAATATATGGTTATGTATATAAGATTACTGATGACTATATTCAGTGACACACACATTTTGATATCACGAAATCAGAAGCAGATGAGAATTGAAATGATTGAATGAAATATTCAAATATTGACATAAGATTGCTATCAAGAGTACACACATCTACAACTAATCTATGATTGAATATAGTAGCAGCATAAAAGCTTCTAGGTAACACACTTGCTTTTCATTTATTACTATTAGTTTTGCTTCAAGTGCATGTATATTACTGATCATCCTGAACATGTCACTAACTAAATAATGTGAAAACAGAAGACATATTTTTGAAAATCAGATAGCATTTAAAGATTAATTTTCAAAACTAACTACCATTACAAAAATAACAGTAGGCTTACAGTGCTATTTACATATTACACTTTTTCTAAGTTTGCCATCAATTTATATTTAAATAGCTGAATTTTTACAGTAACTGTTTAACTTCACCAGGGAAACACACATTTTTAAGTCTATTAATTTAGTGCTATATACAGGTGTATATTAGTACTTTTAATTGCATTCATTTAGACGTGTTATTGATTTTTCAATTAAGGTTCTAAAAGAATGTCTTACAAACATTGTTCATGGTTATATAAATTAATTCTTAAGATTAAATCAGCTTACTATAAACAAGTGTAAAGTTGCAAAACATTTTATAATTGAATATCTTTAGAGGCTGTTTTTCAATTAACTAGATAAATATTCCTCTGCACAGGTTTATAATTTTCAGTAAATAATTCTTGGAACCTAATTGACAAGACCAATGAACTGTGCTGTTAATATTGGCCACAAGACATGAATCAGTATGGCGCAGTGGAGCCGTCTTCAGATTATGAGACCAGCGAATCTGGAACAAACTCACTGAATAACAGCCTAAGTGAGGAGGAGTTTACACTAGAATGCTCTAATGTAGACAGTGGTGGTTTAAAGTTGATGATTTCTCTTAGGAAAAGAAGTTGTGATGATGAAGTGGATAACTCAGCTGGAACCAACTTGAACAATGCTTCCCAAACAGAAATATCTGTAGGTGAAGACAGGCATGCTGAAATGGACAAGCAGGTATGGATTAAAGCTCACTATATTTGAATATCCCAGTGGTTTAATTACACATATATTGTGAATGATGGCTATTGTTTAATCTCTGCAACTTTCTTTATCTTCACTCTTAAGTGCCTCTTCTGTGTGTTGTTTTATGATCTCCTCAACCTCTTTCTTCATGGATTCTTTACAATGCAGATATGCTATTCTCAATCCTTCTTAAACTTTTGTTTATTAGTGTCTGTATCTAATTTGAATTGTAAGTTCAAAATATTATTGAGATTTATGATGTAAAATTTTGAATGAATTGGCATTCTGTCAGTCTCGAGAGACAGTGGACTTCACACTAGAGAGGAGACTTAGTCGGTTGTTACCTTTGCTTTCGCAACACATGTTTGTAGTCTGCATCTTCATACATCTTGTCTTCCCCTACCTGCAGATCAACACACAGAGCCTGCTTCCAGCTGGGTCTGGGTTTGGCAAGTTCTTCCCAGTTCAGGTCACGCTTGCAAACATCTTTGAAGCGAAGTAAGAGTCTACCTTTGTTTTGCTTGCCTGTGGTCAGCTCTCCATATAGGATATCTTTTGGTATTTGCCCATCCTCCATTCTGCACACGTGACTAAGCCACTGCAAGTAGCGCTGACGGAGGATCCCAACCAAACTGGCAATCTTTACACGGTCCAACACGTCGTTGTTTGTCACTTTGTCACTCCATAAAATTCCAAGTATGTGCCTCCAAGTATGAAAAGTATTTAGCCTTTTTTATGTGAGTCGTATAGAGTCCATGTTTCACTGGCATAGAACATGGTACCAATCACACAGGATCTGTACACAGCAATCTTTGTGGAAATGGTCAGCATGTTGATATTCCACACTCTCTGAGAGATTGACAAGTGCTGATGAGGCCATTCATGAATAGGAATGGTAGAGGCATAAATACAAGGGTATTTCAAATCAAATCCTGACTTTTTTTGGTAAGGAAAATAACAATTTTTCACGTCAAAATGCCATTTATTTTTTGATATACTGTCCTGCAACATTTATGCACTTATCCCAACATTTAAGTAATGCTTGAAAAGCTTCGGCATAGAAAGATTTGTCAGTATCTCTGAACCAATCCAAGGCAGCCTGTTTCACTTCGTCATCAGTACTGAAATGCTGACTTCCAAGGAACTCTTTTTGGTTTCAAAACAGACGGAAATGACTTGGAGCGAGGTCTGGGCTGTAAGGTGGATGTTGCAATATCTCTTAGCCTAGTTGCTGCAAATGACACTTAGTGTGGTGAGTTGTCTGATGTTGAGCATTATCTTGCAGGAGCAGGACACCTTTTGGTGGTTAAACCAGGCCGTTTTTCCGCAGACGGTTAACCACATAAAAATGTGTATGTACTGTTCACTGTTGATACCACAGGGTAGAAAATCAACATGAATGATGCCAAGTTTGTCCAAGAAAACACTCGACATGACTTTACCTGCGGGCGCAATTGTCATACATTTTTTGGGTGGTTGTTATTGCGTATGCTTCCACTGCTTGCATGCTTGTTTTGATTCAGGAGTGTCTCATTGTCGTATTGTGATTGCAGTTTTCTGTAAGCTTCCGCAGGTTTAGCGCCTTCCTTTACAAGAAATTTCACAACTCGCTGTTCCATGCAATCACTAACAATGGTGGCTGGTCCATGGCAAGTGGACCACCTAGCAGTAATAGGACACATCCTAACTAATGATAGTAGTTCCATTATGTTATAATAACCCATTCAGGTAGAACTAGAACAAGAAGCCTCTGTTTGATTTGAATGCCTCTAGCAGCTTCATTAGCTTGAACAAAATCATAATCTCACTCAACAAAAACATTTAAAAAGAAGAAATTCTGGACTATACAATTATCCTGCCATTTTTATGTAGTTTCTTTTGTAAACGTTATTTCTTATCTCTTTTGTCAAATAATAATAATGTTCGTCTAGGCATCTATGGCCCGTTGCACCGATTGACCACTACCATATCCAACTGCTGAGGCTTGTAGCCAAACCTCGTTTAATGCCGAAGAAGAGACTGCTTTCTGTCGGAGCCATGTAGAACGGGCCGGTCCCTCCCATGCCTCCGGTCGGTTGGAGACCATTGTTACACTTAGCTGACTTGAACATTATCTGGTAAGCTAGAACTTCCAGATCGAGTCGAACCACATGACCAAACACAGACAAGTGGCAGCGGACCAGAGTGTCCGAGATGGGAGGGAAGACTCGTCTTTGCAGACACCTCGACATTACCGATGAGATTGAACCACCGGATAACGAGGATGCGTCGCTGGTTGCGCATATGAAAGACATGTCCTGTTTAAGTAGGGTCCAAGTCTCTGAACTATACATGAGGACAGGAATCACACATATCTTCTTCTTCGTACGCTGTCAGACGTCAACCTGTATTTGTTCGAAGAAAGCAGCTGTCATCCTGAGGCTGTCGACACTGCCATAGAGCTTGTCTAGTGTTGCCACTGGCGATGGCCACATGTGCTTTCTCTGGTCCTCGTATGTCGTGCAGTTTTGCAGCAGATGTTCAGCGGTCATTTTCCCTGTACCACAAGTGCATTTGTCAGTGCCACCTATCTTCAGTTTATTGAATAGGTGGTACCTCAGTCTGTTGTAGCCTGTGCGGAGTCTGAAGACCACGACCTGCTCTCTTCTGTTCAACTGGTAAAATGCATCATTTTTTGTGTAGCCAGTATGTTCTGTTTCCCATTTGGCTATGTATCTGGCCCTAATAAACCTTTTGGACTCTTCGTAGGTCACGCTTGAATCTGGTTGTGGTAGTCTTGCACCATCTTTTGCCAGTCTGTCTGCCTCCTCGTTGCCATGGATGTTACAGTGGGAGGGAACCCACTGTACCACTACTCTTTTTGGTGCGGAATGCTGGCATAGTTGACAGAGTACTGCTCTTAAATCATTAGGTTCAGTATTTTTCTGGCTTTTTAGTGCTGTAATTAGGGCCAGAGCATCTGTAAGCACACATCTGATATAACAATTTTGGATCCGAGAGAGAGTCTGCCATCATTCCACATCCTGCGAAGGTCGTTCATAGCAGAGGCAGCAAGCCTGATCCGCCTTAACATGTCAGACACACTGCGTCTATCGGATGAAAAAGAACTCCCCAGGTATGTGAATTCATTGGTGTACTCCACCGTGTGACCATAGACAACAATGCTGCGAGGAACTGTCTTGGCCCAAGATATCGATAAACCCAGGTTTGACATTTCGAGATCAATCTTCTCGAGAGACTGTTGTCCGGTATGACTAGGACTATGTCATCAGCATAGGCAAGGTCTGTGATGAATGTTTGGTCCATGTCAATGCCCCAATTGTGGGAGTCAAGGCGGTGGAGAATCCAGTCAATGGCTCTGCAGAAAAGGTCAGGGATGAGGACGCAACACTGCCTGACCCCCGAAGATGTTAAATACTTCAATTAAATCGTCAGTTGTCACCACATTTTTAGGCACGAATAGCCACCTTTTGGTTAATTTAGAATTTAGACATTTGAGATGCATTGTGGATTTGTTAATTGCTTGTTATTGCAATTTTCTGTTAAATTCAGAATGCACTGCATTGTTAAATAGTTACAAGAAATAATAGAAAAAAATGTTTCCTACAGTAATCATTCTTTTAACTCAAGATGTTGTCATTCTTATGTAAATTTTTTAATTTGCTAATAGAACAAAAAGTTAACCTGCTCTCTACCTATAGGTTCTTATTATTTTTCATCAAATAATTTCACCAAGACCCTTCTACACCTCCACATGGTGATCCTGGATAACAGACTGCAACAGAGCAGACTGGCAAAGGAGACGGGATCAAATAGGGAGGGCTAACATGGTACTAAAAAAAGCCAGCTGAAGTTGGATGTGTCTGACCGAAAGGTGCAAATATCGCAGTCAAACTCTAAACTATGACACAGCACATTCCTTTCTCCGGACATCCTGCTACTTGCAAAAGTCTTTTTTAGGGCTTGGTAGCAGGAGTTTGAGAACGAACAAAGAAGGAGAAGAATATATTGCTTTATCCTATGTGGCTATAGCAATAACAAAATCAATAAACAGCTGTAATTTTTGTTCATAAACAATGTCTGGGTTAAAAAACAAACATTTTAATCTTTAGAATTTATGCTATTGTGAACCATTTATGAAAATGTGTGAATTGCATTTTAGGCTCTGTAGAAATTTGCCTTTTTTTAATATGTTCAGCGTCCCACCCATACAACTATCTTCAATTATATGATTATCATTGCATACGGACACAAATTCAGTCATACAAACATTTTCTTGCTTGATTTTTAAAACAACCATTTTGTCTGCTTCAAAATTGATTGCACGTCATATTTTTTTCCAATTTCGAAAGAAGTGCAAAAGTCCATTCAGTGGTATAAAGCTTATTAACCTGTTACAATGAAGTACTTCAAGAAAACGAGCAAGACTTCAATGAAACAAATTGTATTCCTGTTTCAAGAAGCAATCTCCACATCCATCATCAGTCATTTCTAACCTTTCAAATCCAGTGCGTCATCAGCCCCTGTAGGAGCGCCATCAAATTTCTGTTCTTCAAAATGAAAAAAAAGGGACTGATTTAAATTGTCCTTTGAGAATGAGGCTGAATTTAAGGTTGATGAATTTATTTTAGACATGCATATCACTGCCATTCTATACATTCATTCTGTTTATCCTGGTTTAATGAACTTTAGCACACATTTTCAAATGATGTTTATTTGCGTTATTTACTTTGTCAGCACCGAAAATGTATTTGCAAGCTAAAGCTAAAAAAGACAAAATTCCGCCTTATCTGTAGAGAGAAGACTAATGTCTGGTCAGGCACAATGTACTGAGCAAGGTCCCTTCCTCACTTCGATGCAGTTCTTCCTGGAAACAAGCCATTTCAGGGCAGTCTGACTAATGATGTGGGGATTGACATGATCTCCGTAGTAGTGAGTGTCACACACATGAAGCCAAGCCTAGCACTACAGCCTGGAGGACACCGGTCTACCTTCATCACATGCTGGAGATGTGACAAAGCTACAGGAACCTGCCACTCATTGCCCTTTTCGCGGAGCGGGACTTAGACGCTAGTCCAGTCAGTCACAATACACTGACCAAGACCACAATCTCTCTTCCATGTAACGTTCCCTGAAAACAGGTTGTTTTCAAGGCAACCTGGCTGATGAGATGTGGATCGATGTGATCCCCATAGTAGTAAGCGCCCACCATGCAGATGAAGCCAAGCATAGCACAACTGCCTGGAGGAGGACCGTGGTCGACTTTCATCATCATCAGCATGCTTCGAGATAAGAAAGTTATTACAACCTGCCACTTAACGCCCTTTTCAGGGTGCACAAAAGAGTAAACTTACTCACTGTGGCCATTAAACAACAGCAGGGAGCGCAAATGAGTATACCTAGTTATTGTGGGCATCAACAGCAATAAACAAGATATCTGTTCATATAGGTAATGCTGTAAACATTGAATACTTGTTGGTAAATAGTAACTGTCATATCATCTTGATCTCCATTATTTCAGACTGATTACTATAGCATCTCTGATGAAGTCAACTCTCAGGAGATATTGTCCTCGGACCAGTTAATAGATTCTCCAGACAATGACAGGTCACATTATGACTTGTCTCTATCTGCACTAGATAGAGGTGACTTGACATGCTCCACTACACCAACCAGTCCTTCAGACACCCTGAAGCCAACTGCAAGCACATCATATCTATCATGCGACAAGAACAAGACTTTGTCCCCTGCTGTGTCATATGACAATTTAATTGCTCACGAGGAGTCTCTCTTAGACGTAATAAAAACTAGTAGTGCTATGAAGCCTGTGAGAAGGGTTAAGCAAACAGGCAGCACAAACTCTCTGGCAAATGATATTCATGATCCATTACTGAGATTGGACACATTACCTAATGTATCTCCTGACAGTGGTATTGTTTCTTTGGATGAATCTCCGTTTGGTAATGATTCTCCAAGCTCACTTATTAATGGTGAAGGGAACTTGGATTCCCAGCATGGTTCCCTAATATCCTGTGGCATTGCTGCTCAACATATGAATGACAGGAGAGAAACAGTGACATCTGCACATTTGTCTCTTGAAGTGGTCAATCTTATCAATGGTCAAGCTTTAGACAGTTCAGGTTTGCCTGCTGAGTTTGAAGCAAGTAGTACAGTGGTAGCTGAAGATAGTACATCTGATTCACACAGTATAAGTGAAACAGCATTCACAGTTATTCAGCCTGCTGATGAAGACCTTCCACCCCTAAAGAAAAACTTTACAAAAAATTCAAACAACAGTAAAGGTCCAAACAATAATTTACAAGCACCGCCTCACATACCACTCTCCACACATGGAAATAGTATTATTATATCATCGCCTCGGAAAATTAGTCAAGCGATGGGACGTAAGAAAAGGGGGCGGCCACCAAAGAAAAAGAAAAGCATGTTGTTCAAGCACAAAAAAAGCACTCTTTACAGTGGCTTATTCGGAGGTGTGAACATATCTGACCTGAAAGACACTGAGACAAATTGTGAGAATAACAAAGGCAGCATTGTTGATAATACAGACTGTTCTCGTGGCAGACAGACATGTTTAACATCAGTTGCTTTAGTTGGCAAAAAGTCAGAAAGAGACCTGGCAACTAACAATAACTGTGATAACTCAGTTGTGAAAAAGAGAAGCCCTGGAAGGCCGAAGGGATCACTGTCAAAGAAGAAGAATACTGGTATTGCTTTCAAGCGTACATTTAGAAATCACCAAAAACTGAAAACAGTGTCCGCTGCTAATGGCAATATGCCTGTTGATAGGGAGAGTAAGATGTCAGAGAGTAAAGTCAAGCGCCCTCGTGGCAGACCTCGCAAAAATCCTTCACTTAACTGCAATGCCTTTTGTGACACATTGACTATGTCTGCACCAGAAGAATGCCCTCAAGATAAACTTGCTTCAAGCTGTCTGCCAAAACATTCTACCTCTATGATGTCTAGAGCAGACAGAGTTGCACGGAAAAAGTTTATCAGAAAAAGAGTGTTTACTCAGAGAAAAAGGAAAGTACAAGAAATCTCAAACTTAACACAAGTATTTTCAAATTCAGCAGACCTTGATTCTTGTAATAACTTGCATTGTGAGTCATATATAACTGCTTCTGAAAATAGATGTACTAATAAAGTTGCAGGTTCTGGAAAAATTAAAAAGGATCTAGTGTCAAACAAAATGAAATCCCCTGTTTGCCATGAAAAATCTGTGTTCCAGGACAATGATCTTGATGCTCTGCTTAAAAGTGTCAAGTCTTCAATCAATAGTCAGTTCACAAATGAGGATGCAAACAGTGATATTCTGTCCTTTGACAATCCATTCAAAGTAGTCCATCCTACTTCTTTTCCTAAAATTATGAGGCCTGGGTTTCCAGGTTTAGTGAAACCTAAAGCAAAGAAGCCCAAGTTACATGTGATGATGAGGAGGACTAAGAGAAAGAAAAGGAAGAAGCTACAAATTGACAAGCCAGTAACATCAAATACAACAGTAGCCCCTAGACAGTTAAGTGTATTTGGCTCAGTTGCTCTACAGAAAAAAGTAGAGAAATTTTCGGTATCTCCACAGAGGCAACCAGAAATGTTTGGCTCTTCAGTATCTGAGAAAAGGTTGTCATATTTCAACTCGCTTGTTCAGCCATCAAAGATTCTTGCTTCAAGTCGCCTGAATGTTTTTCGCTCAGGCACAGGTGTTGATGGTACGCACAGATCAGGTTCCCCCACTGACATCGATCAGCCTGATTATACTGACAGGAGAGGGAAGAAACGTCAACGCCTCTTGTATAGAAAGTCTAAGCACAGAAATATTATCGATCCAGTTTTTGCTGCAGATTTGGACACTCTGGTATCAGGGTTAAATGCTATGGCTGTATGTGAAAATCCAGCAGACAATTTCATTAGAGTTCGTCCAGGAGAGGTGCCTTTGCCTTCGATTTTCAGAGTAATAAGGATAGATGTGAACAAGAAATTGAAGGATAGAATTTTTATGCCTGAAACATACGGGCTTGACAAGAACAAGCAGCCTAAATCCAGGAAAGACACCCCTTCACCATATGAAATATCAACGTCAACTTTTAAACCTGTTAGTAAAGGAGGGCGCAAGAAAAGCTGCTCAGATCCGCTTGCAGATCAGCGAGAGCATTCGTCTGTAAGCGACTCAAGTGATCAATGCCTTCCACCAAAAAAACGCCACAGACTAGTAAATATGGAAGCAACTTTGTCTCATTCTTCATTGCTTAGTTCAGTGAATGAAGCTGCTTTGTTGAAAAAAGATCTGAAATCTTTAGCATGGATGCGAAGAGGAAGACGTCCAAGAAAAGCATCCGGACCAGATGAAAGCAAAGGTAAGTGAAACAATTTCTCTAAATATCTCTGAAAAATAACATGTTTATCTAATACAGGTATCTGCAGTTTGTTGTCCTCATATTCAAGTGTATTGAACTTATTGACATTTTCAGAAGCATTTAACATTTTTCTAAATCACATCATGAAAAACAAATTTAGTAAAATAGTAACTGATAATTGCAATTTTATACGAGGCGTGTTAAAATTAAACCGGATCGAATTCCACCATTTTCGCTGGTAAGGTTATGCTGACAGCATTTTTTAATCATGGGGGACTTTTGTTGGTAGACTTTTAAGAGAATGGCGTGAACATCAATGCCATCCGCTACAGTGACACACTAGACACGATGCATACAGCAATCAAGAATAAACGACGCGGCATGCTTTCGCATTTTGTGATTCTGTTGCACGACAATTCTCATCCACATGTCACGAACATTGTTCAGAAAGTGTTAGCACAGAAAAGGTGGGACGTACTGCCACACCCATCCTATAACCCCGATATGTCCCCAGACGTCATGACCTCGGTGACCAAGTGGTTCAAAGAGCAACCAGAGTAATTTTATTCGGACGGCATCCGCCGTCTTCTAAACCAGACCAATGGAATGCGTGTCTGAATGCATATGGCGACTTTTTCTAACTAACCCTGTGGCATGTTTGATTCATAACAATTGTTATATTTAATTCTTTTACACCAGATGATATAACTTTCATATGTTTGTAATAAAGCCACTGGGTCTGGTTTCATTTGAACACGCCTCGTAATTTTATCAAATGAGGTTAATCCCTTTCTGTACCTGTTTCTCGCTAAATAATTGCTTTTTCGGTTATGGCACTTGTAAAGCTTTAATGTTCTGCTAATGTATTGCTTTAAATTTTTTATGGGACATTTTCTGCCGCATTAGCAAAATGTTCACATTTCGTTATTTCAATGGGATTTCTTTGGATATATACATCTCCCTGACTGCCCTTGGGAATTAGAATCAATGCCATAATAATAGTTTTTTTCCAGTTTGCATTTTTAGCTAATCTTTCACTTATTTGTTTTTGCTATTTAGGAGTCCATTACCATTTCTTGTTTTGTTGTCCTCTGTTCTGATTTGCTCTTTCAAGAATCAATATCATTGCACTTCAAGCAAACTCATAGGTGCTCATTACCTCTCACCAAATGGCAAGATTTCACAATTACTAGTAAAAGCTGTAAATGATCAATATGCAGGGTGATAAGTTTGCTTACATTTTTTAAATTTAATATTTCATGACCTCCTAAAGTCCAGGCATCGTATACGGTGGAAACAGGGTGATGTAAGGGTTTACCCATAAAAACACAAACTGAAAAAGCAATATACTATTGCTGCAAAGATGTTAAAGGTGTTTAAATGAACTGATGTCAACGGAATATAGACTGGAAACACCAAAGGACTGCGGAATAGGCATGCAACTAAAAATGATAAATTAAATGTTAACGGAAAGGACCTGTGGTCTATAGAATTTTTGAAGAAAAGAAAATAAGGTATACATTTTAGAACTAGTAGATATGAGAAAAGAAGGAAAAAAGGAGACCCTTGAAAGTTATATACTGGGATGGTACAGTGTAGACACAAATATAAAAGCTAAAGATGGTATAGGTTTTCTTGTACATCTATCAGTGAAAAACTAATACTCCTGCACAAACAGCCACAAGTGGTAAAACCATAACAATAACCTAGGTATATTCACCAAGCAATGAGGAAGACAAGGGAGTTATTTGAACCCCTTTCAGACATCAATGGAATCACTGAAAAGGATTATCTGATTGTAAGGGGTGATTTTAATGGCTGAACATGTGAAACAAGATAATCACATGGATATTGCTTATGACGGTTCAGTGGCACCTCATTAGAGCAGAATAACAAGTGAGAAGAGATTATAATTTGATGTACTGGGCATGGTCTTATAATAGCAGACACTATCTTCCAACACCGGAAAAGTCATAAATAAACATGGTACAGGTGAAGCAACTCAGATATAGTACGACAAAATGATTACGCGTTAACAACATAACCACAAAGAAGAAATATGACTTATTCTAATGCACAGTGTTCCAACATTTTTGACTTGTGACCTGCTTTTAATATAGCCATGTAACCTGCGCCAGTGGTTGAGGAATTGTTCCAAGGATCCAAGAATTCCTCTTGCTTCCTCCTCTTCTTCTTATGCGTTCGTTCTCAATCTCCAGCTACCAAACCCTATACAGGGCTCTGCAAGTAGCAGGATGTAGTCCGGAGAATGAAATGCGGTGATATTTGCACCTTTTGGTCCGACACATCCGTCTTCGGTAGCATTCCTACTGCGCTTCGAGAATGCTTGCTTCATTCATGGAAGTAAAGGACTTACCAGGGCAGCTTCTTATTTTGTAAGCTCAGGAAACTACAGCTGATATTCATTTTCCGTGGTTCAGGGTGACCAATAATCTCCTCTTTCATACTCTCATCAATTCTCCTTCAGATTCCTTTCTGACACTGCAAAGTTTTTCAAACATGGCAATGTTTCCAAGATTTGTTTTCCAATCCAAGTTTTGCAGCTTGGATACAGAAACATGAAGATTGTCTTGAAATTGGATAATGTGTGTTTCCTATTCCTGAAGTTTCAGGTTCACCTTACTCAGCTGGTCTGAAATGTCTGTTATGTAAACAACTCTCTTCTTCCAAGCTTCTTCGTTAAAGTAAACCACATTTTCATGTTTCCCCTGAACTTCCAGGAATAGCTTGATTTCACCTTTCAAAGACACGACGGACACCATTTCTTTTGCACAACCAGCATAAGCATTGTAAAAAAAGAAGAACCAGTACCTTTAGCTTGGGAACCAGTTCTTTTACTATTGTTTGAAAGCCAAAATTTACCCTAGCATAGCTGAAGCTCCATCTACAAACCTCATAGATGTTTTGCTACTGTAGTCCTCCAGTTTTTAGAAAGGTATTTAATTTCTTTGTATTGTCTTCACCTTTGTATTAGTTTTAAGTGCACTACAATACAAAAACTTTTCTTTATTTCAAGTGCACTACAATACATAAACTTTTCTTTGTTTCAAGTGCACTACAATACAGAAACTTTTCTCTGTTTTAAGTGCACCACAATACATTAACTTTTTTCTATTTTAAGTACACTACAATATAGAAACTTTTCTTTGAAGTCATCTGAATGAAAATATTTCATAAAGACAAGCAACTAAGAACTTATGTCAATTAATTCATCAGCTTGAAAAGAAACTTTGATTTAATTTTAAACCTGCCCTTTGGCATCTGCAGACATATCTGAAATGTGCATCTGAATAGTGTTATTGAACACAGATATTTATCTCATCTTTATCTTGCTGACTTTCCTAAGAATTAAAATCACCACCTTATTCTTCAGTCAACTGATGCTATGCTTCTAGCCCGGTGACGGTCATGAAGGAGACTGTGTTTCAGGTCTTCGTTTTCCCCCACAGCTTTTCAAGCATAGTCACTTGCCTGGGTCCTCTTTGGTCTGCATAAGTGAGGCTGTCCTGCAGAATATGTTCTGGTGTTTGCTTTGGTTCTCCACAATCACACATGACAGTGGATCTGAGACCCTTTCTATGGAGGCGAGCCTTGAGTCTGCAATGTCCCGTTTTGAGTCTCAAGATCTTGCAGGGTTTGATGGTTGGTTTTAGATTTTCTTTTGTGACGATTTTCAATGCTACTTAATATGGTGCTTGCACTACTGCTGTGCTAATATCCTCCTGCAAGATCAACTCTCTGGCGTCTCTGAGACCAGTTTCAAGTTGCGGAGAAACTTCAAATCCTTTTTAGCATGTTCTGTATCTAAGGGGTGTTTGAGTTCTGAAGATTTAATAAATTCAGCACTTAGAACAATATTGCACAAAACGCCTTATAGCTTCTCTATGTCATTGCTGATTTAGGTTGTAAAGTCAGAATTTCGTTATCCTTCTGAATATTTATAATTTTTGTCTTCATGGGTGCCAATTTCTGAAAGTATTTAATAAAAATAAATTTCTTATCAATACCATTAAAACAATCATGATGGTAATGTGACAATCTTGAATATAGACAAATAGTGCCACCGAAGACGGATGTGTCGGACCGAAAGGTGCAAATATCGCAGCCAAGCTGTAAACTAGCGACACAGCGCATTCCGTTCCCCGGACTACATCCTGCTACTTGCGAAGACCTTCACAGAAGAAGAAGAGAAGAAAACAAATAGCGAATTAAAATCTTCTACCTCGCATTGGACATGTGTGATGTTATGAATATTTGAAATTTACATTAGCTGTTTGCAAAACTTTAAAAAAACACTTTTAAAGCGTTATGCTAATGTTTGTTTAAATTGTTCATTTCACAAGTGCTAATGCATCCATAAGGAAATAATGAATATGATTTGAAGCAGTAAAAAAACTCTTAATCAGATGTACCAATATGAATAGCTATACCTATATTTAGAGTCAGTCGCTTGTCTCACTATTTTAATAAAATAATACACCTATTAATACTAATTTAACATTAAAATTGTAAATAAATAGTTACTCTAAATACTATACAAAATCAAGGCATTGGGGAACAACATGCATGTCTAACAGCAAATACCAGTATTACCCTATTTTACAAGCCAATAAACATATAAATCTCAACGTAGCACATAATATAATCTGATATAATCTCTCCCAAACTATTCACGGCAGCCCCTGAGGAAGGATGACTTCCACATACTAGATAGGTATGGCACGTGTATAAACATTGACAGAGAGAAAAGCTTAACCATCTCCGGTTTGTGGATGGTATAGTCATTATAGGCCACAGCATCAATGAAGCTGAGCAATGTCTAAATAAGCTCAGCAATGCAAGCGTTACAGTTGGTTTAAAAATAAATAGACAAGAGACCAAATGCATGGTGAACACTTTCTGTACTTACAAATGTGCCTTGGAATTGATCAAGATGCTGAGCAGTGCATGAGCTCAAACAGTCAGCGACCCATAGCTGACTGCTAGCGCCAGCAAACCGGAGCTGCCAAGAGTCTTCTACACCATAAAGCGGAGATATTGGATAACAGACTGCAACAGAGCAGACTGGCTGAGGAGAAGGGATCGAAGAGAGAAGACTAACCCAGGACACAAAAATGCCTCCTGAAGTTGGATGTGTTTGACCGAAAGGTGCAAATATTGCAGTCAGGCTGTAAACTATGTCAACACATTCCATTCTCCGAACCACATCTTGTTACTTGCAAAGCCCTTTTCAGGGCTTGGCAGTGGGAGATTGCGAGCGAACGAAGGAGAAGAAGAATTGATCTTCACAAACGTGCCTTCATACATCTACTTGGGCCAAGAACTTATGGAATTTTCACAGAATTCATTGAGATATCTCATGAAGGATAGCAGTAGGATGGTTTATTTTCAACAGATGAAAAGCAGTGAAGCGAGAGCTCACACCTTCAACAGCATGATTATTCCAACCACGTTATATTGCTGCAAGGTGTTGAGTCTGAAAAATATGTACATTACATGACTCCATGCTGTTCAACATGCGATGGAGTGTAGAATGTTGTCAATCTGACTATGGGACCAAATCCGCAACACCAGCATCAGGTGTAAAACTTGTCTCAATGATATCGTAGATACAATGTTGCTAAAAAAAAGTACAGTTGGGCTGGCTATGTGGAACGCTTGCCTGACAATAGATGGACACGTAAAGTGACATCATGGTGACTCTACAGCTTCAATTGTCATCCCCGACGTCCACCAATGAAATGGAGTGATGGCTTGTGACAAGACCTTGGTTTGGTATGGTACCCCAAAGCAAAAGACAAATGAGTTTAGACGACATTTGCTTCCTGACATAGAGCACATTCTGTGCCAGAATGGACACTCTATGATTACAGTTACACAATATAATTAAGGATGGGAAATGATGTGATGCAGAAAATCAACTGATATCACCCACTGATGATGGCATACTGACGTAAACACACTGGTAAGATTGGCCGCACGCCACTTGCTGTTATTTATAAAAAACCAATGTTACAACCACCAGTAAAATATTGCAGTGTAACCATAAGTGTTGAAAACCTTTGTGGAAACCCATGCTCTATAGTATTCCCCAGCAATTGAACATCGACATGTGGTAATGACACAAACAATATGACATGAAAATTCAAGTGAAATGCCGATGATCATCCCATATCTAAAAAAATTATAAAAAGAAGCTTAGAAAGAGAATGGGCCACAAAAGGACTCTTTTTGTAACACTAAATAGAGTTACCTGAACTATAAATAGTGATGTGAATATACCATTTTTTTAAAAACACAAAAGAACCTAAAACAAGGCAACAGACAGATTTGTGAAATGCTCTCCCTATATTCTTTAAGTGTCAAACACATGGCATAAGGCAGAAACAAGTGTGATCTGTGTGACGTCACTCTTTTCAGTTTATGTATGTTGCTCAAGTCCATAATGGATTCCTCTCTGATGACTTCTGCGGAGAGTGGTTTTTGTTCTTCCTCTTGTCCTGCTGGCAAATGGTGACCACATAAACGCATACAGATGTGGTCTATTGCTGTCCATTCTAAGAACATGCTTGATGTGTGAACACTGTTTTTTCCTCATGTGTGGTGAAATAAATTGTTGATTGACGGCTTCTCTAATTGTTTTGTTGGTTGTGAATTACTCCCAGCCAATGTTCAACAGTTTTCTAAGCCACTTATTCTCAAATACATATAGCTTCTTTTCCAACGCATTTGATATTTTCCAACATTCATATCCATAGGTAATATGTTATGCTCGAGTTGACACCAACTTGAACATGGTGTGATCGCTCAAGGATTTTTGTTTTCCAGATCTTCATTAGTTGGATAAAGGCACCTGCGGCTAAAGCAATGTGTCAAAATGTTTGGCTGGGGTAAATATTTCCACAACCAAATTCATAGCTGTACCAAATAGCAGAGGCGACATAATGCAACCTTGTTTCACTCTAGTTTTTATGCGAAACCAACTATTAGATAATGTGATGCAACCAAATTCTAGTGTGACCTACGAAGAGTCCAAAAGGTTTATTAGGGCCAGATACATAGCCGAATGGGAAACAGAACATACTGGCCACACAAAAAAATTATGCCTACTACTAGTTGAACAGAAAAGAGCAGGTCGTGGTCTTCAGACTCCGCACAGGCCACAACAGACTGAGGTACCATCTATTCAATAAGCTGAGGATAGGTGGCACTGATGAATGCACCTGTGGTACAGGGAAAATGACCGCTGAACATCAGCTGCAAAATTGCCCGACATACGAGGACCAGAGAAAGCACATGTGGCCATCACCAGTGCCAACACTAGACAAGCTCTATGGCAGTGTAGACAGCCTCAGGATGACAGCTGCTTTCTTTCAACAAATCAAAGTAGACGTCTGACAGCGTACGAAGAAGAAGATAATGTGAGGGCATTGCGACAAGGAATTAAACTACATGTCAGAAAGCCTCTGCTGTGACATGTCAACTGTCATCACTGCTTAAGGATTAAGGACTTGATCATTGACTTGGCAACAAGCAACAACTTATATTTGTACTAACTTTTTCTTTGTCATTTGTGTGAAAAGAACATTTTGTTACATTGTGTCATACTTTACAGTGAGGCTGGGATATATGCACCTTTCAGCACAACACATTCGATGTCAGGGCAGTACATTTTGGATTGGTTTTCCCTTCCTTATTCAATCCCAATTCTTTCATTTTTTCCACATCTGCCTTTTATATGCGGAATAAGATCTTAGACAGCTGTTTTGCTGACTTGGGCAGCTAGCTATGTGTCACTGACTGTTGTCATCTTGTTCACTGCGTCTTTGGCTCTGTAGTAATAAGTCTATTAAATGAAATATGTGAGATAAGTCACTAGTGTCCCCAAGAGAGATAAAATGAGAAACTATGACATAAATAATATGGTGATAGCTCTCCCTTGTCGTGAATGCATTTCAAGACAGAAAATGTTATTGTTTGGTCATCTCATGATATTGTTGCCTGATCAACTACCACAGGAAAGTCTTGTAGCGTATGCATAGATGTCATAAGAGAAGTACTACAATAAGATGGGCTTACATAATTACTGACACAACAAACTTGACCCAACAACAAACATGGTCCAAGGAAGGCTTTTTCAATTCACCATTACACTTAGTTGCACGGGTGGATAGGACAGTAAAGTAAATATTTCATTTCATCCATAGCTTCAAAGGAAAGTTTGAATATTATGGTCTTTTTTTTTAAATGAGTATCTGTGGGGGATATGTATATTGAACTTTACTTACACAGTTAAATCTAAATGAAGCTTGCATACTGATCACAACATTGTATATGGTTTCTTACAATTTGTAGATGAGAAATCAATTCAGGGAAGACTGGGACAATTTTATGTTGATCAGGAGCTGACCATTGACACCAGTAGCTTCACCACAGGAGGATCCAGTGTTTGTACTCCTTCACTTTCCCCATGTCCTAGTAGACTGTCAACCCGTAGCTCTACATTGCCATCTATATCATCACCATCACCTACAGGGTCATCGGGATTCAGAAACAGGCCCTATTCAAAAAGTGGCTTTACGTTGGCATGTCCTGTTCACTCCATTTCATCATATTTAATCGATCGGTCGTCCTGTGCAGAGTGCCGCCTCCTGGAACAGTCAGTATCTCCAGGCATACTCCATTCAGGTCGTACAACCCTCAGGTCACTGTCAGTCCATCCCTCAGAGTCCGGTCATTCTTCAGAGCGACCTATCAGTAGTTCTGAGTCCAGTCCTATAGGAAAGGAAACAGCAAACCTAAGCAGACTGCATAGTAGAAGTGTCCAAAAACATGGAAAATTATCAAGCATTTCTGTAAATGATTCTGATTCTTCACCTCCGCGGTTGGAAAAAAATATATCGTTATCACCAAATGCATATCACAGCAGCAGCATTTTCTCTGAGCCTCCAGAAATCACAAGTTCTCAGTTCAGAAGATGCATGTCACCCAGAAGACAATCCTCAAATGGAATAAATCACACAGTTTTAGAATCACCAAAAAGCCCATCTTCAGCTAGAAAGATAATGTGTTCAAATACTTCACCCCAAAGAAATTTGAGACAATCATCTGTGACCAAATCAGCTCCATTGACTTTTGTCAGAAAATCGTGCAATAAACGCAGCATCTCACCACAAAGTTTAAGCAAATCTGTGATTCAGTCATCTTATCCTGAACATGAGCCTCTGCCACTTGAGCATTGCAGCAAACGCAAGTTGGTGGAAGAAATTCAGGCAGCCACTGCCTGGTCGAGGTAAGATTCTTTCAAGCATTTGGCCCTATAAGAAAAAGTTGATTATGTTTATCATTCTTCTAGCCTGCTTTATTGTTGTTGTGTTTATTGATTACATCGAGCCGAATATGCATCAGTGAATGAGCTGACAGTAGCCGTTCTCATAGCTAGCTGCTTGTATCAGGGCCATAACCTACCAGGACCCTATTCTGCCTGTAAGTGACAGCCCTGAAAACAGACTTCAACCTGATTAAGATCAGGGATTGAAAGGGGAAGGCAAAACCGGTTAAAAAAACGCCTTGCTAATATCAGGTATGACGGACCGAAAGGCACAGATATCGCAGCCTTGCTGTAAACTACGCCACATCTTTTCAGGATGAATGCTGAAGAAGAAGAATTGAACACAGGCAACTTTTACAGCTGCTCATTGTTCTTACAATTTATTTGGCATGATGAAGTTGCTGGCCATGTGAACAGTCTTCATTTCTCATCTTGCTATTACAGGGTTCATAGTGTACTTCCCTGTTTTTGCTCTTGGAATATACAATATCATCGTGTTGCATGTCCTTTATAGAACGTCGCTCTCATCACAGTCTGTCTGAAAGAAACTATTTCCCTTGCCAAAACACCAACCTCCGCCACAGTCATACCCAGGCATTCCTGGATATCTTGGTGTCATCGTCTTCTTGGTCTACCCCTTCCTCTTTTACCTGGCACTATACCTTCCATCACTGTTCTGCCGAGACCATTGTGTCTCTTGATGTGACCAAATTATTTGCATTTTCTAGCCAAATGTAATTGATAAACCAGTTCTTCTGAACTCTTGCCGAATGTCTACATTTGTCTTTTTCTCTGTCCAGGGTATTCTGAGGATCTTTCTGTAACATTTTGACTCGAAGGATTCGATTCTTTGTCTGGACATTTTGGTAATCGTCCATGATTAGCAGCCATAAGCTGTCACGGGAAAAACACAGGCTCACAAGACTTTTACTTTTATCAATTTGTTCCGGGGAAGCAAACCCTTAGAAAATGCAGGAGGAAGCAGACCCTTACATAAAATGCATGCTGAAGTCGGATGCACTGGGCCGACAGGCGCAAAATAAAAACCACAGTGCAACGCACACCGGCTTGGGGATAAGAGAAATAAGGCGAACGCAAAAAAAAAAAAATCAAAAAACATCAATTTGTTCGTGCTTGCCATAATTTCTTCAGGCTGTTCAGTCTCAGCATTGCTATGGCTAGTCTTCTTCTGATTTCTTTCGAGCAGTCGTCATTTTTGTCAGTTCTGGAGCCCAGATATTCAAAATGTGTGACCTGATATATTTCCTCACCACCAATTGAATTTATGCGGACATTGTGTTTTGTTAGTGGTCATTATCTTTGTTTTATTTATGTTTATAAACAGGTTTTGATCTTTACTATGTCCATTAACGACTTAAATTAGCTACTCTAGCCCTTCTGCACTACATTGATATGTAGTTTTAAAATATAATGTTTTTTTGAAGATGCAGTTTGACCATTGAAAAACACCAATGATCAAGATGTTGAACGGTGCATGAGCTAACTGCTAGTGTCAGGGTCAGCGAACCAGTGCTGCCAAGACCCTTTTACACCTCCACATGATGATTCTGGATAATATAGCATATTGGCTAAGGAGAAGAGATCGAATTGGGAAGGGTAACCTGAACTCAAAAAGGCCTGCTGAGGCCGGATGTGTTTGACCGAAAGGTGCATATATCGCATTCAAGCTGTAAACTACGGCACAATACATTCCGTTCTCCGGACAACATCCTGTTACTTGCAAAGCAATTTTCAGGGCTTGGTAGTGGGAGATTTTAACGAAGAAGAAGAAGAAAAAGAAAGACATCACACGCTTTATTGTTGTAAAAAGTATTTTTTTAACTGTGCTTTTCATAATGCTAGACGCCAAGTCAAATTTTGTTTCTGGTCATTAAATGAAGTTCTATTTGTCGTTGCTATTTGCATATATATTTATTAAATCTTTTTTGAAATAGCAACACGTTTTTCAACCCGGGGTGAATTTTTACAGCAAGATTTGCATACTTATGTAGTGTGGAGTATTGAACAACATCCAGATATCACATTGCTGTCCATACAGTCTGTTATTATTGTTTCTCAAATGTATCTGTCGAACTGTTTACTCTTTTGCAGCTAATGCCAAGTTTCCTTCTAGAACTTGCTGTGTTGAAGTTATAAGCCCAATCTGTCCTCCGCTCATCCTGTTCTGTTTTGGCTTGCAACCAGAAGGTCTTCTCTAGTTTTAGATTCACAGGAACGGAATGGGTTTGACATTCTGCACCATTCAGGTGGGCTGTTCAAATTTGCAGGATTAATTTATAATGGTCTCGTTCTGAACTCTCAGATGGTGAATCATTACATCCTACATGGAGCCACCTCCCAACTCTCTTCCCCAAACATTACTTGGTATTTCTTCTTACATCTGACCTGGTAATTGCCCAGGTTAAGACTGTGCCCCATGATGTCCGCCTAGCAGTTACGAACTTGAAAACCATTTATTTTTGCACGTGCGTTGTCTCTAACTTCTCAACATTATTACTGCCAACGTTGCTACACTTTTCTCAAACAATGATCATATTTTGACCAAATCCTGCAGTATGGAAGTCTTAAGTCAGCTGGCTCAGTCACATTTATGCTTCAGTTGCAATCTGAACAGGCCGACCAAGTCTGGCTTAGTCGACAATTTTTGAGTGTCCTTCAGAAATGTTATTGACCCAGTAATGCATCATTTTGCATGCCTGCCACTTCACACTGTGAACAGGAAACATTTCCTTTGTCCAAAAAAGAAAATAAACAGCACACTATTTTTTAATTGTGCACATAGTAAACACAGGTGTCATTTTGTATCAGAGCTTGTGCATGTGACACCTAGCTTCTGCTACCTAAAGTAATCACAAAGCTGGATTTTGCTACCACCTAATAACGACACCTTTAGAAACTACCAAACTACATTTTTCAGCTATCCCATATCAGTTTGGGAACTACTTACTGACTCTCATACAGTGTTGGTTCTTTTTGATTGTCTATTTCGCTAAAAAGTCATGCGATTTTGTTCTTTACACCACACCACAAAACCTGTCTAAAGAAAATGTAATTTTTTGGTGGAGTGCCAGTCATGACGATATGTACACCATCATGGTTAGTTAACATTGAAGTTAGAACCACATTTTCAGATGATAACCTGATGTCATATCTGTCATTCAAGGAACGACATGGGCTGGTGGTTAAGTGACACAGCTCACAAATTGAAGGTGCTGGGTTCGCTCCCTAATCACAGCACCAGCTTTTACTCCGGGGAAGCAAACCCTTAGAAAATGCAGGAGGAAGCAGATTCTTACGTAAAATACATGCCTAAGTCGGATCACTGGGCCAACAGACGCAAAATAAAAAATAGTGCAACACACCCAGTCTTGGGGATAGAGAAATAATGCAAAAACAAAATAAAAAAATATTTGTAATTCTATGGACAACAAAAGAAAGCCTATAACGACTTTTCTGGAAATTAGAATCCAAATTGAAAGTTGTGAACCAAATCTTGGGTATCATACAAAGGTTAGTTGCTGACTGAGCAAAGTGGAGGAAATTTGTTACTGCTGTAGAAATGTCCTTTGGTGTGATGGTCACTGATTGCTTCATTTGTCATCGACCAAGAATTTAATGAAAAAATTTAATCATTTTCTTTCAAATATGCGATAATAATTTTTGTGTCACATATTTTCTTGTTTTATAAATCAATCGGCTCGTCATTTATTCATTTCTACTTTCAGTGATGATAACTTGTGTAGGGAAGAATGTGCCGATAATTATGACCTTGCATCACAAAAGACCTCTGCTTCCAGTATTGGTACAGGTCAACCTCCTCGTAAGCGCTTTCAGAGAGTTGGATTATTCTCTGATTTTTACAAAGATGAAGAGTGAGTACTTGAATGTAATAACACATCTATGTCTCTCTTATCCCAAAAGAGAGTTGTTGTCTGAAGTTACTTGTGCTGAGCTCTTTGCTCTTGAAGGATTTTCTCTGGTTATATGTTGTAGTGGCCCTTCCTATATCCCGAGGTGTACTGAAGAAGCTGGATGTGGACCCTCCTAGCTGTAGTGCAATGATATGTTTCTCAGTAGGCTTATCACTACTTGGATCACAGTGACGATCCCAACCTCATTTATCAGTATGTTGTAACTGACTCTGACATGAGCAATTTATCACCAAAGGTGAGTGAGAAATTACTAATTTAGTCAAAGAAGTTAGATCTACAGTTAACAGTTTAGTTAATTTTCAGATAATTTTTAAGTCGGGAAGAGAAAAATCTGGCCCTCTGTACAATTGATGTGGCCTATTTTGTAAGATGAAAAAAAATATGTATGTATCATTTCCCTTAGTTACTTAGTCACTCCTTTATCTACCTTGGGGTGTAGAGGTTTCCCTGAAAGAACACCAGACTATTCTATCCACTGTCGTCCTCTTGTCCCATGTTATCATCTCAGTAGTCTTTGAGTCATCATTGGGGTCTGGATACTTAGTACGTTGTTTCCCATGACTGTTATCATAGCCAATTTTCTTTCATTCTACAGGCATGGCCGGTCATTGTCTGTGATGCACAGCCACCTTAGTTTTCTTACCTGTTTCTCTTGTTCTGAGCTATTTTATTTATGGCATTAGAAAATCTTGCCAGATGCTATTTGATTAGCCAGCTCTTATTTGATACCGCCCTTCTTATCTATTACATCTCTAATGTACTGCTAATGCCCAGCCCTCTATTCTCCAGCACTTTTCAGATTTGAAGGCTGGAGCGGAGACATGCTTCTGATTTTGTTCTGTTCTGCGTTTGTTCTCAATCTCCCGCTACCAAACCCTTTGCAAGTCGCAGGATGTAGTCCGGAGAACAGAAATCGTTGTGTCGCTAGTTTACAGCTTGACTGCGATATTTACACCTTTCGGCTCGACACATCCGTCCTCGGCAGTTCTGATTATGTAATCAGGGCCATATCATTGTCAAATGTCAGCTTCAATATATACACAGGTCTTATCTTCCAATACCCCACTGAGTACGTTTTTGGACATCATCCGTGAGTAGTATGAAAAGGTGTGTCAATAAAATATCACCCTGTCTTACTCCACCGGTGAACTTGAACTCCTCTGGCTTTTTATTTCATGTCTTAATGTAGTAACTGCAAGTCTTAAAGAAACTCTGGAGCGCAGATCAAGGATGCAGAGATGTTCTCCTTTTCCAGGCAATCCAAGAAACAGATGCATTTTATCATACTCAAGAATGTTTTCACTCATTCTCCTGGAATACGGTCTTAATTACTTCTGGCCTAGTCTCTGCTCCAGTATCCTAGAATTGGTTTGCAAGGGACACTCTATGGTATTAGCATTGTTTGTTGTCACATTTAAATAAATATTGGTGTGATGATGACTATCTCCCAATCCTTTGGTGCAGCCATGTGGTGCCAGGCTGTCTGAAGAACCTTCAGGAATAACAATTCATCTTCAGTTCTCAGGTACTTAATCATTTCTGGTGTTGTATCATCATGTCCAGCTACTTTGCCAACTTTAATTATCTCCAACGATGCCTTCAATCTTCCATAGAGATGTTTTCCCCATCATTTGATTTCTTCCTCTGTATTAGACCATGTCATACCTGAAACATATTTGATCTCCACAACAAGGAGGTCTGAGAAATAATAGTCCTTCCATTCTATCCTCCATTATCTTCCTGTGAGTGATAAGCGAAGCACCTTGTTTGTCTTTTATAAATGTCAGTGAGGACTCTTTCTTCATTCCACATGTTCTGTGGGCTCACGTAGAGCAGCTTCTGGATTTCTCTGACATTGTCTTCTAGTCGTTCTTCAAAGTGGTCTCAGAATTTTTGTTTTGCTATTGGCACTTTGGTCTTGGCTTCTGTTCTCAGTGTTACATATTTTTTAAATTTATTTATTTGTTTCTGCTGTATCCTTGGCTTCCAACTTTATTCTTTATCTTTACTATCGTTTTGACTTTTTCTGTCCACTGTTTTCATCATATCCTTCTTGATTCTAACTTCACTACATGCTTCTGCTGCCTTAGGAATGGTCTTGAATTTTAACCAGAGAGCTTCTAAATCTATGTTTCTGTCACTCGTCCTACTGCTGTCAATATACGGCCCTGATATCTGGTCTAAACTTTAATTTGTAGGTTTTTATACTGGATTTCTGATCTTTTGTCAATTCACGTTAAGTGTATATGTGCAAGCACTTGTGAGGGAACTTTGCATCTTTGCTATATCCCGCAATTACTCTCGTCCAGAATCATCATTTCACACTCTGGCACTTAAATCTCTTAGAAGGATGATTTCAACATGACAGTCATTCACTGTCTTTTTCAAGAAGCTCAAAGAATTTTTCTTTGGCATCAACTCCCTCCTCATTCAGTTAATAAACAATGTTGTTATTGACTGTTTTGCCTTCTTCTTTGCGGTCCACCACCATAATGCTTTCAGTAATAAATTCTAATAATTTTGTTGCTTGCTGTCATTTTGACTCCTGGACACAATACACTATACAGTTCACTCTGCCTTTGGCTCTGTCAGTAGTGGAAACTCCGCTGTAGAGACATATATAACCGTCAAGATACATGAAGCCCTCTCCCTTTTTCTTACTTTCTGTGAGAGCTAGGATTTAATAATTTCTTCCATAATCTTGTTCTTCTTTCCATATTCAAATAACGCTCCTAATTCGTGACATTCCGCCTTCTTTAAGGTCAGTCCATTTTTCTTTCTCTTTAGACTTGTAATCGAGTGCCTATACAAACAGGTGATTGTCTTGTTATGTCTTATATATTAGTATATATATGTGTTGACACTGAATACCCTAAAATGTGTTAAATATACTGGATTACTGGACTACCCGTTCTTCATTTGCTTATATCAGGATGTGTTTGCTGTCAAATTGTAGAATCATTTGGTTATATCAGGACATGTTTACTGTCTAATTGTAGGATCATTTGGTTATATCAGGACGTGTTTGTTGTCAAATTGTAGAATCATTTGGTTATATCAGGATGTGTTTGCTGTGGGATCATTTGGTTATATTAGGATGTGTTTAATGTCGGATCATTTGGTTATATCAGGACATGTTTACTGTCTAATTGTAGGATCATTTGGTTAAATCAGGATGTATTTACTGTGGGATCATTTGGTTATATCAGGACGTGTTTACTGTCTAATTGTCAAATCATTTGGTTATATCAGGATGTGTTTACTGTGGGATCATTTGGTTATATCAGGACGTGTTAACTGTGGGATCATTTGGTTATATCAGGACGTGTTTACTGTCTGATTGTAGGATCATTTGGTTATATCAGGACATTTGTATCACCTTTATTGTGTGACCGCATACATGGGCTTTGACTGATAATACGGATGCCATTTAAAAAAAACTACAATAACTAATTATATTTGATAAGCTGTTCACAAAATGTGTTGGTAGCTAGCTACCTGTTATTGCATTTTCTCAGTGGCGATGGTCCTGTTCTCACCTCCGTCACAAACAGTGGATCCCACTTCCCTCTCTCTTTTTCTTTTGGAAAAAGGCGGGGGGGGGGGGGGAATATGGAAGAAGAGAACATCACTAATATATAGGAGATCTCTCCTAGCTTCTCATTCTCAGGTATCACCCCCCCCCCCCGCTCTTCCCTGCCCCACTATATTGTATAGAGATCCCAAACTGGAATGGGCGCGTGAATGTCTGGTGTCAGTCGGAGGCAGAAGCGGACGCTCAGGTCATATCAACGACCCACTCCATTCTTTATGCCGTTCACAAAGGAACTCACTTAAGGCAGGACATCTGCTCATGTTTGTGGGAGCGTCACCCCGTGTCTTCTGTCAGTCACCAGTCACTGGCGTGGCAATCACCAGGTGTGCTTTGTTCGGGTCTTGTGCGTGTGTGTGTGTGTTTAGGTCTGGTTAGTACTCATTTTAGTTGCCTATATTCTTAATATTGAGGCATACTCGATGTCGAGAGAGATGTTGGTCCCCGCACGCATATATAATAAAGTTCACATTCAGTCCATAACACGGCGTCTCTAACAAGCATAATGCGACCCACTACATTGTGGCATCACGGGGGGGGGGGGGGGGGGGGGGGTGTCGAACAGGAGAATGGTCACTGTTGGCAGAACTCAAACGTGCTTGCGTTTGGATTTGTAGTAGATCACGGTCGTGCCCCATGTGGATAATAAACCCGCACACGTATTCGTGCTAAAGTTGGATGCACTGGGCAATATGCGCAAAACACAGTACAACGCAATCTGTCCCAGGAGACAAGCCGGGCGAGAAAAACAGTGGGTTAAGAAGACATTTAGCTTGGAAGAAGACATACAAAAACATATTCCTTCGTTTTTCAATATTTCTTAGAAATAAAGGACGGCTGCATTCACAGTCGCTGCACATCTATTTTACAATGTTATTCTACTTTTATTATATATCATTTTGTTAGGAGTTCTACCCAATGCCATGTAATTGCATATGCACGTATTTGTTGTATAGTTTCAATGTGTTCTATTTGTCTGGCCTCGGAGGAGGAAGAAGCGTTTTCCTAACATTGTTAGCGCCGGGAACTTAAAAAGATGGTGATCAATGGGTTCGAATCAATCAATAATCCTATTACCGTTATAGGAGCATAGACCGTCAATCAATATTCTCTGATCATTTACCGTCCGTTTCAACTCGGTCTGCGACCTCACTGATCCACGAATGTCCGGGTCGAGCACTCTTTTGCACATGTGTCAAGGTCTACCTCTCATCTTCTTGACGTAGGATATTCAGAATAAAGACTGCCGTGTAATGCTATTAGGAAGCATCCTGGACGCGTGTCTCATCCAGGGCAGATACTCCCTTGATGTGTCGTTCTCTGCTGGTGATTGTCCAGGTCTGTTCAACAGTTCTTCTTCGATCAACTGATGCTATGTTTCTAGCCTGGTGAGGTTCACGAAGGAGACTGCGTTTCAGGTCTTCGCCTGTCCCCCACTAATTTTCTAGGATGGTCGGCATAAGTGAGGCAGTCCTGCACCATGTACTCTGGTATTTGCTTGAGTGCTCCGCAATCGCACGTGGCGTTGTCTCTTAAGACCCATTCTGTGGAGGTGGATCTTGAGTCTGCAGTGTCCCGTTCTTTGTCTGCCAATCTCTGTCAAGTAGTGTGTCTACGCTGTCATTATCTAATTTGTATCCATTGTTCTGGGGTCCTTTCCGTCCTCGTAGATCGTTTGATGAGTGTCTTTGCTTCTTTATAGCTCTGTGGTTTAAGGTCTACCAACACCGACAAGTGTGCGTCAGACACCACATCTTTATAGAACCATAAACGAAGCCTTCGTTACTTCCGAAATGTCTTATCAGGAAAACAACACAACTATAAGCGACTAATAAAGCAACCGCGAACACAGCTTGAATAAGTAGAAGCTCGAGACTGAGCGGTTCGAATCATCGTCATCATCAGTCTCATAACCTGTAATATCGATGGGGCACCAATGCTGCAGTCAGTTGAGCTAGTTCCCGCCACTCAACTCGGGTTTTGTGCCAGGATATTTCTTAGCTATGGATCCTCCTGTCCACTCTTTGAAGTCTTCCCATCTCTTATTATGCCTCCCTCACGTACATCACCTTGTAGGATCTTCTTGGTCAGCCCAGACGATCTTGATACTGCCTAAACAATGCAAGCTCCCGCTTTGTTTTTTACTAGTCGGTAGTAGGTCTTTATATATATTTTATTCGACGACTTCTCACTTAACGATATCACGAACTGTCTTATTCGTGACGTGGTCTAGATACCACGCCGAAAATTTCGACGTAGATATCTCAATTGCATAAATTCTGCTCTCTTCGACCGCTGTCAGAGTCCAAGTTTCGCACGAGTAAAGGTAGACGGACGTGACAAATGTATACATTAAACTGAACTTGAATACCAAGTTGATGCTTTTGCCCTTCCATAGTGGTCTCAGTTTGGTTAGAACAGCCATGGTCATCGCTGTCCTTGCATGAATCTCAGCTCTGGAACATTCTACAGATTGGGTACATGTTGTCACGCCATTGGTTTTCTTTACATCTTGGAGTTGGGTTAATTAAACCATAGCCCGAACACTGCATGGTGGCTATAGTAGCAGGCATACGTTATTCCTCAGCTGTTTACACTAAATCCTTTAAGCGGACCTCAACACTGCGAAAACTTGGGGATAGTATTATTAAAAAAAACATTACTGAACGTTGAATCCAGACCATACGTCATTCTTTAAATGGTTTCTGTCAGTATACTCTGTTCATTGTATATCAATTTTACGAAGCAAAGGATATTTCGGTTTATCTGGATTGGTCTTTCAATTAATGGACACTTTTAATTTTTCTGGGACACTTAGTTAATCCCGCGTGTTAGCCCGCTACATTTTTATTTTACTTAGATGTGGGGCTGCAATGCGGAGAGAACTCCAAATTCGTTCGTCAATAAGTGTGTAGAGGATAATGGGTATAAGCTGGCAAGGCACGGGGAGGAACGAAGACCTATGGGAAAGGAACCGACAACAAATATAATGTAGAAAATTGGGTTGGATAGGACACACACTACGTAAAGCACCATCAAACGTGGCCTGACATGGAATCCACAGGGGAAGAAGAAAAAAGGTGGAACAAGAAACACGGAGAAGATACTGGAAAGAGGCAAAAAGGGCAACACAATATCGAACTTGCTGGGGGAGGGTTGGTCTATGCCCCGAAACGAGCGACGCACGTTGATTGATTGGGGGCGGGGGGTGTTCACACGAGTAGTACCCGGGGAGTAAAGAATAGAACTGCTTTGACCTCCTAGACTATCATACATGGATCCAACTAGGAGGGACAGTGGCGCCTGTAGAGCACGGATCTATGAGAACCGGCAGCATCTACATTCCTCTTCAATTATTTATAAAATAAACAACATCTGCGATTCCGTCATGGCTGTCAATTCTTAACAGAACAGACCCTTCCATGCATGTTCTTAAAAGGGACTAACAAAGGTTGTGCATGGAAGCTTGCAAGCCATCGCGTTATAAACGTTTGCTACAACAAAAAAACAACTTATTACTCGGATACAAGTTTCCTTTTCTGATAGTGACCTTGTGCGTTACATGGAGAGGTCAGTGAAGTGAATGGTATAAAATAAATAATAATGTTCACTTAGGTGTCCGAGGTCCGTTGCGTCGGCCGGTCACAGCTATGACCCATTGATGCGGCATGGTTACAGAGCGGAGTTGGAGGTTGATATCTGCTGGAGCCATACTGGGCCGGGGCGGCCTCTTCTGCACATCCCGCCGGTTAGGGGAAGAATTTTTACACCGTTTATCTTGTGGGAAAATAGTTCCTGGTCCAGCCGTAGAACATGACCAAACAAAGAAACTAGGCGGTTGTCAAGTGTGTCAGTCCCAATGCATACTATTGTTGTAAAGATGCAGCAGTGAATGAGCTCACAGCAGCAAGCGACTCATAGCTGGCTGCTTGCGTCGGGGTTAGTGAACCATAGCTGAACAAGACCCTTTCTACTTCTTCTGGCGTTGATTCTCAATCTCCCGCTACCAAGCCCTGAAAAGGGCTTTGCAAGTAGCAGAATGTAGTCCAGAGAACGGAATGCGCTGTGTCGTAGTTTACAGATTGACTGCGATATTTGCACCTTTCGATCAAACACATCGGACTTCAGCAGACATTTTTTAGTACCGCATTGCCTTCCCTCTATGATCTCTTCTACTTAGCCAGTCTACTCTGTTGTAGCATGTTATCCAGGATCACCGCGTAGAGGTGTAGAAGGGTCTTGACAGCTCTGGTTCGCTGGCCCTGACGCTAGCAGTCAGCTATGGGTCGCTGACCAGTGCAGCTCATGCGCTGCTCAGCATATTGATCCCTGACTAAGACTGTATTCCACCTCCACGTGGCCGTCCTGGTAACAGGCTGCACTAGTCACTAGTGTAGTCTGGAAAAGGGATAGGGATCGCAGAACTCCGACACAACGAACGCCTAAAGAAGAGAAAGAAACTCTTAGGGACTTCATTGTAATATGCCTCTGTTTTGTTAAAATGACCAAATCTACAAATATATGGCCATCCCAAAGACAACACCAACCTCCTGAAAAGGAGAGACCATAGCACCATTTCACGACTTCGCACTCAACACATACAACTTAACATCCACTTGAACAGAATCCAACTAGAACATATTCCAGAGTGCCGGCTGTGCACACATCCCTATGAAACTGTTGAACATCATCTTTTTGAAAGTCCGGCGCTTGCAAGTGTTACGAAAGATCGTCTTCCCTCGAGGCTTTTCAAATGGAACACTTTGTACGGAACTAAACAACAGCTTACAAACACTTGCACATACCACTATATGGCATTGGGCCAAAGGGAAGGAGCCCATGGGCCGCTGGATCAATAACCAACCAACCAGTTCTCTTTCTCGATTCATTTTCCTTACCTAACGGTTCCAGTTTCCCATAGACAGTTGTATCAACTGACGGATGTCGGTGACAGGCCAGGGGCCCCGAAACATTACAATGAGAACTGATGCTCTTACAACTCAGCCACATACATGAATGTTAGCGGTGGGGAAGGTGTTAAAAGTGACTTCTCTTTACCACACCCCCCACCCTCCCCCACCCCCCGCGCGTCTAATCTGGTCCCGGACTGCCATTTCGTAACGCAGCTGTCGCGCTATTTGCACGCTACCTGGCACCGAGAATCGATCCCCCGGGTCACCGTGCTGAGAGCGGCGGTGTGTGGAACGTTTGAACCAACGTTCAACCCACGGGACCCAGGCGGCCTCACCATTCATCCGAATTCACGACCAGCCAGGTGTGAAACCCCCAACTGAACTACTCCATTAGGCACTTCAGTGCCTTTCACGGCGCACATGTCGCCTGACAGCCGTTGTAGGCACGATGTTTTGATTTTTGAAAAAGTGAATCTGGAAATTCTTGTGGGACGGCTTAGAGGGAAACCTGACTTTTGATAAAGAAATACGCGGGACGTTATCAGGTGTTTGGTTGTCATACGCGCGCTACGTTTGCCCTTCATCTTCTCTTACTTCAAGAACACTTGTTATTCACTGCTGGACCGCCTTTCCCCCTACATAGGGTATTGTATCGTGAGCATTCTTTGCAACTTAGAAAGCTGCATTTAGCCTGGGTAAATGTTGGGTTGTGAAAAAAGCATGAGCTGAAATGTCTTCTGGAACGATGAAAACCGTTGAACAACTACAGCGTCGTCAGAGAGCATGAGAAGTAAATGCAGACCAAAAATATCCATTGAGAAATGAGCTAGAGACTTACATAAAGGACAATGGGAAGTAGTGGAAATGGCTTTAACGGATGGCTCAAGGCTGGAGAACTTACATATCTTTGTTAGAGACGTCTGCTTCACCGGGAACTGAAAAGGTTATGATGACTAGGGACAAATAGTGTGGTCATCAATGATTGGTCGGCAGTGCACGTAATGGGGACAAGTGTGGATCACAACCTCACATAGAGCAAACAAGTGACACTATTCCGACTGAAAACTGGTGGAGGTACTTGCGTCTTGTTTCACTCATATTTTCGGTCCGACACATCCGACTTCATCAGGCATTTTTGAGTACCGGGTTAGCCTTCCCTCTTCGATCCCGTCTCCTTAGCCAGTCTGCTCTATTGCATCCTGTTATCCAGCGGAGACAGGCCACCAAGTTTTTTGGGGAAATAGATCTGGATATTTGAGGAAGATAATCAACAGAGCAGTACTTTCCATGTTGATTCCGGGCTTCCTTACCGTAGATGCAATAACAGACTAACTGCCCATCGATGAAAGTCGTGAATGAAAGGTCACTAAAAAGAGTTGTGCATGACGCTCGCAACCTCATGAAACACATATTGCTACTGCACGTGTTTTCACAACCTTGTTTGCCGCATACACCATTTTCACTGTATGTCAGAATGAAATTACCCATTTTCCAAGATATTTTACTTAAAAAGGGCGTTACAAATTGTCATTGTCAATTCTTTATGTTTTATATGTTAGATTATAGTAGTTATACGTTTACTTGGATTAGTTTAACATCAAAATAACATGTTGAGGAATTTTTCAACTTAAATACAAATTGTTTGTTTAAATATACATAACTGTCTGTCGTTCGACTTTATTTTCGTGGAGGGGGGGGGGGGGGCGATGGTTTGTCGAGGTTGTCTTTTTTAGGCTGGTGACGACTACAGGCCGCTTAGCCACTGTTGGCCACACGCCGTATGCTGCCTTTGTTCATTTATTTTACTCCCTGCAGGAAAAACAATACATGACTTAACGGGGTTTCGATCCGCTACCCGTCTTGGCGACAGGCAGGCTTAGAAACCATTCGGTCACAAGCTCCCCATATTCATAACTATTTGCCATGCAGAAGACGGATGTGTTGGACCGAAAGGTGCAAATATCGCAGCCAAACTGTAAACTAGTGCCACAACGCATTCATTTCACGGGACTCCATCCTGCTACTTGCAAAGCCCTATTCAGGGCTTGGAAGCGGGAGGTTTGGAGAACGACCCCAGAAGAAGAAGATAACTATTTGCTTAAAGGATTCAGCTGCAGCATAATGCCGCCCTTGAAACTACTAATTTCTCCCCCCCCCCCCCACATCCCCGTTTTGGGTTATTCCCCGCAGTTCAGGATCCCTGTGGTACAGATATCATCACTTCAAAAACACACAGCTGGGTCGAACGTTTCCGTAACAAGGATCGAACCGGTCGCTCTTGTCGTGAGACCTCAGTTCTCTTACATTCTGCCAGTCATTACGCTCTAAATTGATGTAATCGAGCGAGCGAAGAAGAATAACCATCTTCATTTTCTTCTCATGTTTCATTCGTTCTCGTCCCATCCAGAGATGGCTTGGCATCGCCTAAGCTAAACATACCCATGTCTTATCATAACAATGAACGAAGTAATCGCCGATAATTACGGTTTGAGTCCGACCTCAACGCGGCAATCGATCTGGGTTGAGGGGCAGACGCTGTATCCTCATTGGCGTGTCGCGGTAAGCCAAGTACAATGCAGGCGTGTTTATTGTCCTGCTTTGGCGAAGGGACGCCTTTGTTAAGGTTCGCCTTTTGCTAAGGCCGAATTGGAACGGAAGTGCGCGAGCAGTTCGCCGTGCCAGGAGATTTGAAAGTGAGGGTGGGTGCTTGGCCTGTTTGGCGACAAACGCCGTTGAGCCGACTGTGAAATGAGGTTAACTTATAAAGTGATTACTATAGTGGGTTGCTTTCTTGTTTTAAAAAAAATATTTTTTTTTAGTTGCGATAATCGCGTACAGATGGGGTTCTTAACTATTTTTTTTAAAGCAAAAGCAGACTGGCGAACTTGAGCCTTTTGACAGTCTGTTGAAATCTCTATAGACACTTGAAGGCCTGGTATTGTCTATTGACCCTATTCAACGCAAGGTGAAGACTGGCTCTTTTAACAGCCTGGCCCTTTTAACAGTCTGGTGAAGTCTATTGACCTCTTGAGCATACTGGAGAGTCTTCAGACTCATTTGCCAGTATGCTGAAGTAGGTTGACTAATTGTCGGTCAGATGAAGTAGGTTGACTAATTGTCAGTATGCTGAAGTACGTTGACTAATTGTCAGTATGCTGAAGTAGGTTGACTAATTGTCGGTCTGATGACGTAGATTGACTAATTGTCGGTCTGATGAAGTAGGTTGACTAATTGTCTGTCTGATGAAGTAGGTTGACTAATTGTCGGCCTGATGAAGTAGGTTGACTAATTGTCGGCCTGATGAAGTAGGTTGACTAATTGTAACCTGATGAAGTATGTTGAGTAATTGTCGGTCTGATGAAGTGGCTTAACTAATTGTCAATATGCTGAAGTATGTTGACTAATTGTCAGTATGCTGAAGTATGTTGACTAATTGTCGGTCTGATGAAGTAGGTTGACTAATTGTCGGCCTGATGAAGTAGGTTGACTAATTGTCACCTGATGAAGTATGTTGAGTAATTGTCGGTCTGATGAAGTGGCTTAACTAATTGTCAATATGCTGAAGTATGTTGACTAATTGTCAGTATGCTGAAGTATGTTGACTAATTGTCGGTCTGATGAAGTAGGTTGACTAATTATCGGCCTGATGAAGTAGGTTGACTAATTGTCACCTGATGAAGTAGGTTGAGTAATTGTCGGTCTGATGAAGTAGTTTGACTAATTGTCGGTCTGATGAAGTAGATTGACTAATTGTCGGTCTGATGAAGTAGGTTGACTAATTGTCACCTGATGAAGTAGATTGACTAATTGTCGGTCTGATGAAGTAGATTGACTAATTGTCGGTCTGATGAAGTAGGTTGAGTAATTGTCGGTCTGATGAAGTGGCTTAACTAATTGTCGGTCTGATGAAGTAGATTGACTAATTGTCGGTCTGATGAAGTAGATTGACTAATTGTCGGTCTGATGAAGTAGGTTGACTAATTGTCACCTGATGAAGTAGGTTGACTAATTGTCACCTGATGAAGTAGGTTGAGTAATTGCCAGTCTGATGAAGTAGACTGACTAATTGTCAGTCTGAGCAAACATGCAGTCGCTTATCATTATGGTGACGCCTATATACCACTTTGACAGCATAGTGGAGCCATTATACCCAATAGGCAGTCTGGTGGGAGCAAATGTACCCAATAGGCAGTCTGATGGGAGCCAATGTACCCAATAGGCAGTCTGGTGGGAGCCAATGTACCCAATAGGCAGTCTGGGGGGAGCCAATGTACCAAATAGGCAGTCTGGTGGGAGCCAATGTACCCAATGGCCATTCTGGTTGGGTCTATGTACCCATTGGCCATTCTGGTGGGGTCTATGTACCCAATGGCCATTCTGGTGGCAGTCAATGTACCAAATGGCCATTCTGGTGGGGTCTATGTACACAATAGGCAGTCTGGCGAAACCGTTTAGATCCGTTTGGCAGTCTGATACCACCATCTAGTGACGTTTATTGCTCAATTTGACCATTTAGTGAAGTTTATTGCTCAGTGTGACCATCTAGTGAGTAAAGTTTATTGCTCAATTTGGCCATTTAGTGACGTTTATTGCTCAATTTGACCATCTAGTGGCGTTTATTGCTCAATTTGACCATCTAGTGGCGTTTATTGCTCAATTTGACCATCTAATGAAGCTTATTGCTCAATTTACCAGTCTGGGAAAGTTCATTGTTCAATTTGACGGTTTGGTGAAGTTTATTGCTCAAATTACCAGTCTGTTGAAGGTTATTGCTCAAATTACCAGTCTGTAAAAAGGTTTTTGCTCAATTTACCAGTATGGTGGAGTTAATTCTGACATTGTTTAATCTAGTGAAGCCCATGAGCGGCTTTGAAAGTAAGGCGCAGCCTTTGGGCACTGTCTCAGAATAATATGTTTAATTGCATTCAACAGAATATATATAATCAAAGTCTAATATAATAACGGTAAAAGTAACATGAACTGTAATCGGTGAGGATATATTTGAGACTTAATTGTACGAGGTGTCGACTGTTTGTTAAGTCTACTTACTTGCTGCATTGCCTCTCCTAACTGTAAGTCAGGTATCCATATACTGCTGAGTGGACACTTCGTACTGAAACTAGAGCGCGAATACGGTGCCTATTCTATAATACACACTAGCTCTAACGGCTATGGTAGACCTTGATGTTGTTGTTGTTGAATGCCCACAATGAGTAGGTTTACTCTTTTGTGCGCCCTAAAAATGACGTCAACTGGCGGGTTGTCGTAGCTTTCCTCACATCCCAAGCGTGCCGATGAAGGTGGACCGAGGTCTTCCAAGTGGTTGTGCTATGCTTTGCTTCATCTGCGTGTCGCTCATTACTATGTTAACGGGGAAAGGCTCAAGTTAATCATGGCGAAGTTTGGTTGTCTTGTCTAGGCAGATTCATTACAGTGCCCGCCATTTCATAATGGCTGGAATACTGCACGAAAGCGCATTGACTGTATCCTTCTCTGTCACCAATGGTGTAATTCAGTGATGCGTGCTGGTACGGACATTGTTTAGCACGGTCTTTCCGGCACTGCCGAAGTTTTCGGCGACATGAAATAACTTTGGTCCCACGATCAACACTAGGAAAACGTAGGTATTCTCCCGGCCTGCCACTGAGGAGCCGAAATTGAACCAAACATTACGCTATGGGTCGCTGACCGCTACAAGAGAATCTGATTATACGGCAGAAGGAAACCATCTTGACAGATGAATAAAGGGCTTAACAGAAATACCATACAGCAATATGGCTAACAACGACAAATGCGTCAGACCCGAAGAGCGATCCATCTTGTTCATACAGTCACTTCGCAGTGTATAGGCCATTTTTTAAATTTCACCCTTGTAGAAAAACAACATAGGTCCTTACCATAGTTTGAACCCATGTTCTCTCTGTCTGAACCAACTCCAGGACCATGGCGCGGCATCTCAGTTAGGAAGTCAAATGTGCTCTGACATGACCAATAGTACACAGCCTGCGGTTGAAAGCCACGTACCCCTTCTCTACAAGGTGATAAAACGTAAACCAGTCTACCTATCTACTATTAAGTATCCTTATGTTTTTATAATGTTTTCGTCTTTTCTGTCTTCATTAGTTGTTGTCATTAGTGCTGTCCATGATGACGTCTTTTTGGTCGTAACCAGGGTATCGTTCATGTCCTTGTTTCGACTCGGTATCTGAACCAGACTTGCTTATGTTTTATACTCTTTATGTTGGTCTTCAGTACCCCTTCAGCCTCGCTACGTTATTTTAATTTTGTTTACCAAATAGCGGCAAGCTTCATCTCTCACCAGGAACACACGTGTGCAATGCCTTTCTTTTAATGGCTGAATCACATAAAGGAAAGACGTTTTTGTGTGTTTTTATTGAGAGGGTAATTAATGTAATGATAAGCCCAGATAATGAACTGAACTGCACGTGTACAACGTGGTAAAGGTAGCCCTATGGCAGACTCGCCTTCGGTGATAAAGTGTTGTTTATAGATTTAATTGAGTTTGGTCTCACCTTTTTCTGAGTTGGGGTGACCAGTTGACTGTCTTGCTTTCTCTAATTGATTATCAATTAACTGTTTACAACTGAGACTTTGCTCTTTTGTCAGAATCAGGTAAAACATGCTGATTAGCCTATGTTAGTCAGGTGAAATATAGTGATCGAGACCCCTACCTCACTTCCAAGCAGTTATCCACGTGAACAGGCTGTTTCATATCAGTTTGGCTAACGAGGCAGAGATCGGCACTGCGAACCACATAGTGGTGAGCTTACTGATGTGCCTCACATTGCACTATAGCTATAGGGACCCCAGTGCACCCCAAGTACTCATCGGGATGTGAGGTGGGCCACTAACCCGCCACCAAAGAAAGTCGTATATAGCTCAAGTAAATATGGGATTAGCAACAACAACACCCACAGTTGATGACAGAGTGGTAGGTAACATGCAGGGCAGACGTAGCGGATGCGATACATCTCAGCCAGACGTTGCGCGGATGGTCACCGCACAGCGAGTACTCCATGAACAGTGCGGTCTTTTCCGGCCCCTGATTTCCGGGGCAGGTGTAGAACTCTATAGCCGTGACGTCCTAAGAGAGGCAGAATACATGATCGAAGAAATAGAGGCGACGCCGATCCAGCGTTGAGGAAATGTTCAAAAGTTGTCCCTGTCGGCAGACCCCTGTATTGGTGCCTAGTGTGTCGTGCCAGCGGACTCCAAAATGTAGCGGTGACTTAACATTTCGCGTGGAAAGCACAGACAACAGAAAAAGTAATGGATACAGATATCAAATTAAATAATTGAACTGAACGCGTCCCACACGAAACAGCAATAATCATACAATTACAGCATATCAATAATATACAGAGATCAAACAATCACATAAATCACTGAGTTTGAATTTTTCATGTCGCGAAACGGTTTTTGGTCTGCTCTATTATGGGACATCTGTTGCGTCTTCTGACATCTCGGCATTCGATATCCCCAGATGTTAGCCAGTATCGACAAGCTATTTCATCAGTACTGTTAGATCGTCAGAGCAGTTGAAAGCACGATTAGGTCGGGGTCTCGCCTCACGCCAGACTACCCAGCTGTAAATGGGTACATTGTTTACTGTGAGAGTTGGCAAGGTAGCGTTGAAGGTAAATTGTAAACAAAACCACCACCACCCCTCCCCATCCCCCATTTTTAGGTACACATAGATTAGACCTAGTATAATGAAGTAATAGTGTTTGCTAACAGTCAATTTTTACTTGTTCTTTTTAATTAAAAATGTGTTTGTTTTGTTGCTTTCTCCTTATTTCTTTATTTCCCAAGGCAGTGGTGCGTTTCTCTATGTTTTTATTTTGCACCTGTCGATGGTGCATCCGACTTCGGCATGCATTTTTATGTAAGGGTCCACTTCCTCCTGCTTTTTTTTAAAGGTTTGCTTCCCCGGGGTAACGGCCGGTGCTGTGATGGGGAGCGATCCCAGCACCTTCGGGATGTGAGCCGTGTCACTTAACCACTAGGTCTAGCCGTCCTCATTTTTACCTTCGAATCAGTCAATCAATCAAGACCCTTCTCAGCTCCATGTGGAGCACAGGTTACAAGTCGTAATTAAACTTTCGCTTGTCTGTGGATGTTGAAAATTATGTTCTTGTCAATATTATGTTGCAATGGCCGTATGAAAGATTTCATGGATGACTGCGTGTGTGGCTTGACTTGACTTGGCTTCGTTGATTCTCAATCTCCCACTACCAAACCCTGAAAAGGCTTAAGTAGCAGAATGTAGTCCAGAGAACGGAATGCGTTGTGCCGTAGTTTACAGCTTGACTGCGATATTTGCACCTTTCGGTCCAACACATCCGACTTCAGCAATCATTTTTTGAGTACCGAGTTAGCATTCCCTCTTCGATCCCTTCTCCTTAGCCAGTCTGCCCTGCTTCAGCCTGTTATCCAGGATCACCGCGTGGAGGTATAGAGGGGTCTTGGCAGCTCTGGTTCGCTGGCCCTGACGCTAGCAGTCAGCTATGGGTCGCTGACCACTGCAGCTCATGCGCTGCTCAGAATCTCACTGCGTGTGTGATAGCGACGATTGTAATACTACTACCACTATGAGAGCATGCCATGATCATCGGGTACGAGTCTAGGGTGGATGAGAGACTTCCGAAGAACATATTCTATGGCTAGCTTGAGTCGGACATGCGAACTCGCGGTGGCCAAGTCAAATGCTGCAGACACTCTGAAAGTCTTAGTGAAGAACTTGCTACATTGACTTTGAAAAATTTAGAGAACATTTCTTCTGATTTCTCTGTCTGCCTTACTAAATATCTTTGCTGACACAGTGCATATGGAGCAGATAAGAATCAAGGAACCTGCACGGAGACGGACCACAGGAAAGGCAAAAGACGAGTTACATCTGTATGACATACAGTGTTTCTCTGCCATCAGTGTGACATACATATTCATGACGGATTGATTTAATCAGCCACTTCCGAACCCACTCGAGGATTGACAGATGATAACGTGGTCCTCTTTGGAAACGATGGACAAACAACAAAAGGGCAACCACAACAGTTGACCTCCTTTAAAGTAGTAGGCCTCCTTCCAAGAAGCCGGCTTCGACTTGGAGACGGAATACGATCTTGATCAGTAAAAGTCACTGATATAAACAGCCAGCTATGAGTCGCCGTCTCCTGTCAACTCATTCACTGTTTTATCTTTGGCCTCAGACCCCGCTAGTGTACACGACCCCCAATACACGATGTTGCATACGCCGACATTCACGCTGTTGTTTGTGCGTGGGGTAATCTTCTGTTAGCGAACGTACGCTTCTTTCAACCACAAACAATAGTCGTTATGGTTATATTAGAACTCACAAGTCATCAAATTACATGTCAGCATCCAGGCCTAGGTCGACCCAGCCTTAAAAGGGTACCAATTCAGTCCGGGAAGTAAAGGCGGCCGATGTGATGCTGACCACATCATCCACTAAGTACCGTAGGTTACAAAATAATATGGGCCTAACACCATATTTCTTCTTCTTCTTCTTCGTTCTCAATCTCCCACTACCAAACCCTGAAAGGGCTTAAGTAGCAGAATGTAGTCCAGAGAACGGAATGCGTTGTGTCGTAGTTTACAGCTTTGCTGCGATATTTGCACTTTTCAGTCCAACACATCCGACTGCAGCAAGCATTTTTTGATTACCGAGTTAGCATTCCCTCTTCGATCCCTTCTCCTTAGCCAGTCTGCCCTGCTGCAGCCTGTTATCCAGAATCACCGCATGGAGGCGTAGAAGGGTCTTGGCAGCTTTGGTTCGCTAGCCCTGACGCTAGCAGTCAGCTATGAATCGCTGACCGCAGCTCATGCGCTGCTCAGCATCTTGATCCCACATCATATTTCCTATGCGCCGCATGGTGTGACGGGATCTTTACTTTGTTTTATCCAGGCCTCAGCTCTTGTGTGCAGATTGAATAGCCAAGTATCATCCACTTGCACGGGCAGACAAGCATCACAATCAGTTGATATACATAATTAGTTACATATTGAGCACCCACACCCCCACAAAGTTATTTTGTAGCCTTGAAGAACTCTACCCCCATAGCAAGTTTTAAAAATAGTATTTGACTCCATGTGCAGGTAAAATTAAAAAAATATTACAAACGAGAAGAGAACTCTTGTGCAGCGCAAAACCCATTTGCCCTGAAAAGTCTGCAGTCCAAGTAATAACAGCGAACTGTCTATGTGCATTAAAAAAAATGCCATACCGAATATAGGGCCACCACTACCGTTGCCCCCCCCCCCCTTTTAAAAAGCCTGCGGAAAATCACTTTTCCTGTTTTCGCAGTATTGTCTATGTAGCAATTTAGTTTACATGGTATAGTTGCTAGCTCCAAATACAAATCCGTTACTTGGTTTGAAAAACTAAAAAGGCTACCTGATATCCGTCTACACAATACGTTCCAGGAGAGAACCAAACACAAACTACTAAGGAAAAGCCCAACCATCTGGTCAAAGAAAACCACAGAAAACATGCAGACATCCTTGTAGTTGAAATCGAAAAGTGCGAATCACTCATTCTAAAACCATTGATATGGAGCCAGGACCGGTCCAAAATAATCTTGGAGGTTCCTGGGATAACGAAGAAAAGTGACCAGTCAGCAACAAAATGACGTTCTACATGAACTCAAAAGACAGTATCCTGGCAACTCCTGGACGTGTACACAGATGGATCGGCCACAGAGAGGGAAAAAAAGGGGAGGCAGTGAAATCTACATCGCACACACCAACGGCGGCATAGACAACCACTCTATACAAGCAAAAGAGATAAATACCAATTTCAGAGCTGAAGCAATAGCTGTACGTTCAGAAGCACAGATTCTTATCAGCCAAAACACAGCTTCAATGATAACGGTCATTCTAAGAGACTCCTTAAGCGTACTCCAAGTCATGTCAAGCCTCAAACAAGATAGACTCACACAAAATAAAATACAACATCGGATTGCTATCCCAAAGAACAGACCTAGTCCTACATTGAATTCCGGCCCATTGTAGGATCCCTGGAAACGAGAGCGCGGTTGAGCCAGCACAAGCCGGACGTGGTGGCACACAGGCCCGCCATCCACAGAGCTATACAGAAGCAAAGGCACTAATATCAAATGGCAACATAGACAAATCTGGCAGATGGACAGACAAAGATCTTCAGACTCAGAACGAGACATTGTAGACTCTAGGCCAACCTCAACAGGATGAGTCTTAGAGACACCGCTACGTGATATTGCTTAGCTCCCAAGCAAACACCAGAACATATTCTGCAGGACTGCCCCACTTATACAAAGAGAGAGTCTGGCCCGGCAAAGCGACCATGCTAAAAAAAACTTGGGGAAACCGGCGAAGACCTGAAACGCAGTCTCATTCGTGAACCTCATCTGCTTAAAATTACAGCATCAGTTGATAGAAGAAGACGTTACTAGCTCCATGCACACCTCTCATTAGTTGCATTTAACGGTATAAATGGAGATCCAGTGAGACTGCTCGTTCCCCTCCATTTAGAGGCTCCGGAATTAAGCCGCGGAATCGGACAGGCGAATCTCATCTGAACTAGATTTTAATGAATAACGTTCTTGCTGAGTATTTAGTAGTTTTCTGAGTTTGAAGAACGGCTCTTGCAACAGCGCCCTGTATACGATACTGAATGAAATATGTTATGAAAGCCACTCGTTGAACTGGCTTACTGCACGACCCATTCCTCAACGGCAGGTTACGCCGCTGTGGGTTCCAAATTCGTTTCCAATGTCCCCTGTTTGGGGCTACGGTTGAACCATTGGGCTATACATTTCCCGTTTGAAGCATTAAGGTTGTTGTTTCCAAGTTCGAGGGAGTCGGTCCTGCGTGTTGGTTTGTCTTCCCCGTGATCGTTTTCTGTCTCGTGGGTACCAAACCACCGGTCGCTCGTTTATCTCATCTGCTTTGGGTGACCACATCCTTCACCATTGCCATTTGCCGTACGACGTTGTTGTGAAGACCTTTTATACGTTGGTTGTTGAGCATTTTTTTTAGTGCGTTGCACTATGTTTTTATTTTGCGCCGTCGGTCCAGTGCATCCGACTTCGGCATGGATTTCGTGTAAGGAACTGCTTTCTCCTGCATTTTCTAAGCGTTTTCTTCGGTAACGGTGCTGTGATTAGGTAGTGAACACAATACCTTCGGGTTGCGAGCTGTGTCACTTAACACCTAACCCACGCCGTATACTTGTGGTTGAGCGTGAGACCGCCCAACCGTCTCTCTCTCTCAAGAAGCTTAAGTCACTGAGTTTGGACTCCATTTCTTGTGTAAATGACCAAGTCTCTGCAGGGTAGCACATTGCAGGAAGTACTGGCAGTTGAAGAGAAAGCCACTTATACTAAGTTCAGCTCTTGACCACCTTTCTTTGGTGACACGTTAAATCGACTCTTCTTACATCCCGAGACTTACTTGAGAATGGGGACAAGAGTTTACCTGGCAGTAGTGCAATACAAGGGTCCTCACTAAGCTCACTACTGGAAATTAGTTTCGATCATCACCTTGTTGACCAGGCTGCAGTGATACGGCCTGTTTCCAGGAGCACGAACGAGAAAGTGATGTGAGATCTTGATCACTATGTTTCACCTGACCTCATTACACCTCGCTTCTAGAAATTCGCACTGAAAAGAGACCAGTTCTCCAGTCCAAGCTATCTGACAATTGAGAAACCTAGACATGCCGACTAGTTAGAGTGAACAAAAAACTATTGAGCAGAGCGTATATTGGATTTCTGGGTCTGAAAGCAAGCTATTACAACAATACCCGCCATGCAATACTGAGAAAAAAGGGTTAATAATATATTTTGCTGAGGATAAGAACAGATTGTTCTCGTTGCTAGAAGATAATTGTGCCTCATTATTACAAAATACTTCCTTTCAATCAGAGATTTTGGGCGTGTTGACCGTCTTCTTAATGGTTTGACATATGCATGGGATTAGCTCTGATATGGAGTGAATTATGTTCTGTTATAGTCCATCTGTTTACCTGTGATGGAAAGATTGAGCCACTGTCACCATCAAATCATGGCGTAAGGCGGCAAAAGAGGGTTGTACTTGGGACGGACACCATCATGTAATAGAAAAAAACATTGCCATTAAAATCAGACACTGCACACGCTTCGATGTGGTATTCCTATAACGTTACTAGATATACTTAAAAAACATGTGCTTCACGCTGAATCGAAAGGGCAAAGGATTGTAAAGGCTTGGGGACATGTTTTCTTTTAAAGAGGCCAGCGAGGCTGCGATACCTGCGCATTTCGGCCCGATATACCCAATTTCAGCAAGGCATTTTTGGGACCGGGTTACCTTTCACTATGGGTCGATGAGGCTAAAGTCTGGTCAGGCAAAACATACTGATCAAGCAATATTAGCCAGGGTCAGGAGATATATACTGGCCAAGACCCTCACCAGACCCATTAGTTGGTCGTCCTGGAAATGAGCTGTTGCCTTCATCAACACGCTCGGGATGCGAGGAAAGCTACGACAACCCGCCATTTAACGTCCATTTTAGGGCTCACAAAAGTGTAAACCTACTCATTGTGGGCATTCAACAGCAACAACAACCTCTTCCCTATCTGATCTCTAATCTCTTTGCCAGGCTACCTATACTCCACATTGGAACAAAAAGATAAATGCTGATAGTGTACTAGGGCCTGTAATTCGAGCGAAGAATAGTAACACCGTTAAGCATGTCCTAATAGACGACTAAGGATGTTTGGACATGAGGCTGGCTGGTAGTACTGTTCGTATAACTGTTGGTGAGAACTCTGATGTAACCAGGATCTACACCTTATTCCAACAGTATACAATATACAGAATTGATTGAATTTATTGACTTTACTCACTAGTGGCCATACAGAATTGACTGAATTTATTGATTTTACTCACTAGTGGCCATACAGAATTGACTGAATTTATTGACTTTACTCACTAGTGACCATACAGAATTGATTGAATTTATTGACTTTACTCACTAGTGGCCATACATAATAGATTGAATTTATTGACTTTACTCACTAGTGGCCATACATAATAGATTGAATTTATTGACTTTACTCACTAGTGGCCATACAGAATTGACTGAATTTATTGACTTTACTCACTAGTGACCATACAGAATTGATTGAATTTATTGACTTTACTCACTAGTGACCATACAGAATTGACTGAATTTATTGACTTTACTCACTAGTGACCATACAGAATTGACTGAATTTATTGACTTTACTCACTAGTGGCCATACAGAATTGACTGAATTTATTGACTTTACTCACTAGTGACCATACAGAATTGACTGAATTTATTGACTTTACTCACTAGTGGCCATACAGAATTGATTGAATTTATTGACTTTACTCACTAGTGGCCATACAGAATTGACTGAATTTATTGACTTTACTCACTAGTGGCCATACAGAATTGACTGAATTTATTGACTTTACTCACTAGTGGCCATACAGAATTGACTGAATTTATTGACTTTACTCACTAGTGGCCATACAGAATTGACTGAATTTATTGACTTTACTCACTAGTGGCCATACAGAATTGACTGAATTTATTGACTTTACTCACTAGTGGCCATACAGAATTGGCTGAATTTATTGACTTTACTCACTAGTGGCCATACAGAATTGACTGAATTTATTGACTTTACTCACTAGTGGCCATACAGAATTGACTGAATTTATTGACTTTACTCACTAGTGACCATACAGAATTGGCTGAATTTATTGACTTTACTCACTAGTGGCCATACAGAATTGACTGAATTTATTGACTTTACTCACTAGTGGCCATACAGAATTGACTGAATTTATTGACTTTACTCACTAGTGACCATACAGAATTGACTGAATTTATTGACTTTACTCACTAGTGACCATACAGAATTGACTGAATTTATTGACTTTACTCACTAGTGGCCATACAGAATTGACTGAATTTATTGACTTTACTCACTAGAGGTTATATATAAAGAGAGAAAGAGTAACGCTCGAGCATCATCAAAAGACCCTGTTTCAGAGAGAGAGAGAGAGAGAAAGAGTGAGTGAGTGAGTGAGTGGCGACAACACTCACGAAATGGGATACAAAAAAAAAAAGCTATCTTAACAAGGAAAACTGTGATTACTAGATAGAATGACATTCAAAGGCTGATTCTGTGACCTTTGAGATATTTTTTATCCGATGCTTGATATTAAACTTTTTGCAAATGATAGGCCTGTAAAGGACGTGGTTACTGCTTTAAAGACAGTATCACCACGTCTCTAGACGAGCAGGGGCAGAAAGAGACCAGATGGGGACAAATAGGTCATCCTCCGTAGCGGTGGAGTCGGTTAGAGCAAGTCTCCCCGTGCTAATAGAACGGGTTCGCTCCTCAGTCGCAGAACTTCAGAAGTCTAACCAGCTGTAAACATGTGCCTGATTTACAGCAAGGGGAGGAGAGATTGTTGTTTGTCAGTTGTTTCCGGAGAAGGGTCCATTGCATCCGAAGAGGACCACATTGTCATCTGTCAATCCTGGAGTGGTTTCGTAGGTGGCTGATCAAACCAATTCTAGCCCGAAAACGTCTGTCACACTGGTGGCAGAGACACACTGTCTGACCGTCAGACGGAGGCATCACCTCTCTTGCATTTTCGGGTGGCCCGTCTCCGTGCAGTTTCCTTGATTCTTGTCTGATCCATATGCCCCCTACCAGCCGAAATTTTACTACGCCAGGCAGAGTGTAACAATTTTAAAAAAAAATGCAAGTACGACTTTTCCCAATTGCTGGGGGTAGTCGAGGTTGTTTTTTTAAGGCTGTGAACCACAGGCTGCTTCGCTACTGCTGTCGCTACTGCTGTCGCTACGTCGTGTGCTGGCTACGTCTGTTTATTTCACCCGCAATAGAAAAACAACATGTCATACCAGGATTAGAACCGCTGCCCTTCTTGTCGACAGGTAGGTTTCGAAACCATTCGGCCACGCACTCCAGGCATAGTAACCAGCAGCAATGTAGCGATGAAAGGAACTGGTCACCTCAACTCACAAACAAACATGAGACCTAGAAAGAAACACTTGTTATGACACAATATCCACGACAGCAGTATCTGCTTCGGAATTACATTTACCTGCTTTTTTTTTAAGGCAAGAAAATATTTAAAGAAAAAAATGTTTTTCGGAACTAGGTTTTACTCATGCTGAGATATATTTGCCTTTGGATCTGCAGGAGTCAAATATACTATTAGAGACATCCTATACTTCTTCTTCTTCTTCTTCTTCTTACGCTGTCAGACGTCGACCTTTATTTTTTCGAAAAAAGCAGCGGTCATCCTGAGGGTGTCGACACTGCCATAGAGCTAGTCTAGTGTTGCCACTGGTGATGGCCACATCTGTTCTCTCTGATCCTCGTATGTCGGGCAGTTTTGCAGCAAATGTTCAGCGGTCATTTTCCCGGTACCACACGTGCATCCGTCAGTGCCACCTATCTTCAATTTGTTGAATAGGTGGTACCTCAGTCTATTGTGGCCAGTGCGAAGTCTGAAGACCACGACCTGCTCTCTTCTCTTCTGTTCAACTGGTAATAGGCATCGTTTTTTGTGTTGCCAGTATGTTTTGTTTCCCATTTGGTCATGTATCTAGCTCTAATAAGCCGTTTTGACTATTCGTATGTCACACTAGTATCTGGTTGTGGTAGTCTTGCACCTTCTTTTGGCAGTCTGTCTGCCTCCTCGTTGCCTTGGATGTTGCAGTGGGATGGGACCCACTGTACCACTACTCTTTTTGGTGCGGATTGCTGGCATAGTTAACAGAGTACTGCTCTTAAATCATTAAGTTCAGTATTTTTCTGGCTTTTTAGTGCTGTGACTACGGCCAGGGCATCTGTAAGCAGGACTGTATGGCTTTCATTCCTATTACCTGTCACCATTTCTTCCACTGCCGCCCTCAGTGCCTCTGCCTCCGCTCTGAAATTGCTTGTGTATTTTCCAGTTGCCAATGACAGTGTTATTTTTCTGCCATTTGGTAGGTTCAGGAATGCCCCTGCCCCTCCGTTCTGTTTTGTGTTTGTTACAGAACCGTCGGTGTATGCATGGGTCCAGTCCATGCTTGGGTAGTTTTTCGTTATGTATTCAGGGTTGAATCTCTTCTTTCTATTTCAGTCTGGCAGTTTTTGTTTCCAATACCTGGTATATTTTCTGCCACCTCTGGAAATATATGCTGCCTCCAGGTAGGTTTTCGTACAGTAGGGATGGGCTTTGGTGTTGTTAGTGCGTTCATAGGGTCTTCGTGCATCTTTGCTTTGGCTATGTCTGCAGTTTCTCCGCTTTAGTTTCCCATTTCCAAAATTGTTTAGTCTCTGGTGCATTGGATGGTCAGTCAGTCTTCTGAGTTTCTCTGCTTGCTGCTGGGCTCTGCAGTCTTTTCTGTCGATCATGGATTGCAGTTTTGTAATCTTTTCGAGTTCTAGAATTGGCGTTGACTTCATGCCTCCTGTTATAACTCTCATGGCTTGGTTTTGGAGTTTGCTAATTTTATCGAAGTTCGCCTTTGCTGCTGTTGTCCATGCCGCAATGCCATACTGGAGGACTGGTCTCAGTCTTCCAGTGTACAGTTTCTTTAGTATTCTTTAGTCTGCTCCCCAGCTTGTGCCACCAAGTTTCTTCATGATTGCCATTCTTTCTCTGGCTCTCATTCGGTTTCTCTCGATCTGACTTTTCCATGTCACGCGCCGATCAAATATGACTCCCAGGTAGTTTGGGTTGTCGTTTGGCTGCAGGTATTTCCCGTTAAGACTTATTTTGGTGTTTTGGGGTTTGTTTGAGAGCGAGAATATCGTACATGTTGTTTTTTCCTCGTTTATTTCGACCAGCCAAGAGTTTGCCCACTCTTCCAGCGAAGACATTCTATAGGACATCACATCTGATGTGTTTGGAGACAATCAGTTGGAGGTGACATAGTGGCTACCGACGCTCGTAGAGGTTGTCTGGCTGCAGATACAAGAGAGAGATCGAAAAGATCAAGGAACACTCCGGCAAGACTGCCTCCTGGGTTTGGTTGTACTATATGTGGTAGGGACTGTCACTCGCGGATCGACCTTTGCAGTCAAAGCAGACAGTGTCGAAATACAGGATACAGAGCTGGACAAAACTCACAGGGTGACATGCGCGTATGGTGTCTACAGAGACGGAGATGCCTCCTATGATGACGATGACTAGTAAAGGCCGTGGACACAGTTTCAGATCTAGGTTTTGTGGAAGTTTGCTTAAAATTGGAGAATTAAGGCCCACGCAAACGGACGTGTCATGTCATGGCAAAGTTCAATTCTTCTTCTTGCTCTTTTTCTCCTCCTCCTTTTTTTCTTCTTCTTCTTCCTCCTCCTAATTGTCCTCCTCCTCCTTTTTATCCTCCTCCTTTTTTTTTTTTTTTCTTCTTCCTCCTCCTAATTGTTCTCGTCCTCCTTTTTATCCTCCTCCTTTTTTTCTTCTTCTTCTTCCTCCTCCTAATTGTCCTCCTCCTCCTTTTTATCCTCCTCCTTTTTTTCTTCTTCTTCTTCCTCCTCCTAATTGTCCTCCTCCTTCTTTTTCTCCTCCTCCTTTTTTTCTTCTTCTTCTTCCTCCTCCTAATTGTCCTCCTCCTCCTTCTTTTTCTCCTCCTCCTTTTTTTCTTCTTCTTCTTCCTCCTCCTAATTGTCCTCCTCCTCCTTCTTTTTCTCCTCCTCCTTTTTTTCTTCTTCTTCTTCCTCCTCCTAATTGTCCTCCTCCTCCTTCTTTTTCTCCTCCTCCTTTTTTTTCTTCTTCTTCTTCCTCCTCCTAATTGTCCTCCTCCTCCTTCTTTTTCTCCTCCTCCTTTTTTTTTCTTCTTCTTCTTCCTCCTCCTAATTGTCCTCCTCCTCCTTTTTCTCCTCCTCCTTTTTTTCTTCTTCTTCTTCCTCCTCCTAATTGTCCTCCTCCTTCTTTTTCTCCTCCTCCTTTTTTTCTTCTTCTTCTTCCTCCTCCTAATTGTCCTCCTCCTCCTTCTTTTTCTCCTCCTCCTTTTTTTCTTCTTCTTCTTCCTCCTCCTAATTGTCCTCCTCCTCCTTCTTTTTCTCCTCCTCCTTTTTTTCTTCTTCTTCTTCCTCCTCCTAATTGTCCTCCTCCTCCTTCTTTTTCTCCTCCTCCTTTTTTTTTCTTCTTCTTCTTCTTCCTCCTCCTAATTGTCCTCCTCCTCCTTTTTCTCCTCCTCTATTTTTTCTTCTTCTTCTTCCTCCTCCTAATTGTCCTCCTCCTCCTTCTTTTTATCCTCCTCCTCCTTTTCTTTTTCTTGTGCATTCGTCCTGAAAATGACGTTGAATTGTAGTGTACAGCGAGACTGCGATATCTGCGGCTTCGACCCAACACATCCTATTTCATTTATCTTTTTTTTCGGAACCAGGTTTCGCTTCCCGCTGGGATCCCCACTCTCTTAGCCAACCTATTTTCAGGGCCGTCGTTTCGAGGCGGAATAAAGTCTTGGTCAGCTCTGGATCGCTGACCCTGTCACAAGCTGCCAGCCATGAGTCGCCGGCTGCTGTCAGAACTCATTCACTGTATATTCGGTGCCGTTTGCCTGTTCGATCCCTTGTACAATGAACTTCCTCTTCGACAGCAGTGTGTGCTATGTATCTACCTTTACGTTTTCCAGTACCTATTCTTCCTTCCACATCTCTGCTTCCACGCGGGCCAAAGACATCATGGAATGGACAGTTTCTTCTTCTCTTCGTACGCTGTCAGACGTCAACTTGAATTTGTTCGAAGAAAGCAGCTGTCATCCCGAGGCTGTCGACACTGCCATAGAGCTTGTCTAGTGTTGGCACTGGTGATGGCCACATGTGCTTTCTCTGGTCCTCGTATGTCGGGCAATTTTGCAGCAGATGTTCAGCGGTCATTTTCCCTGTACAACAGGTGCATTCGTCAGTGCCACCTATCTTCAGTTTATTGAATAGGCGGTACCTCAGTCTGTTGTGGCCTGTGCGGAGTCTGAAGACCACGACCTGCTCTCTTCTGCTCAACTGGTAATAGGCATACTTTTGTGTGTAGCCAGTATGCTCTGTTTCTAATCTGGCCATGTATCTGGCCCGAATAAACCTTTTGGACTCTTCGTAGGTCACACTAGAATCTGGCTGTGGTAATCTTGCACCTTCTTTTGCCGGACTGGACAGTTTCGCATCAAACAAAATCATTGCACATAGTCAAAAATGACGTCATCTATTGACGACGACAGGAAGCTGTTGATTTCCATGACCTCAGTCGACATGACACGCGAAAAATAGCATGGGTCCCAGCTATGAAAGGCCGTGCCAATAATAAACTGCGGTCACTGGAGAGGATTCAATTAAAGTCCGCTATTCCTGATCATCATCTGTCGAGCCTGGTATTATTGGTCTGTTCTTTAGCCCCCTGTTTTTTTCTTCTGTTTTGTTACCTTATGGCAAAATGGCGTCACTTTCAACCAGTCTTCTTTGGATAAATCAAGGTAGATAGGCCATCGAATAGATGCATTTGTGTCTGTGATTTGTTCTGCTTACCTATATGTCTATCTATCTATCTATCTATCTATCTGTCTGTCTGTCTGTCTGTCTGTCTGTCTGTCTGTCTGTCTGTCTGTCTGTCTGTCTGTCTGTCTGTCTGTCTGTCTGTCTGTCTGTCTGTCTGTCCGTCCGTCCGTCCGTCCAACTAATCTCTCTGTCTGCCTACCTACTTACCTACCTAAGTGCATGTGTGGTTTGTCCTGTTTTGGACCATGCAGCTATGTATTATATTATAGTGAGTCGTTGGCCATTCTGTTAGCTTACTGACTATCTGACCAAGTGGTCACGCTATGAAAACCTTGTTAAAGCATGTTTCCTTTTTTATATTCGAGGTAGAATAAATGTTTAGCCTACACAGCGACTACAAGGCCTTTAGTCTTGAACCCTTTAAATGGTTTCTGTTGCCCCCAGGTATGGAAACAAACGGCGTAATATTATACAAAAAATAGTTAGCTATATCTGAGAGGTAAAGGCGCTTGCCTGTCAAGAAACGAAACCCCATGTTTCATTCGTCTCAAGTTAAAATCGTTCTCTTGTCCCAAGATAGGTGGGACAAGCGTCCAAGTCCTAATGGAGATCGCCAAACAAAAAAACAAAAAAAAAACAAAAAAAAACTAGAGATCCCGTGTACGTGGTATGCACGTAAAAGTACTATTGACAGTTGGAATTGCTAAGAATATGGTGTTTGCCGCTCTTCGGGCAAAATAAAAAAAAACATTTGTAAATTCATATGCATTCTACCTCTCTCGATCTTTTCTACTACTGCTGGCCCCCTCACCCCTTCCGAACACCCTTCGTGTCTAGAAGGTCGCAGGAAGTAAGCATTGACAAATAAAGAACTTGCTGCGGAAAGCATTCTGCTACCTGGCAGCAGGCATGACTTGTCTGTTTGAATACTAGGATTCCAAGTAAGCAAGTTAATCCTGTATTGTTTGCTAATTGGTTTCCAATTTTGTGCTATTAAATTTGTCAAATTTCTACTTTTGAATATAGAAGTTGCTGTTGTCGATTCAGGGGTACCGGAGTTATCGCCCTTCGTCCTAAAACCAGCTATTCGCTCGTTTGTTAGTGTATCATAATTGCAGATGTCCGTCGATTAGCGCCCATGATACTTTATCTGAAATAAGACGTTATGTAATTTGGACGTTGTGCGAACGCCAGACTATATACTTATCAAAGTTCTGTGATAGGTCAAGCAACCTTCGCGCTGTTAAATCATCTTTAACTTCAATTCCTAATCGATACTTCTCCTTTACCTCTTGCTGCTAGCACTAGAAATGGTTTTACTGCATGTGGAAGCCATGATGTACTTCGCGTTAATGCATTATCGAAAGACAATTACAAAAATATAAACTCTACAACGCTTTAATACTTTGATACTGCTCCCTACGATTCTTCTTATTCATAGTTTTTCGTTCTCAAACACCTGCTACAAAGTAGCTTTGCAAGTAGCAGGACGTAGTCCGGAGAAAGAAATGCATTGTGTCGTAGTTTACAACTTGACTGCAATATTTGCATCTTTAGGTCCGACGCGGAGGCTGTGTGGCCTAGGGTTTAAGCGTCCGTTTCACAATCCCAACGCACCCAGTTCAATTCACGCTTGTGTCCAGTTTGGCAGACATGGTTTTTTTTCCACGCTCCTCCACGTACGTTAAGTAACGACAACCTTCTTTACTGCACACTTGCCAAGAAACATAACAGCCAAATAGGTCGACGGTTGAAAGCAGCGACGTTCTGTAAAGGACATGCTACTTACTTTACGTATTTTTGGATACCGGCTTAGCCTTCTCTTCTATCTCTTCCCCTTAGCCAGTCTACCCTCTTTCAGTCTGTTATCCAAGATCACCACGTGGATTTGGAGAAGGGTTTTGGCTGGTCTGGGTCGCTGGCCCTGACGCCAGCAGTCAGCTTAGGTTAGCTGACCTACTATTTCTCGTGCACTGCTCAGCATCTTAATCCCACTTCGTAGATTCGAAGCGGGCATGTTAACACTGAAACTTGTTATTTGTAAGTAAGGAAAGTTCACATTAAATTACCTATAAATTACATTGCAGTGCATACATAGGCCAGTAAGTAACATTGGTTTTAATTAAGGCAATCTTGCTGAAGTCGGATGTGTTGGACCGAAAAGTGCAAATATCGCAGTAAACTACGACACAGCGCATTCCGTTCTCTGGACTACATTCAGCTACTTAAGCCCTTTCAGGTTTCGGTAGCGGGAGATTGAGAACGAACGAAGCCAAGCCAAGCCAATAAAGGCAATCGAGACATGTGCACGGTATTATATGTTTGCATGTACTGTCCCATTGCACACCTGGCGTCGCAATGACTTTGTACTGCATTATGTATTCCCGTGATGTATGCGGGAAGCTGTTGTTTTCGCTTACACCTGTTACACCCGCTAAAACTTGTCCTCCGATCGGGATTTCTGAACTTTATTATAACCTTATAGGACCACGGACTTTATAAGTGGTCGAACGTTGCCCGCACGCATGTTGTACGGCGCATAACTGTATATGGGAATTGTTTCTGTACCAGCACTGCTGTCGGTGATGACATATTAGTGACTTCACTGTACGAGGCCACAGCTATTTTATAAGATGCGGTTGTAAGTTCCCTTCTCTGCTGCATTTCCTTCCTTTACAGTACGCCATAGGTCCATGTATATCTGAATCGACTGGGATTTATGAAATCTCTTATAAACGGTTCGGACAACGGACGTATATGCGGTCGAACGGATGTTATCCGAACGGCCGTTGTGTTGGCCCCATAACTGTATATGGGAATTGTTTCTGTACCTTTTGTTCAAACCCCTGTTATTCTGTGTGGATGTCGGGGTGTTCAATCCCATTGATTTGCGCGACCATGAACCATAGCGAGGCAGAGCGTCTGTTAGCCGCCTCTTCGAACATGTTGGAAGTATGGCAGTGGCCATATTCACCTGTATGCCACACACAGAACCACTTCAGATACCACGAAGGCCCTGTGGTCACGCTATCACCGGCGCTCTCAACTCACGCTACCAATGAGACACCGAACTCACGCTCATGTAGTCACTTCACCACCGAAATTGTCAAGTCACGCTGTCACTGGGATCCCACAGCCATTTCACCACCGAAACTGAAGTCACGCTTTCACAAGGATCCTATAGTCACTTCACCACGGAAAGTCTGAAGTAACGCTGTCACTGGGAACATAACGTCAGGCTATCAAAGGACTATGAAGTTATAATATCACTTAGGCTTTGAAGTCATGCAATCACTGGGATCATGTAGTTACTTCACCACGAAATTCTGAAGTCACGCTGTCACCGGGACCATGAAGTCACGTTGCATCCATTCTGGTAATCATTTCACCTTGCTGCTCCACCAGAGTTATAAGGCCAGCACTGCAGTTGTTCCCCATTTAAGAAAACTATTCGAGCACTTGCAGTTGTCGTTTGTGTAATAATTATTTTACATGATGATGTTGCTAGCCACATCCACAACATGCATTTTATAGCTTGCTTAGAACGTTATAGATTCCCCATTCTTTTGCATTCTGGGCACCACTCCGGTTTTTAATATTTAAGTTGAAAATAGTGTCGTAACTGGAAGTGGAATATTGGATAAGCTCTCTTTCCAATTAAAGTCCAACACGGAAATAATAATCTTCAACTCCAATGTATAGTCCGCGCAACTGTATGGCCCCGAGTTATGAAGAACAACAAAAAGAAAGGTATATACTTTCATAAATGAATGCTTGCACGTATCAGAGGTATTACCATGGTATGATATATAGTTGGTTCCATATCCGGCGCTGCTGTCGGTGATAAAATATTCACTGCGCGAGGCTTGTTTGTAAGATCCCCTCCCTGCTGTCTTTTCTTTCTTAACAGTAACCATGTGCCAATTTACGACTGGGTAGACTGGAGCGTGCCGGTAACATGTAAAGGCGGTGCTCTACCACTATGATAATCAGACGATAACATGGAAGTGTGGAAAAGAATCTGACGGATGTAAGTGAAACATGAAGTGCGGAGTAGACGGTGATGTGGGTCAGGACACATTGACAAAATCAGCTGATAACATTACAAGGCAATCTCTGTCGAAGAATGCGCAGGACAATAGAAGTAGAAACAACACATAGTTACAAATTACATCAACCAAGAATTTCCGCCAACAGCCTGGACACGCGCCTATACGGATGACTCAGCCAAAGATGCCATTGGAAACGGGGGAGAAGGCATCACTATAAAACCCAAAAGCAAAGAATACTCAGCAGCATTTGCCACTGGGAGACGCTACAGCAATTTCAGTGCCCTGAGACAAGCAGCTGAAACCCTTATAGACCATAAGGAGCAGGCAGAAAAGGAAGTGGTCATTTTCACAGACGCCCTCGCAGTGTTAATGGCGCACAAGAACCAGTACAAAAATGAGCTCTGTGCTCTGGCAGACTCGCTCGAACGCCTGTCCCAGTGCTTAAAAAAAGCACAGTCCAGTGGATACCAGCTCACTGCAACATTCCAGGCAACGAGGAGGCAGACAGACTGGCCAGAGAGGGAGGAATGCTGCAGCAGAGTGAAACAGAAATCACATACAATGATACAAAAGCATTCATCAGGGCAACGTACAGTGCAAAATGGAAAACAAGACCACCCTGGCCACATAGAAAACGATGCCTACCATCAACTCTCCAGGCGAGACCAGGTGATAATTCTCCGGCTACACACAGGTCACAACAGACTTAGATGCCATCTGTACAAGTTCAAGATTGGCACTACAGACCTTTGTGCACAGCCCCCATGAAGACAGAACATATTTTGCAGTCCTGTCCACTGTATACCGACAAAAGAAGTAGCATTTGGCAACAGCCAGTGTTCTTCCACGAGAAGCTGTACGGAAGCGTACAGAGTCTTGGGTCGACCGCTGCCTTCGTTAGAGTCATTGAAGTTGAGGCCTGAAGATGAACGAGGAAGAAGAAGAAAAAGAAACAACCAAAACATGCACGGAGAAGAGAGCTCGTAATACCCATAAGGGGAACGGACGTCAAAAACTAGGTTCTTCAGGTGGTAGTTATTATTATTAGTATATAATTAATCTGAGCGATTAGCTCTTGGGAATTTTAGTTAATAGTGCTGGGGGCCTAGACTCTAGGTGCGTACTCCAAGCCATTTCAATCCCCAAACAGGATATACTCTCACGCGAAATAAAATAAAACATCGGATTGCTGTCCATAAAGACATATCTAGTCGTGCAGTGGATTCCGGCCAGCTGTGGGATCCTAGGAAACGAGAGAGTAGATGAGCTCGCAAAAGCCGCAAGTGGTGGCAGACATACTCGACATCCTCAGCGCTATACAGAAACAACGACATTCATCAAACGATCCATGAGGACGGAATGGAGATACCAGAACGAATAATACTGGTCAGAAAATGACAGTACATATCTTGGCAGAGATGGGCTGAAAAGATCTCCAGACTCAGAAGGGGACATTGCAAACTCAAGGTTCACTTCCACAAAATGGGTCTCAGAGGCACCGCCACGTGCGATTGTGGATCTCCAAAGCAAACGTCGGAACATATCCTGCAGCACTGCCCTACCTATGCAGATCAAAGAGAGGCAGTCTAGCCTGGTGGAGCGACCATGCTCAAAAAGCTGTGCGTGACCGGCTAAGACCTGAAACGCACATTCTCATCGTTAACCTCACCGGGCTAGAAGCATGGCATCAGTTGATCGAAGAAGAACATGCTGGGGGTCCGGGCCTTTGCTTCTCACCCCGGACATGCACCATACATGTAACTTTCTCCTTCCCGACCACAGAGAGAAACGTTATGCATTCGGCAGTGTACAATGTTGAGTGCCGAGCGAAACCGTTTCGTAGGAGCTCCTAACGGGTTTATCAACTCCACAAAAACACGGGGCTTAGATAGGAGTACCGTATCCATCAGTTTCACCGTGTTTCAATTTTGCAAAAGGGCATGGGGCACGCTTTTTATAGTGCAGTGCCGCGTAGGACGCACTCAGGTTATGTGCAATGTCGAGTTGGACACTCTCAGGTTATGTGCAATGTCGAGTTGGACACTCTCAGGTTATGTGCAATGTCGAGTTGGACACTCTCAGGTTATGTGCAATGTCGAGTTGGACACACTCAGGTTATGTGCAATGTCGAGTTGGACACACTCAGGTTATGTGCAATGTCGAGTTGGACACACTCAGGTTATGTGCAATGTCGAGTTGGACACTCTCAGGTTATGTGCAATGTCGAGTTGGACACACTCAGATTATGTGCAATGTCGAGTTGGACACTCTCAGGTTATGTGCAATGTCGAGTTGGACACTCTCAGGTTATGTGCAATGTCGAGTTGGACACCCTCAGTTAGTTGGGACTCGGCAATCCTGAAAGTCAGTTCTTCCCGGCAAAGGAAAACTATTACTTTAAACCACATGCTGCCTTACAGATGAGATACTGGTGTCTCAAAGGCAGATATCAGAGCAAACCTAAGTCAATCCGAGTCGATGGGCTGACTACGACACTACTCATTTTAGAAAAGAAAAGCTCTAAACCACCTTCCACGCTGGTCATGGAAACAGGCTGCGCTGGTGTAGTCTGGCTAAGAGAATAGTGAAGGCAACCCCGGTACCAACAAAATCAAACTCAGCTGAAACCGGATGTGTCGGGCCGAAAGTCGCAGATACAACAACCTCCTTCTAAACTACGCCACAACGCCAGTTTACGGACTTCTTCCTTTCGCTTTGTGTCCTGCTTGTGCCTTTCAGCGTCAGGTTATGAAGAGGTTTCTTGACCGGGTCCTGGTATGGGCTTCGTACATTAGGGACTTTACTGCTTCTGTTATTTCTGCTATCCATCTTGTGCGTCGTCAGCCCTTGGCTTTGTATTCATTGTATCTGTAAAGCATTGCTTCCTGGGGGATACTATCTGGTGTTTGACGTGTCACGTGGCCGAACCATTTAGTTTGCTGTCTCTTGATGAGGTCTAACGCTGGTGTTGTACCTACTTGTTTCCCAATATCATCGTCTTTATTTACAGACGAAGGCAGACAAAGAAGAACCACCTGCTGCCATGCAGCTAGATTGGGAGAAAGCTAAAGGTTAAGGAGGGATTTTGTTAATTTCGAATGTGTCTGTCCGAAAGTTATGCAGTGCTGCTATAATTATGTCGCTGTGTAACTCACGCTTTGAAAACAAACATGTGCTCTCACTAATAAAAACTAGAACCATCTAATTACAATGTGTTTCCCATTGCTGGAGTTCTCCAATGAAGATACTCAAGGTTGAGGATTAATGGACCCTCGCTACGACCCTCCTGCATCTAATTGAGGACTATTTTAAAAAAATATTGTGTCCTATAACTTACAAATATACTTAATCACGCCTGAGTATGAAGTGAGACTATGCCGTATCAATATTTAAACCTTGATTTGGCACAGAGGTAATAGCGTTTGCCCCTCGCAGCATTTTCTGGGTTTGCTCACTGTAATGGAATTATCTTTCCCTTTTAATAAATTATTAACGTAGTCGCTCCTATTCTACCCTTTGCTGCAGAGATATCTATGCGGGGGCGGGGGGGGGGGGGGATACGGACAAACATCAGTTTCAGGCGAAATATGTCGACTAAGACTTCCACCTCACATGCACACAGTTCTCCCTGGAAACGGGCTGTTTCATGGCAGTCTGGCTAGCGAGATAGTGGATCGACGTGATCCCTGTAATAGTGAGCGACAGGCAGATGAAGCCAAATATATCAAAACCGCGTGGATGACTCCTTTCCAGCTTCATCAGCACACTCTGGATGCGATGATAGCTACAGCAACACTCACTTTACGCCCTTTTCAGGGCACATAAAAGAATAAACTTGCTCATTGTGGGCAACGAACAACAAAAAACCTTCTATAGAAGGGACACAAAAAAAAACTAGGTCTTTCCTACCAATATTTATACCATGGATCTCAAACTACAGTCGACAATACCGTCCACTGAGGTTCGCAGTTTGTCTTGGCTTGGCTTCGTTCGTTCTCAATCTCCCATTACCAAACCCTGAAAGGGCTTAAGAAGCAGAATGCAGTCCAGAGAACTGAATGCGTTGTGTCGTAGTTTACAGCTTGGCTGCGATTTTTGCACCTTTAGGTCCAGCACATCCGACTTCAGCAATCATTTTTTGAGTACCGGATTAGCATTCCCTCTTCGATCCCTTCTCCTTATCCAGTCTGCCTGCTGCAGCCTGTTATCCAGGATCACCGCGTGAAGGTGTAGAAGGATCTTGACAGCTTTGGTTCGCTGGCCCTGACGCTAGTAATCAGCTTTGGGTCGCTGACCACTGCAGCTCATGCGCTGCTCAGCATCTTGGTTCCTCACGATAGTCTGAATGAGATGCGAAAAATGAGCGGGTGCGTTGTCATGATGGAACTGCCAAGCTCCCGTTGTCTACAGGTCTTGTCGTTTGTGTCGTACAACAGGCGACGGATGAGCTCCAGCTCTTTGGTCATATGTTGACCGTGCGGTGCGTACTCGTGATGCACAACTCCACGGGAGTCAAATAAAACGGTCAACCTGACTTTAAAAAGGGTGCGCAACTTCCCCCCCCCCCCCCCTTTCCGTATCGGCCATGACGACTGCAGCTTGATTTCCGCGTCGTCTCCACAAACCCATGACTCAGCACAAGTGATAACAGCGTTCAGGAAGACGGGGTTGCCGTTTGCGCAGGTTAGCATGTCCTATTGTTTGGCAGATTGGGCACGAATTTCGTCCACATGCGTAGCCAAATCCTGGCTTAAAATAGAGTGTACCGAACCAGTGCTTATCACCACCTCATCCGCAGATTCTCGGTAAGTGACACGGCGGTTCTGTAATAACAAGGTCCGTACTTGGTCAATGACTTCCTCATTTCGGCTTGACGGGGCCCTGCCTGAACTTGATCCGACCTCCATCGATGAGCGGCCATGAACATCGTCACAGAAAGCCTGTTGAATTGTGCGAATGGTTTCCACTTGGGTATCGCCAAGCTTTTGGCAACATTTGATTTAACACTACTGCTCACTGTTTGTCCGTCATTTCGTAGTGAATGAAAACAGTCCTCTTTCACTACAATCAACACTGAAAGACTGACTGCTAGAAATTGACGCAATCTGCCGGCGGGAAAAAAATTCACGCATCTGCATGACTGTCCCCTATACCTCCCTGCCGAAGGACAACGCCCATGATTCATTTGTTTCTGCGGGAAATACAAAATAATGATCTGATACTTTTTGAACTCACATTGACTGACGGAACGCAATTGGCGCAAGATAGACGGCTTAAGCTCCCCACGACGCTCAACGGCACAAATGGAAAGAAAACTGTTTGAACACACCTGAGTGTCTATTAAAGCCAGAGAGGGAGTCTTGAATTGGCATGAACAAGTAGTAAGGTGCCAGGAACGGTGCATTAAACCCACATTTCAGTAGCATTCAGAACTATATTTTCGGTTAACGGTAAAGGTATACCCCGTGATAGTTATACTATTGTCGAGAAATGAATCTGTTAGAGTCTTCAGTCCACTAAGCCACGGATTGTATGAGGCAGGGTGGCTAGTTCTTTTCTTCGCTGCTTTTTACTTCCCTCATGGAATGCTAGGCACCCATTTACAGCTGGGTCGACTGGAGCGTGGCGATCGTTGTAGTTGAACCTTTGACGTGCTCTACGACTACTCTAATCAGACGCTGGGTTTCTTTAAAGATATGTCCAAATCATTTCAAAATGTGCTCGATCTGACAAGACACGTGCGTTATTCACGAAGCAACCAGCATTTATTTTGTTCAGTTCATTGGTCATCTCCGTATCGAAGGTCGGCTGCGATGGGATCTCCAGTGTACTCTATCTCTTGCCGTAATTGTGCAATCAGAGATACTTTTTCCAGTCCGTGTTCTGGCGTTATCCATCCACTTAAAACGTTGTCTGCCCCGTGAACGGCTGCCTTCCATCCTACTCTACAGTATGGTCTTCAACATATATATGACCAAAATAACGTAAATGTCTAACCTTGATTTCGGTTATTAATTCTCTTTTCACCCCCAACTTTTCCAGTACCTCTAAATTTGTTTTCTTCTCTTTCCAAGAAATGCGACCCAATCTTCTATATACCCACATTTCGAAGGCTTCAATACTCTTTTCCTACTTGTTATTCATTGTCCATCTTTCTACGCCATAAAGTAGTGACGAGTATACATAACACTGACAATTCTCATTTTCAAATTCTGATTTCTTTGTTTAGATGTCAGTATGTGTCGCCTGTTGTCGAATACCATCTTGACCATACCTATTCTCTTTCTGATTTCTTGTTCAGAGCTGCCTTCTTCCGTTAGTATATGACCTAGATATGAGAAACTCTGTACATGTTCAAGTAGTTGATCTTTTATTTGTATCTGCATACATGGTTTCTTGTCACTTTCCCCAATTATCATAGTCTTTGTTTTTCTTTATGTTTATTTCTAATCCAAACTCTTGACTTATTGTGTATATTGTTGTCACAAGCTCCTGTATTTCTTGCTCACTTTTTGCCATCAAAACAGTGTCATCCGCATATCTTAGATTAGTAATTGCCACTCCTCCAATGACAAGCCCTGGCATCCCCTCTATCTGTTTGAATATTTGTTCTGTATATATACTTTAGCGCCTTTGATTCGTCGTTAATTCCTGGAATATACTGAGTTCTGCAGCCTCTTGGTATGTGGTATCTATAAATTTTTTTTACGAGTTTGACAAAGGCCTCATATTTTGCAGGGGTTGGTTCTAATATATGCACCTCTTTGTATAGGTCATAGGCGAGTGGACCCTATTTGGCTCGATGGAAGGTAAAGCGTTTTTTGAATGGTACGCTTTCCGGCTTGACAACTGCCGTGACGGTGCATGATATGGACCTGTGTTGCGTCCATGGTATGGGCTCTTCTACAGATGTTGCCACTTGGTGTATTATCCTGTCACTAACAAATATGTTGTCAGGACTGTAATCTTTTCCACATCTACAGCTATTAAACGATGGTCGCAATTTTGGGTCGTGCAAGAATTGCAGTTAATTCTGCTCCGCCAAGTTCTCCAGCTCTTCTCTATTAGCATCTGATTCCTTGTAGCCCCATGCAGTGCTGTGACAGTTGAAATCTCCCATGACTATTTTGTTGCTTTGTGATCTGAAGCTGTCAGGTTCTTCACAAACAAAGTTGTCATTCGGTGTCGTATATACTGATGTCACTGTACATGATTGGGTTTGAATTGTGATGATCTCTGTGTTTCCTCTGGAGGTTTAGCCCATTGAGCTTATATCTAGGTTTGGTGTGACAAAAATGGCGCTCCCATATTGCTAACGTGGTATCTCCGCAACAAGCGTCATTCTGTCTATTCTTGGTCTTCTGTCAGCGATTGCGCGATGGGTTTCTTGGACCATTAGCTCATCGCATTTGCGCTGAATGCATATTTCAGACAGTAGTGTTTCTTTGTTGGTGTAGAGTCCTTCGATGTTGATTGAAATCAACACGAGGCCTTTTTTACATTCCATGGTATGATTAGTGCCCAGGTGTTAAAAGGATTGACCGATTGAAATTCGTTTCCAGGGGACGTCTGACTGCGTTATTGATTGCAATCTTCGTGCAGGCTTCTTTCGTGTCCCCCAGTGGGCTGATAAACATGTGATTAGTCTTTTGTGGGTCTTTGCAGGATGGGGATACTGTCTCCTTTTGGCCTTCATGAAGGCCAATATTGGATAAGAATTTCGTTACCCTTGAAATGTTTACCTGGACAGCGACTAGAGGGTGGGATCTCTGAGTTAATCGTCCATAACCGATATGTCTTGGCGCTGATCACAGCTCCTCTGGGATCAAGGGACAATGTCTAGGCGCTGATCACAGCTCCTCTGGGATCAAGGGACAATGTCTAGGCGCTGATCACAGCTCCTCTGGGATCAAGGGACAATGTCTAGGCGCTGATCACAGCTCCTCTGGGATCAAGGGACAATGTCTAGGCGCTGATCGCAGCTCCTCTGGGATCAAGGGACACTTGAAACTTTCTTAATGTTGAGTTTCTCCAGATTTCGCGCCTTCGTTTCTTGAGATGCTAGCGCTTGGCATCTCAGATATACCGATTCCATCTGTGATACTCTACTCATTGTTATCAAAGTGCCACAATTGCTAGTGGCCTTTTAAAGAAACCTGCGCCAAAGAACTAGTGCGCTTAATGCAACTGGTTTCTGAAACAATTAGTGTTATACGATCAGGTTGGTGGCTTTATTTACACCCCTCTTTAGTCGACTTCAACGACATGCTTGGGAGGTTGCAGGGGCCCCCCTGAATCCACACGGGAGCAAACCACAATCAAATGAAAAATACTGATCAAGATCCACACTGCCTGTTTTCTTCATTGTCCCAGAAACAGGCTGTGTTACAGCAGTCTGGCCACAGCGAGATGGGGGATCAACACTGTAATCCCCATAGTGGCGAGCTTACTGTGGAGCCTCACTTTGTATTACCGCCAGGAGGAAATCTTGTCAAGAACGCGTCGGGATGTAAGAAGAACCAATGTTCTTGTTGAATATTCACAATGAGTAAGATTACTCTTTCGTGCTCTCTGAAAAGGACGTTAAGTGGCCGGTTGCCGTAGTTTTCCTCACATCCCGGGCGTGCTGATGAAGGTGAGCCGACTGGGATCCTCCAGGCAGTTGTGCTATGCTTGGCTTCGTCTGAGTGTCGCCCAATACTACGGGGATCACGTCTATACCTCACCTTGTTAGCCAGACTGCCATGAAAACAGCCCGTTTCCAAGAAAGGTTACGATGAAGCCAACGTGAGGGTCTTGGCCAGTATGCTTTGCTTGACGCTGACTAACATGTCTTGGCTTGGCTTTGTTTTAAATTTCCCGCTATCAAACCCTGAAAGGGCTCAAGTAGCAGAATATAGTCAGAGAACGGAATGCGATGCGCCGTAGTTTACAGCTTGACTGCGATATTTGCACCTTTCGGTACAACACATCTGACTTCATCAAACATTTTTTGAGTACCGAGTTAGCATTCCCTTTTCGATCCCTTCTCATTAGCCAGTCTGCTCTGTTGCAGTCTGTTATCCAGGATGACCCCGTGGAGGTGCAGAAGGGTCTTGGCAACTCTAGTTCGCTGACCCTGACGCTAGCGGTCAGCTATGGGTCGCTGACCGCTGCAGCTCATGCGCTCTAACATGTACGATCAGTATATTTTACCTGAGCAGACGTTAAGTCTTCCTTCACAAGAACCAATATAACCAGCTACCAAAGAAACGTAGAATGTTAACTCAAGTTATTACGAGTAGCTTTGATCAACAATAACTAGAACCCTCACGGGTAATACGTGTATCACATCGAAGCAAAACGTGGATTCAAGATGCTGAGCCGTGCATGAGCTGTAGCAGTCAACAGCCGAAAGCTGACTACTTACGTCAGAGTCAGGGACCCAGATCTGCCAAGACCCTTCTTCACCTCCTGGATAACAAGCTTGATCAGGACAGACTGGCTAAGGAGAAGGAATCGAAGAGGGAAGGCTAATAACCCAGACTGGCTAAGGAGAAGGAATTGAAGAGGGAAGGCTAACCCAGACTGGCTAAGGAGAAGGAATCGAAGAGGGAAGGCTAACCCGGTACCCAAAAGTGCCATGCTGAAGTCGGAAGTCTCGGACCGAAAGGTGCAAATATCGCGGTCAAGCTGTAAACTATGACGCATCGTATTCCGTTCTCTAGACTACATCCTGCTATTTGCAAATCCCTTTTCATGGCTTTGTAGCGAGAGTTTGAGAACGAACGAACGAAGAAGTAAAAAAAAAATCATATCTCTATTATACTTATTCACTCCTCCAACACTATAAGGCCACCACAACAGTTGGCCTCCTCCAGAAAGCCTCTTTCAAGGCACTTTACGCGCGCTTACTGTCTTGGGTCCTGTAGTTATTTGTTTTGTGTGTTGTGGGTACTAGCCCCATGCACATTTAATCGTCCTTTACGTTATGCGTGCAGATGCAGTGGCGTTCTTCCTTCATCTGCTGCAAGGGACCCCCGTATGCACAATGGTGAAATACGCCTACTCGCCCGATAATGTTTATTAAGCATCTCAGATAATGTTTATCAAGTGTCGTCTTTTGGTTACAGCTTAGGGGCTGGGCTGTCGACGGAGGATAAAACAGGCCTAGAGCTGTTTGATATTGATCCGGTAATCTCCTGCTTTATGCGAGCCAGGGAAACAATTATTTTCTATTGTACACTTCGCGATCTGGCCATTGATTTGCCATTTGTCCGCTCTCTCGAGTTGTTCAGTTATATTCAGGGGAGACGGAGAAAAATATGTTTGTTATTAACGTGAAACAATGAAATAGAATGGGCATCGATTGCTAGTTGAGTTTTCAAACTGTTGTAGGGTGGTAAGTGGGGGAGTGAAGATATACAATTGAGGGGTAGCATAGTTGAATAAATACATCAGTTGTTGTATTGACGGGTGGATATGATAATATACATATAATAACATATACATAGATTGATAGAACGATGCACACATATAATGACGGAAAGATAAGTAAGAGATTAGTGGAATGATAAGTTGATGGGAAAAGAATACTTAGAGTGATATAGACAGACAGGTAGGTAGATCGACAGATCACGTTTTGCCATTATCTTCCAGGTGTAATTATCTCATTTCGTTCACAATTCCTTGGCGTGAGGGAGAGAAAAAAAGAGAGAGAGAGCAAGAGAGAAATAGATGGGGAGAGAAAGCGTCTGTGTGGCAAAATTGGTGTGAAATGCTGAGAGAAAGAGTATGTTTGTGTGACAAGATGTGTGTGTGTGTGAGAGAGAGAGAGAGAGAGGGGGGGGGAGGGGAGGGTGTGTGTGTGTGTGTGTGTGCGTGTGTGTGTGATATCATAATTTGTTGTTACCTTGTACGCGTGATTACCTCATTCCGCCCGGACTTGCCCACTGTATTGCAGCGAGACAGCTGGAGCGCCGTATTGATCCTGTAAGCAACGATGGTGGGAGCCATGACCAAACAGGTCAGCAGAGGCAGAGGCCGGCCTAAGTGAGCGCGACATGCTGCTGCCCTTAGCATCCTTTATTTCGGTATCACTCTCTACACCACCCTGTAGCACTATTCGTCTCGCTCTCTCTCTCTTTCGCTCTCTCTCTCTCTCTTTCGCTCTCTCTCTCTCTCTTTCTTTTTCCCCACCCTTCCTAAAGGTTAAGGGATTCGTGGGGCCGAAGATGCAGCACGGTTAATGAGCTGACATCAGCCAACGACTCATAGCTGACCGCTTGCATCGGGGTCAGCGAACCAGACCTGACCAAGAACCTATTCAGCCTTCAGAGGCAGCCCTGGAAACATGAAATACAAGTGTGTAGTCTAAGAGAATATGGATCGCTGTGGGAACACAAACTTCGCCCCCCACCACCCACACGCCGATCATCTCTCAACCACCAGAAACGGAATGCGCACGAAAAGCGCAAATATTGCAGCCTGCTGTAAACTACGATATAAGGTCTTTTTCTGTACGAACGCCAAAGAAGAAGGAGAAGGTATTCGTATTGTGGCCGGCACAGCAATTCAATCCCAATGTTTGCGAATTTGCAACAAAAGATACAATCGTTAGTCCCACATGGAAAAGAGAATTATGTGAACGTGAAAGATCACCCATCGAAGATAGGAGAGACAGAGATAGATATACAGAAATGCGACAAAAGAGAAGATATGTGTGAAGTCATTTGTCTCTATTTTATATGCTGTTACTTTCTTTCGTTTCGAATACATCAACTTGTTATAGGTGGGATAGCTGGAGTGCCGTATCGATGTTTTAAACAAGGGATCTTAATTCACTACTCGCAAAGCTGTTTTCATATCGGCCCGCGCGAAATCATTGTAGTTTAATTGTGTGATTATTGATAATAAAATATGGACTTGAATTTCGGGTATTATGTACACTATTAGAGATAACTTACATTATTCGAAAACCGAAACACGATCTAATAGGGAAAACACCGATTAAATGTGCGTTTATTTACTGTGCGAAAATAGTTTGGAAAACAAGTTATAAAGCCCTCATAACAGAAGTTAGATTGGAAAACAAGTTATAAAGCCCTCATAACAGAAGTTAGTTTGGAAAACAAGTTATAAAGCCCTCATAACAAGTTAGATTGGAAAACAAGTTATAAAGCCCTCATAACAGAAGTTAGTTTGGAAAACAAGTTATAAAACCCTCATAACAGAAGTTAGTTTGTCAAACAAGTTATAAAGCCCTCATAACAGAAGTTAGTTTGTGAAACAAGTTATATAGCCCTCATAGCAGAAGTTAGTTTGTGAAACAAGCTATAAAGCCCTCATAACAGAAGTTAGTTTGTGAAACAAGTTATAAAGCCCTCATAGCAGAAGTTAGTTTGTGAAACAAGTTATAAAGCCCTCATAGCAGAAGTTAGTTTGGGAAACAAGTTATAAAGCCCTCACAACAGAAGTTAGTTTGGGAAACAAGTTATAAAGCCCCCATAACAGAAGTTAGTTTGTCAAACAAGTTATAAAGCCCTCATAACAAGTTAGTTTGTGAAACAAGTTATAAAGCCCTCATAGCAGAAGTTAGTTTGTGAAACAAGTTATAAAGCCCTCATAACAGAAGTTAGTTTGTGAAACAAGTTATAAAGCCCTCACAACAGAAGTTAGTTTGGGAAACAAGTTGTAAAGCCCTCATAACAGAAGTTAGTTTGTGAAACAAGTTATAAAGCCCTTATAACATAAGTTAGTTTGTGAAACAAGTTATAAAGCCCTCAAAACAGAAGTTAGTTTGTGAAACAAGTTATAAAGCCCTCATAACAGAAGTTAGTTTGTGAAACAAGTTATAAAGCTTCTCATAACAGAAGTTAGTTTGTGAAACAAGTTATAAAGCCCTCATAACAGAAGTTAGTTTGTGAAACAAGTTATAAAGCCCTCATAACAGAAGTTAGTTTGTGAAACAAGTTATAAAGCCCTCATAACAGAAGTTAGTTTGTGAAACAAGTTATAAAGCCCTCATAACAGAAGTTAGTTTGTGAAACAAGTTATAAAGCCCTCATAACAGAAGTTAGTTTGTGAAACAAGTTATAAAGCCCTCATAACAGAAGTTAGTTTGTGAAACAAGTTATAAAGCCCTCATAACAGAAGTTAGTTTGTGAAACAAGTTATAAAGCCCTCATAACAGAAGTTAGTTGCCCATAGCAAGCGATGATGGCGATATCATCGGACAGTTTTGTCGTGATAATGTAACTTGAGGTGTATTTGGATTATAGTGAGGAAGAAGCTGCGCTGGTCATCAGCCTCACTTTCTGGTCCATAATTACCTTGGACCAGTGGCAAGACTGTAAGTCGAGATGACTGGAGGTAATTCAGGATGCAGGTACTCTACTCTGGTCCCACCTCCTTTGAGACCAAGCGTCGCTTGAAACTTGCGGGGCTCGAACCCACACCGTTTACATTCATCGTTTTGAGAGGGGAGTGCCTTACCCCTCGACCACAGCGACCCCTTATAACAGAAAGTGTCCAGGTAGCTGAACAAACATGAAGAAACCAGGAACAGTTTGCGTTCGTGTCCATGTCAAAACTCACGTTGACAGGTTTTCGTCACGCCTGTACACCTTCCAACAATACCAACCCACGCACATTTCTCACGCCAGGCTGTACTCCAAGCTATCTTTCCGGGTTGTTAGGTAACAAATTATTGTCAAACTAATTAGTGCTATTTCCCCTTTGACAGAAGGTCATTGTATATGTGTTCTGTCGGTAACAGTCGTCCTCTCATTATTTATGATCATATTAACTGTGACTAGTTACTAATGAAGGCGTACAGTATGAAGAGGATACAATTATTTGTTAGTAACTGTTAACTCTCCCTTCGTCATGATAACCTTTTCAAACATATATTTAATCTGAAGAAATAGTTGGCGGTATTGTGAAACTAGACACATAAAGTTAATTATATCGTCTAAGATGAGAGTGCTCGTAGATGGGAAACCATTTTTCTGCATACATAGGAAAATGTATAGATATTTACACAGCGCTTACAGTTCACTGCTTAGTTTGTCTTCACATTTTAATTGTGCTTTACCAGAGCAATGTTTCGCCACTACGACACAGAGAATTAAATAAAATAATGGATGGCTAGACAAAATAATGGATGGCTAGACAAAACAATGGATGGCTAGACAAAACAATGAATGGCTAGACAAAACAATGGATGGCTAGACAAAATAATGGATGGCTAGACTAAACAATGGATGGCTAGACAAAACAATGGATGGCTAGACAAAACAATGGATGGCTAGACTAAACAATGGATGGCTAGACAAAACAATGGATGACTAGACTAAACAATGGATAGCTAGACAAAACAATGGATAGCTAGACTAAACAATGGATGGCTAGACAAAACAATGGATGGCTAGACAAAATAATGGATGGCTAGACAAAACAATGGATGGCTAGACAAAATAATGGATGGCTAGACAAAATAATGGATGGCTAGACAAAATAATGGATGGCTAGACTAAACAATGGATGGCTAGACAAAACAATGGATGGCTAGACAAAACAATGAATGGCTAGACAAAACAATGAATAGCTAGACAAAATAATGTCGCGGGAAAAATAAGAAACGATATAGTTCGGAAACTGGAACAAACACTGGTCAAGCAGCAAAATGTATTATCCAACATTGACAGATAATTCAAGATACAGTGAGATGCGGTACCCTAAATGATATTGACAGATAATTCAAGATACAGTGAGATGCGGTACACTAAATGACATTGACAGATAATTCAAGATACAGTGAGATGCGGTACACTAAATGACATTGACAGATAATTCAAGATACAGTGAGATGCGGTACCCTAAATGATATTGACAGATAACTCAAGATACAGTGAGATGCGGTACCCTAAATGACATTGACAGATAATTCAAGATACAGTGAGATGCGGTACCCTAAATGATATTGACAGATAACTCAAGATACAGTGAGATGCGGTACCCTAAATGACATTGACAGATAATTCAAGATACAGTGAGATACGGTACCCTAAATGATATTGACAGATAATTCAAGATACAGTGAGATGCGATACCCTAAACGACATTGACAGATAATTCAGGATACAGTGAGATGCGGTACACTAAATGACATTGACAGATAATTCAAGATACAGTGAGATGCGGTACACTAAATGACATTGACAGATAATTCAAGATACAGTGAGATGCGGTACACTAAAAGACATTGACATACAATTCATGATACAGTGAGATGCGGTACACTAAAAGACATTGACATACAATTAAAGATACAGTGAGATGTGCTACACTAAATGACATTGACATACAATTCAAGATACAGTGAGATGCGGTACCCTTAATGACATTGACAGACAATTCATGAAACACTGAGATGTGCTACACTAAATGACATTGACAGACAATTCAAGATACAGTGAGATGCGGTACCCTTAATGACATTGACAGACAATTCATGATACACTGAGATGTAGTACACTAAATGACATTGACAGACAATTCAAGATGCACTGAGATGTGGTACACTAAATGACATTGACAGACAATTTATGATAAACTGCTATGTGGTACTGTACATACTCATTCCAGAACCTTGGACACGGTGCCAGGACAGATCCAAAATAATCGTTTCATGGTTAATGAATAAAATGAGCAGTCAGCAACAGAACAAAAAATTCACCTACTGCAGGAGCTCAAGAGACAATAGCCTTAATGTTGCAATGAGATGTGAGACCCTAAATGGCCTTCTGGGTTACGAGGGAAATAAAGAAAATACAAAGATTAGCTGAAGGTGTGACCCGTGATATAAAAACAAAAATAAACGTGTTCTCGTGCAACCCCTGATACACTACCGAAGAGCCGATATAACGGCTCCCAAACGTACAATGCCGTAGAGCTTATATATTAGCTGGAACAATTGCCATACTTACATATATATATAAATATCTCTGGACCAGGTATTCCTAAAATTATACTAGCTATGTCTGTGCTTGCTAGTGACTTTCATATTGCACGATTAAAAATGTTCTTAGAGAAATATTCTTGAGTGAATGAGTTTAGCTAAGTCTGCGGGTACATTACTTAAATCAAGTCAAAAAGGCAGGATTTCACAAGTGGATTCCTGGGCTCTTTACTGGAGGTAAGAGGACATGTTCAAACTTGTCCACATACGTGTCGTTGTTGATGTTGTGAATGCCCACAATTAGTAAAGGACGTTTATTGGCTGGCTGCAGTAGATTTTACATCCCGAAACATGCTGAATATGAAGGTGGGCCGGGACCCTCCAGGCGGTTGTGCTATGTTTGGCTTCATCTAGGGGTCGCTCACTACTGTGGGGATCACGTCGATCCCCCTCTCGTTAGCCAGATTACCAAGAAGAACAGTCCATTTCCAAGGACTCCGTGGAAGTCTTCATCAGTAGATTTTGCCTGACCTTGGCTAACGTGACTGATTAAGTATGTTGTGCCTGACCAGATGTTAGTCTTCCTCCCTCTATGCGTGTCGTAAAATGCGAAAAAGAGAGTTGGGGATGTAGCTAACAACCTCGTCATGTAAAACAAACTGCTACGGAAACCACCATTACAGAAGCACACAAAGTGCTGTGGGACATGCTTACTATAAGAGGCAAACTGTGGTGTTAGCCCTGTACCGTGAGGGGAAAAAGGGACACGAAACAAAGCTGGAAATCCGAGAAGCTGAGTGACCGCTTCTCTTAGCAAAGATACGGTGTTCGATCCTCTGCTGCAGACACATTCCAGTTGACCCACATGTAAATGGATACCTGGCTTCATTATCATTTTAATCATTTATCCGTCTGGTTTCTCCATGGAATATAGGACAGCAACATATACTCTCCATCTGTTTATATTCTTTGCAATCATTTTGAATTCCGCCCACGAGACCCCGAACTTCTTCTCCGATCTTTCGCCACTAGCTGTTCTCTGTTCTTCCCCCTCGTCTCATTTCCGGTGGTTCCAATGCATTGCATGTCTGGTTATGCTGTCCTGCTTCTTTTTTAGAGTCTGTCCTAGCCATTGCAACCATTTGCTAATGTATGTCCTGCTGTATTGGTTGTCGTGTTCTTTTCCACATATCTGTATTTCCCATTACCTCTGACCATATACCACAATGGTACATGGCTTACTATTAGGGACAGACAAGTGGCAAAGAAGGGAAACTGGACACCCCAACTTCTTTAAAATATGTTGCCAAGTACAGTGGCTTCTCCTACACTTCATTCCCGGCAGACAGCAGTGCCTGGCATTGGAATATAAGTAGAGGTTTGTCTCATAGTAGTTACACTACTGTCTGGGAGCGATGTTGTTAGAGACTTCAATAATCTAAACCACAGCTTGTATAAGGTAGAGTGGCCATTTCCTTTCCTCGCTGCTGTTTTTTTTTTACTTCCGTTGTATATTAGGTACTCGTGTACAGCTGGGTCGACTGGACTGTATAACGTACCTGCGCCACTGGACTACCTTTTCGTGAATGCTAACCCTAGTGACCCGACTAATTGTCGCCTTGGCATTTCATAATGCACGGTATTTAAAAACAAAAAACAAACAAATATGTGATGCTGTCTGGTGCAGGCAATCAGGGATACCCGTAAATGTCTCTAGTCATGATTATAAATTATCAGAAACTGTTTTTACAGCGTTTAATCCCATTGCTGTGGGATTTGAAGATTCGATTGATAAATTCTGCTTGCTCGTACGATCTCTACGAAGTGTGCAGGCAAAGGTTTAATTTCACCCGTGCCTCGAGCGAAAGAATAAAAGAACGCTATGACCTGCCGGGGGGGGGTTTTACTAGTGCTCACTTTGTCAGTAGACTAATATCACAACTGCTGGGCCATCTAATTCTCCATGCTACACGGCATGAGTTTAGCAGAGAGAAGGTCAGATTACGAGAGCATAACATACTCTTGCTCCGTCATGGTAGAGGGCGGAGTAGTGGTAGGATCAATCACCGAATGACGGACATTTATTTGTTTTGCCAAGTTCTTCCCAATTTGGTGACAAATCTTTGGTGGGGGGTTCCAGTGGCTCTTCTCGTGTCCCAAAGCGTACAAGTAACGTGAGCCTGGTTCCTCATAGATGAAGTGCAATGTGGGATCCAGATGCTGAGCAGCGCATGAGCTGCAGTGATCAGTGACCCATAGCTGACTGCGAGCCAGAGCTGCCAAGACCCTTCTATATCTCCACACGGTGATCCTGGACAACAGGCTGCAGCAGGGCAGGGCTAGTCTTCTCTCTTCCACCCGTTCTCCTTAGGAAGTATGCCCTGTTACAGCCTGTTATCCAAGATCACCACGTGAATGTGGAGAACGGTCTTGACAGCTCTGGATGGCTGACCTAACGCTCCCAGCCAGGCTTTGTGTCGCTGACAGCTACAGCTCGTGCACGGCTCAGCATCTTGATCCCACATTTTATCTGAAAATAAAAATATTATTTTCTGCACCTTGCATGCGTACACGCGTACTTTCTTATAAGAGAAATATTATTTTCTGCATCTTGCATGCGTAATACCAATTTACCATCTCTCTCTCTCTCCACCCATATTATTGTCACAAGTTGTCTTCTTTGCTGGTATGACCTTGAGGTGTATAGACCAACCATCGACCAACCCTTGTAACTTAACGTCTATCTTTACCACTCCGCCGGCGTTCGACGTACGCCAGACTCGGTCTTTACCTTTTATTCATGAATAATTAGACACGGAGATCGTACAAATATCCATTATTTTACTGCTGAATACTCCACGCACATCTACACAGGCTTTTGCCGCTGGAAAAATAATATGTTCGATGAGAAATTAATTTTGAACGATTTATCTTTTTATTACGCGGGTTTGGGCCAGCCTATTTTTTTTGGTCAAAGTGGAAGTAGGTTGTTGTAAAAGATTTTTTGAGATAGATATGTTTATTTTGTTCATTTAGATCTAATAAATACGTTTGAATTGGAAACTAACACTTGTGTCGATATTATAAACACAGTTTCGATTCTTTGTTGTGGTTTCCATGGATTTATAGAGACACGACGTCCTCTATCGACTAGTTCAAATTTGTGTGCGTTGTTTTCATAAATGTTCACCTTCATCTTCTTGTATCTCAGAAACTAAAAAACACACAACAAAAGCAATAACACCAACAAGGCCATTATTCAATTGTGTTTCTACGCACAACAAAATCATATTTCATGATCAATACAAAGAAAGGTTACAGGTTCTCAAAGTGAACAACCATAGTGAAATAATAGACCCAAACACTAGAGCCAAGTAGACCTGCAGCAAGTTAGGTGCCATTTATATGATGCTCTTAACAAACCACCTGGGGTAAGGTACACATCATTTTTGGGTAGATTTTTAGGACAGCGGCTGTTAAGCCTACTCTTTTCGGTTTCTAACTGCCAAAGGATTGTTATTTAAACGTGCTGACACTGAACACGGGATTCCGATCTTGCTACTACTTATAAGAGAAAAGTACTGTGATTCGAACCTGCAGCACCCAAGACGGATACCTCACTTCGAGACAACTGAGTTGCTTAAGCAGACCTATCCTGTGCTATTTTCCCAGTTCTTTTCAGCTTATTGTAATTCTTGTATATGCCTCTAGATCTCTTCTTCATATGTTCTTTAGCCTTCCCTTGTCTTTTTTCAGAGGGGGGGGGGGGGGGGGAGGGTGGATGGTGGGAATCCATGACAGATTGCTTGATGATACTGGCTTTGGCTGTTATTTGTTTCCCAGTTGAACAATAGCAGGCCTAGAATGTGTCTCACAGGCTTGTAGATAAATCCCTGCAATCTCTTAATACTGTAAAAACTAGACTAAACTAACTTAAATAATTAACCTATCTCTCAATATTGAGTTTGTTCATCCGCCAGGTTTCGGGAGTTAAGAAATGTTCCCGCATTTCAAACAGGTACATTGTAATTATCTCTTGTCACCATAGAGACATGTTTTCTTCTCATCTTCAGCTTTTATAGATGTGTCCATTATTTGTTCTATGCATTCTTAATCTTCTAATAGTCTTTGATAGAGTGTATATAATCAGTAACCTGTACTAGGAGCAGGTGGCAACAGTAAGATCCGGCAAGAATTGCTCACCGTGTATTAACATTCAAAGATGTGTGAGACAGGGATGTGATTTGTCACTTTGTCTCTTTAACCTTTATACAGAGAAAATCTTCAGACAGATTGGAGTGGTGTCTGTGTTTAACATCAATAGAAGAATAATTAACAATCTGAGATATGCTGATAACACTGTATTGCTACCTGAAAGTGAGGAAGAGTTGCAAGAACGTGTGGAGATAGTCAACACCAGGAGTATTGAATACAGTTTAGGCATTAACATTAATAAAACAAAAACTATGTTATTTACAAATTCAAATGTGCAGCCCAAAACTAATATCCAAGTGAACCGTCTGATACTATAACAAGTAGACATCTACTTGAATATATGACAAGATAATTACAAATGATATTATATGTGGGAGAGAAGTGATGAAGAGAATAGGAATAGCCAAAAGTGAATTTACTATGATGAGGAACATATTGACATCCAGTCAAATAACCAGTAAATTAAAAATGAGACCCAACATGTTTAGACAAATTTAAAAATGTGCTAAAGTAAATAGGTAGGTGGGAGACATATGTATGGTGTTATATGCATTCAACATTATTATACAGCTAAGAAACATGGACTATGAACAAGCAGTTGGAAAACAAAATAGAGACCCTCGAAATGTGGTTATACAGAATAATATGTCACACTTCATAGAATGAGAAACAAACAAATAGCGATGTCCAAAGGAGATTAGATGTGGTTAGAGAACTTTTGACAGACATTCAAACTAGGCAAGTCAAATATTTCGGTCATATAAATAGACATGATACTTTATTGAAAACAATACAGGAGGGGCAGGACAACAACAACCATTTTTTTAAATCTAGGGGAGGGCTGATGAAGACCTGAAACGCAGTCTCCTTTGTGAACCTCACTGGGCTAGAAGCATAGCAACACTTGATCGAAAAAGAAGAAGAAAGGAAATAAAGTTAAACACAAAAATAAAAATCTTTAACTCGTGTAAAGTCAGTTTTATTGTTTTGCTCTTAAACATGGAAAACAAAAAAACAAAACAAAAAAAAAAGGTAGAAACTTTCATAAACGAGTGCTTGTGCATAATAGAAGGATTGAAATAGTATGATTAGATCACTAATGTGGAACTGATGGAAAGAACCAGAATCACTGTAACAGGAACCAGAATCACTGTAACAGGAGGCGAGGAGAAGATTTTGACATTGGATAGGACCTGCACAAAGGAAACTGTCTTATAATTTAACAGTGGTTAGCGTGCTGGCTTCGCATCTGAGTGGTCCTGGGTTCATTCCCCAGTTGAGGCGGTAATGTTTTTTTTAGACCGCAATGGCTCCCGGGTTGAACCAGCCGTAAATGGGTACCGGTTCAGTCCGGGAAGTAAAAGCGACGAGAGAGAGGAGATGGCTACTGCCCTCATATAGCCGAGCCTTTGAAATGTGAGATCGCTAACACCTCACACCCCTACGGCAGTAATGCTATGGGATACTTTACTTTTTTTTTTTAGTCTCTATTCCTGGATCCTCTTGGCAAGAGAAATTGAGGGATACGAAAACACGTAGAAGGGAAATTGAGGCAAACATAAATAAAACAAGGAAGATTTGGAGAGAAGTGGAACAAGTCGCTGAGGACAGGAGAACTTGTCATGTACTCTTTGAAGATTTGTACTCTACAGGGAGCTGATAAAAGTTTGCATTGATATGATTGGTCATGAGTCTTTAACTGTGTATCATTTGTGAATTTTAGGCCGCGGAAACGCTGCGAACACATGGTGAAGTGCAGAGACAAGCTGGTTTATGTGAAAGAGGAGCATGAGTTTGGTCTTTTCCCTCAACCCCTGCACATTGGTCAGTATTACATGAGGCAGGTTCAGGACTTTCAGCTGCCTTACGATATCTGGTGGCAGCATATACATAATCAGGTTTGTGGGCAGCACTTAGTTTTTCAGGATTTCAACAATGTGTTTTCAGGCTTTGTATGGGAAATGAAATGGTGTCTTGGGATCAAGATGCTGAGCAGCAATGAGCTGCAGTGGTCAGCGACTCATAGCTGACTGCTAACATCAGGGCCAGTGAACCAGAGTTGCCAAGACCCTTCTACACTCCACATCGTGATCCTGGCTAACAGACTGCAACAGAGCAGACTTGCTAATTAGAAGAGATCGAAGAGGCAAGACAACTCGGTACTACAAAATGTCTGCTGAAGTCGGATGTGTAGGACTGAAAGGTGAAAATATCGCAGCCAAGCTGTAAACTACCACAAAACGCATTCTGTTCTCTGGACTACATTCTGCTACCAAAGCCCTTATCAGGACTTTGTAGCGGAAGATTGAGAACAAGCCAAGCCAAATGGAGCTTTGATTTTTTCTAGCTTGATGGCGAAAAATATGATTGCTCCAGGTTAATGATTGGACATTGATTGTTTTGACTTTGTTGTTGAAAATATAATTGTTGGATATCTGTGTTGAAAGTGTGATTGTTCAAGCTTTGTATTTAATGTATAATTGTTCTAGCTTTGTATTGGCATTATGGCTGTTTTGATATTTAAAAAGGAGAAATTGAAATATGAAAACATTACAAATTTTAAATGGTTCTACTTTTGCAGTTACCAAAGAAAGCAGAGCCAAAAATCAAATTTCGAACCATCAGAACAAGTAAGTTTTGTTACTGGCATTAACAGATTTATTATCATTTAGATTGATGCTAGGGCTATCAAACAAAACCAAGTTATGAAGTTGAAAAGAAGAACAAGGAAAAACAAATAGGGACCAATTGCTTGAAATCCTTAGCTAGGAAATCAAAGAGCGAGAATTGAAAGGAGTCGTCAGAGAATCAAAAAAACAAAAAATGAGAGGAGTTTGTAAATGGAGTAGGCAAGGATAAAACCCTACAAAAGTCTGGCACATGCACCATGAAGGAAGCATTAGAAGAGTAAAAGCCAGTCTGTTCCAAATCTGCAAGACTTGCTTACAGGGACAGTCCGGATACAGATGTAGAGAAGGTCAGGGGTTTCTTCAGCGATATGTTGCTCAGACAGAGAAAGGTGATTGAGATGCCCATCAGGATATTCAGGAAGCTGGTTTTGCTACAGCCATCAGAGACAGAGATGAGGCCTATATAAATCACCCAACTGGACTTTATGTCAAAAACGCTCTAAATAACAGAAGGGCACTGCTCCAGACCCTTTTGGAGCACATCATTGTCACAGGTATCTGCTGGATAAAGCCTACATTGAAAAGGGGATGGGAGATTTTGTCACCAGTATATTGAATGCAGCAATGGCAGTGCCGACAGCCTCAGGATGACCGCTGCCTTTTTAGAAAAAATACAGGTTGACGTTTGACAGCGTACGAAGAAGAGGAAGAAGAAGAATGCAGCAATGCCTCAAGACTGGCTCCACAGCTACATATATACACTTCCTAAATCTGACATGGGCTCCAGGGTGTTGCAAGGACTCCAGGATATTACAAGGACTCCAGGACATTACAAGGACTCCAGGAAGTTACAAGGACTCCAGGAAGTTACAAGGACTCCAGGATGTTACAAGGACTCCAGGAAGTTACAAGGACTCCAGGATGTTACAAGGACTCCAGGATGTTACAAGGACTCCAGGAAGTTACAAGGACTCCAGGATGTTACAAGGACTCCAGGAAGTTACAAGGACTCCAGGATGTTACAAGGACTCCAGGAAGTACAAGGACTCCAGGATGTTACAAGGTCTCCAGGAAGTTACAAGGACTTCAGGAAGTTACAAGGACTCCAGGAAGTTACAAGGACTCCAGGATGTTACAAGGACTCCAGGAAGTTACAAGGACTCCAGGATGTTACAAGGACTCCAGGAAGTTACAAGGACTCCAGGAAGTTACAAGGACTCCAGGAAGTTACAAGGACTCCAGGATGTTACAAGGACTCCAGGAAGTTACAAGGACTCCAGGATGTTACAAGGACTCCAGGAAGTTACAAGGACTCCAGGATGTTACAAGGACTCCAGGATGTTACAAGGACTCCAGGAAGTTACAAGGACTCCAGGATGTTACAAGGACTCCAGGATGTGACAAGGACTCCAGGATATTAAGTGCTTATAGAATCATCACCTTATAGAATGTCTGTGGCACATTACTAGAGGAAATAGTGGCCAGATAAGTCTCGGTAAAATGCTGGAATATTTGCTTAGAATGTTTTTAGTTCCAAGATGCATTAACCACGTGGACACATGCATGACCTTGGTGTACTGTTTGGTGGAATGTGGATTCAATCCATGTCTAGTGAGTTGGATAGTTGCTGTTCTCGTGGAAAGAACAATTGCGCTCCACTTTGTATCATAGACATCTGCATGTAGGTGATAATGCTCGAGCCTGCCCCTGGCTTCCTTTCTCTCACCTGTACTGTTCAATATATACACAGTAGAAGTGGTCAACATTCATTTCACAGGACCAGGATGCAAGTTGACCTTTCCAGATCACATTCTCACAAATAGAACTAGCTTAGACAGACATGAAATTGTTAAAGACATACAAGAGACTTTACATGCAATCTCACAGTAGTGTGTGGAATCAAACTCTAATATCAATCCTGACATGGCCAGTGTGATTTGGTGCTCCTTGAACAACTCCATAGTGAAGGGTGACCGCCCTTGATTGATGTGTCGTTGAGAGGCATGGTAGATTGGGATAATGGAAGTAACCTTTGATCACTAATAGTAATATGTCGATAAAATCATACAGAGATGAAAAGACAATTTATTTTTTGCGACTGCCGTATTTGTCTATTCCCCAAGGCGGTATACGTTACACTATGTTTTTACTTTGCGCCCGTCGGTCCAGTGCATCCGACTTCCGCATGCATTTTATGTAAGTGTCTACTTCCTCCTGTATTTTCTAAGGGTTTTCTTCCCCAGGGTAATGGCCGGTATTGTGATTAGTGAGTGAACACAGTATCTTCGGATGGTGAGCCATGTCACTTAATCACCACCCCACGTCGTCCCCTTCTGAAGACAATGATAGCTGCAAACCTAGAACAGCGGCACATTTTATTTCATCATATACAATCAGTCGGTCCTGTCCGTCATAGGCTGGGAATCCTCACATTATTTATGGTCAGTGCGAAACGTTGGAATGCATCCTTAATGAAGGGATGCGAATGGTCCTTGTGTGCACCTAGGATACCTACATCATGAAGATGAGATGCATGTTTGGAATTATGCCTGTAAAATCTAGATATGCTCTGGCCCAGCCAAATCCTGCATACTAGTAGCTGCAAACTAGATTCATCCACTGAACATGAACATTGCAGATATTAAAGTTTCAAGAATCAAGATATGGATAGCACAGGCACATAAAATTGAGACCACAAACAAATTGGAAGAATCAATTCACACTGTACCGAGAAATGCCTCAGTGGCACTGGGAAAATGACCTCTGAACATCTGCTGCAAAATTGCCAAATGCACGAGGACCAGAGAAAGCACATGTGGCCATTACCAGTGCCGACACTAGATGAGCTCTATGACAGTATCAACATCCTCAGGATGACCTTTCTTTGAACATATTTAAGTCGTCGTGTGACAGTGTACGAAAAAGAAGAGGAAGAAGAATTCAGACTAAAGATCAAATGTATGACTACCACCAAGTCATCATCACCCTGTAGATGGGATGCAGAGACTGGTGCAACAGAAAAGTGGGCCTTGAGGTTAAACAACTAAGTGACAATGCCAAGGATGTTAATACTGTCATATGTAGCAATGGATATGTGCTGCGCTGTTGAGGCTTCTCTGTTAAAGTGAGAGACAGTCGTTGTTGAATGGAACGGTGTATATAACTTAACTTAATGTCTTTAGACTCGTTTAGAAGACTTTGCAGAGTCTGTATACAGCCAGTTTTATTTATATTTCCTTGCTATAAAAGCTATGCGCATCCAATCTATTCTTAAATGGTTTTATTGTCTCTGTCTCTACTACTTCCTGTGGCAATGCATTCCAAGCATTCACCACTCTCTGACTAAATAAATATTTGCTAATATCTAATCTGGACCTTTCTTTAGTTAATTTGTATCTTTGCCTTCTTGTTCTTGTAGGTGGTTGTATTTTGCAAAAATTGTTGTAGTCTAATTTATCTGTTCCTTTTATCTTATAAACCTGTATTAAGTCACCTCAAATTCTTCTCTTTTCTAGACACTAGGCTGGTATTTCTGAGTCTTTCCTCATAACTGTAATTCTAGAATCTCACTGCTTGACAACTGCTTCCTTTTTGAGAATGGAGACAGTTACTTTGGCTTTGAGAATTCAAATCTAGGATCTTTAATGAGGGCTGTAATTTGTTTCTGACTCTCATACCTTACTTTGGAAGGTACAAAAGGGCTGGATATGACATGGATGGATAGCGGACACAGAGGCTTCAAACCTTCGATATCGTGTGTGAATCTATTGTTCTGGTCATGTTAGAGTTTGTGGAAAGGAAAGGCTGTGTAGAGATTTGTATGAGGGACAATTGACAGAATCATTTAACATATTTTCTGGGGTTTGACAAGGATGTCTTCTATCATCTTTAATGTTCCTGCTGGTAGTTGATTGGATTATGAAAGAAACCAGCCTATGTGAGAAATGGAATCCAGTGGGCTTTATAGAAACAGCTAGAAGATCTGGATTGTAGATGACATTACCCTTATATTTCATAACCAACTCCAAATTCAGAAGAAGACAGATACACGATACATAATCTCCCAGCAAGTAGGTATAAAGATCCATGTAGAAAAGACAACATTTTGTTAGTCAAATGCGACTAACAAATTGAATGGAATATTATTTGAAGAAGATAGAGAGCTTCACATACCTTATCAAGCATAAATAAGACAGATGGTGCAGATGAAGGTTTAAAAGCTAGGATGCAAAAGGCAAGAGTGGCCCTTGTCATGTTGAAAACATATGGAACTCTAAAATGATCAGACTGTATACCAAGCTAAGGATCTTCAACTCCAATCTGGTCCTTTGATATGGAACTGAAACATGCAGGATGACCAAACTCAATTTTCAGAGATTACAGGGTTGTATGAATAAATTCTGGACCTGCAGTGGTTTGACAAAGTTATAAATGAAAACTTATGGGAGAGAACAGGACAAAGACAGTTAGAGCAGGAAAGAGGGTGGCGCTGGATAGGGCACGCACTGCAAAAGTTCCAAACCAGTATCACCAGGCAATCTTTGTCATGTAATCCACAAGGAAAATGAGACAAAGGAAGACCATAAAACACACAGAGAAAAGGCCTAGAGAACAATATGAGAAGCTGGAAAGATCTGGAGAAAATAGCACAGGACTGCTGTGCTGGGAGAGGGTTTATTGATGGCTAAAACAGCAGGTGATAAGTGCAAAGAAAATAGGGATGGTCAACACTTATATAGTAGGGTGAAGTAGGTGGTTGTGTAGATAGAATTCCAGGCTCTTAGTCTGAGGACATAGATCTGAACCATGGCACATTAAAAAAACAACTTGCACACTGCAAGGCAACTGTCAGAAAGTGGTCGTTAGTCCTTCTCACTCAAGCAATGGAAAAATGCCATGTTAAGTTCATTAATTTTTTAATTTATTTATTAAATATTTATTAAAAAATTATTGTACAACAAGCCAATCCCCTGTTTGTCTTACCCTTTTGAACCCTGGCCACTCTGTGAAGTCCCATTCCCCTGCGCTCCTGAGAGAAAATGAACAAATGAACCTGATGCATGCTATTTACTACAACAAAACTATGTGCTAAATTTCATTATTCTATCTCAAATTGACTGACCTGATCATCTCCAATGTTCCTACTTTACTTGTTATGCTAGTACAATGTGGAATACATTTATCGAATACCATTCTGGATCAAGATGCTGAGCAGCGGATGAGCTGCAGTGGTCAGCGACCCAGAGCTGACTGCTAGCGTCAGGGCCAGCGAACCATAGCTGCCAAGACCCTTCTACGCCTCCACGCGGTGATCCTTGATAACAGGCTGCAGCAGGGCAGACTGGCTAAGGAGAAGGGATCGAAGAGGGAATGCTAACGGTACTCAAAAAATGCTTGCTGAAGTTGGATGTGTTGGACAGAAAGGTGCAAATAGTGAAGCCAAGCTGTAAACTACGACGCAACGCATTCCGTTCTCTGGACTACATACTGCTACTTAAGCCCTTTCAGGGTTTGGTAGTGGGAGATTGAGAACGAACGAAGAAGAAGAAGAATACCATTCTGTATCAAATATACTTGACGTTTGTTTGCGAATGCCCACAATGAGTAGGTTACTCTTTTGTGCACCCAGAAAAGGACATTAAGCGGTGCGTTGCAATAGCTTTCCTCACATCCCGAGCATGCTGATGATGGTGGACGTGGGTCCTTCAGGTGGTTGTGCTATACTTGACTTCAATTGCATGTCGCTTACTACTATGAGGATCACATCGATCCCTCACCTTGTTAGCCAAGCTGCCATGAAAACAGCCCTATCCAGGGAGGGCTACTAGAAAGCCAAGGTGAGGGTATTGGCCAGTATATTTTGCCTGACTCTGACTAACATGTCTGGTCAGTATATTTTGCCTGACCCTGACTAACATGTCTGGTCAGTATATTTTGCCTGACCCTGACTAACATGTCTGGTCAGTATATTTTGCCTGACACTGACTAACATGTCTGGTCAGTATATTTTACCTGACCCTGACTAACATGTCTGGCCAGTATATTTTGCCTGACCCTGACTAACATGTCTGGTCAGTATATTTTGCCTGACCAAATGTTAGTCATCCTCCCCAATGTACTTGATACATCATGTCAGATACATCCCCCCTGGACCGTAGTCTGATTATCTGAAGGACAGGAACATTCACACGTGTCATTTTTCTTCTTCTTCTTCATTCGTTCGTTCTCAATCTCCCACTACCAAACCCTGAAAGGGCTTAAGTAGCAGAATGTAGTCCAGAGAACGGAATGCGTTGTGTCGTAGTTTACAGCTTGGCTGCTATATTTGCATCTTTCGGTCCAACACATCCAACTTCAGCAAGCATTTTTTGAGTACCGGGTTAGCATTCCCTCTTCGATCCCTTCTCCTTAGCCAGTCTGCCCTACTGCAGCCTGTTATCCAGGATCACCGTGTGAAGGTGTAGAAGGGTCTTGGCGGCTATGGTTCGCTGGCCCTGATGCTAGCAGTCAGCTATGGGTCGCTGACCACTGCAGCTTATGCGTGCGCTGCTCAGCATCTTGATCCCACACGTGTCATTCAAATAATTACTTTTCCTTTTCAGAATCTAAATCCAATTTATCGTCCTCCAAATATTTTTGAACGGCCATTTCCAGATTTTTCAAAACTACTTTTATTCATGAAAACCACATATTCATTGACACAATTTTCAATTTTGGGGATGCCGCCATATTTGTTATCTCCAGAAATGTGTTCACTTAATAGATGTCACAATATTATGGCCAAAATCTAAGTGGTACAGCCCGAAATACTACTTCCAATAATGGTTCACCTGTCATATCGATTCATAAGTGGCCCGGAGAGTGTGGTATTTACACACACACAGTGGTGCAACTATGTCACAGGTTTAAAGAGTTAAAACATAATTACAAGGAATTGTAGAAAGAAAACCAGACTGATCTATACATTGACGAACTGACTCAAAGACTAACGAAAGAGCTGTCTGACGTTATCTCTGGAAAACCTCTGCACCACATAGTAGAAGAGTACTGATTAAGTGAAGTGAATATTTAATTATTGAATTATGATTTTGTTGATATACAATAGATGTCTTTTTTTTTTTTTTTTTACTTCAGATGTTTATTCAGACAATAGAGTCAACAGTCGCAAGTTGGAGATCCCTCTCTGTAGCTGCATCCCTCACCATTGTGGTGGTAAAGGTTGTGGAGATGATTGCCTTAACAGGTAGACATTATTGTTTCACATCATCAGCCTTCATGTCTTGCTTCTGTAGTTGAACAGCAGAGTGGTAGTGAGTTTACTTCTCATGGCAAAAGGTACAGAGTTTGATCCCTGCTCTCCATAACCCTGAGGTACATAGCGGACAACTACCCAAGCATGGACTGGACCCATGCATACACCGACGGTTCTGTAACAAACACAACACAGAATGGAGGGGGAGGGGTATTCCTGAGCCTACCAAATGGTAGAAAAATAACATTGTCACTGGCAACTAGAAAATTCTCAAGCAATTTCAGAGCGGAGGCAGAGGCACTGAAGGCTGCAGTAGAAGCAATGCTCACAAGCGAAAGCAATGAAAGCCAGATAGTCCTGTTCACAGATGCCCTGGCTGTGGTTACAGCACTAAATAACTAGAAAAATACTGAACTTAATGATTAAAGAGCAGTACTCTGTCAACTATGCCAGCAGTCCACACCTAAAAGAGTAGCGGTACAGTGGGTTCCATCCCACTGTAACATCCAAGGCAATGAGGAGGCAGACAGACTGGCAAAAGAAGGTGCAAGACTACCACAACCAGATTCTAGTGTGATCTACGAAGAGTCCAAAAGGTTTATTAGGGCCAGATACATGACCAAATGGGAAACAGAACATACTGGCTACACAAAAAATGATGCCTACTACCAGTTGAACAGAAGAGAGCAGGTTATGGTCTTCAGACTCCGCACAGGCCACAACAGACTGAGGTACCATCAATTCAATAAATTGAAGATAAGTGGCACTGACGAATGCTCGTGTGGCGCAGAGAAAATGACCGCTGAACATTTGCTGCAAAATTGCCCGACGTACGAGGACCAGAGAAAGCACATGTGGCCATCGCCAGTGGCAACACTAGACAGACAAGCTCTATGGCAGTGTCGACAGCCTCAGGATGACAGCTGCTTTCTTCGAACAAATCCAAGTTGACGTCTGACAGCGTACGAAGAAGAAGAAGATCCCTGCTCTCAACACGCTCCACTCTACCCAGATGTTGTACTTGTGAAAGCCACTTGCACTGAGTTAATTCAACTATTGACATTGTTTCTTTGGTTACAGTGATGCTTCTTAACTCCTGAAGCATACTTGAGATATCCCGACTGTAGTGCATTGCAAGGCAAACCTATTTCACAAGTAAGCTCACTACTATGGGGATTTAAGTTTTGATCTCCACCTCATTTGCCAGACTGCTGTATGTTTCACATGATCGTGATGCTAATTTTGGTTACTGTCAAACCAGCTGTAAATAGGTACCTGACTTATTGGTAGTGAAGGAAAAACAGCAAGAAAGGAAGCTGGCCACTTCACCTCATAAAAAAAATATGAGGTCTACTTCATTGAAGTTTCTAACACATCATCCCGAACCTCAGTATCAGCCTGTTTAGACCATGTTAATGAGAATAGCAAAGTTGGATCAAACTGTAACAGTGAACAAAATTGCTGAAGAAATCGAGTTGATGACAAAGAGATAACAGGCTGGTTAGTTTAACATCATGTGTGGAAGATGATCAACAGCAGAGTTGATAAACAAGACTCCAGTCAGCATGACCAACAGTTACATTGAAGAGCAAGAAGACTGCCATAAAGCCTTTACATGCCTTTTTATTTATATAATGAGGTTGCCAGCTCCACGCACAGCTCTCTTTATTCTTTTCCTTTCATTAAGGACATAAATAGAGAAGTTTTTATTAAACACGAGTCAAACAAACATGTATAGGTGTGACTCATTTACCTCACTGGCACACAGAAACAAAATCAAACCCTTTACATAATGCCTTCGCCAGGAACAAAGAACAAACTAAAACAACTATCATTTCACACAATAAACGATGATCACGACAACCAGTACAATACGCCAGCCATTATCCCCAGAGAGGGGCAGGACAGAATCAGCCAAGCAAGAAATGATAATTTGTGAACCAATGAGTATACACACTAATACATACCTCTATAGCTACATATATATCCAGAGACGCACATATACATATATAAAAAACAACATTTATATATATATATATATATGCAGATACAGAAATGGATGTATAAACATACTAATAATACAAAGAATAAAGAATGAGATATAAAGAGAGATAGAAGACAAAAAGGGGAAAGAAAATGTGCAGGGGACCCTCTGCAAAAGTTTGTGCTGTGTCATCTGCACTTACATCAACAGAAGGGGGCTGAGCACATTTTGGAGTCCCAAGGTGCAATCAGTTCAATGAGCCATTTCCTCAAATAAATTCGACAAGGCCTAGCTGAATATCTGAAGTGGGCATCTGGTAATTTAAAAAAAACAAACAATGTTTGGTACACACACACACACAACTGTGTCGTTCATAATAGTGTAGTTGTTGTTTAATGCTTACAATGAGTAAGTTTACTCATTTGTGTGCCATGAAAAGGATGTTATGTGGTGGGTTGTAGTAGCTTTCCTCACATACTGAGCATGCTGATGAAGGTGGAGGGTGGTCTTTCAGGCGGTTGTGCTATGCTTGGCTTCATATGCGTGGTGATCACGACTACGGTGATCACATCAATCCACATCTCGTCAGCTAGGCTGCCTTGAAAACAGCCTGTTTCCAGGGAACTCTACATGTGGTCTTGGTCAGTGTGTTGACCCTGACGCGACGTCCTTGTCAGTATTTTTTCCCTTTCTGGACTAGTGTCTCAGTTCTCCAATAATACAGTAGATAAAGTACTAATGAAAGGTGCTGGATGTAGCGTATTCAATTCATGGTGGAGACCGAGATTTTTTCATGTGGATCATCCGTGAAATATTTCCCCTGATCTCTGAGTAGTGAGATCAGATACCCATGTGCAGTGGCACGCACGTTAAAAATACCTTAGCAGTTGGAAATCGGAAACAGTCGGCCTAAAGGCAGCTGCTCTGGCAAAATTGAAGTTAAAAATCGACTCAAATTATGTTAGGGTATTCGACCCACATGTTGCAAAAATGGGACTGTGTGACTATAACATCAGGTCTTGGTTATGTGGTTAGTGGAGCGGCATAGATGGCACCTGACAGGCTGCGGGTCTACCTTGCTCTAATTTACACTTACACCTCCACCAGTCTCAAAAATAGTCGATCATATATTCCAGGAGCTAACAGATGCTGAGATTGACCTGGCAAGCCACCAGTGGATTTTCACCTGCCAAAAAAATATGAAACAAATGAGGTCACAACTCCCCACGACGTCTAACGACATTAGTGGACTGAAGATAGATAGATAGAATAAAGTACTATATTTAATCTTTTCTCCTGTTACCTCTATTATGAATCAAATGGTTACCACTGTGCTCCTGTAATTTGACACAAGCACAGCTTTCTTTAGTTTCTCCTACAATATGGTTGAAATGTTGCAGAATGTCTGAGTAGAGTAGTTGTACTTATTTTGGCTGCAATTATTCTACCTACCCTCTTATATGCATGTGAAACCTGGATCGTCTATAGTCGCCATGCCAGAAAATTAAACCACTTCCACGTGCATTGCCTGCGGCAACTACCGAGGATTATATGACAGGACATGGTGCCAAATACAGATGTGTTAGTGCGATCGGGCATGTCCAGTATACACAGCATGATATGTGCGGCACAGCTGAGATGAATTCGCCATTGGATCAACATCTACCAAAACAGCTCCTCTATGGTGAACTCCAAAATGGCAAGATAGCAAGCGGTGGGCAGTAGAACAGGTACAACGAAACACTCTATAGAGATCACTGATCCAGTGGGTATTAACCACGATGACTGGGAAAGAATTGCCACCAATCACACATACTGGTGCAGCACTATTGCTGAGGGTGTTCAGAGACATAAGACATCAAGGATAGATGAGGCCATTCAGAGATGATCGCTCTGCAAGTCAACGCACATCAACCCTTCTTCAACCCAGTTGGAAGAAGGTGTTTTATTTCCCTGTAAAAGTACAAGAGACAATTCAAGGCTCAGATTGGCTTATTTAACCATCTTTGAACTCAGGAGAACAGTTTACAGTGAATGCTGACAAAGTGGTCCTCATCGATTATGATGGCCATCTCTCTACCTCAAGCTCAGATGCTGGCGAGGACAACTAAAGTTGTAATGCCACAAGGATATAATTCTAATTGTCCATATGTTATCCAGCATGCACACCACATGGCTGGCCCATCTGTATTTTCACAACAGTGCGCATCTATGATGTCAGTTGACATCTAGCACAATAAAGTCTCAAACATTTCATTCCCGACATAAGCACATTTTTTTACCTTGTTAGATTGCAGTGGTTGTGTGCTCTTCTCATTTGGATCAACACATGCAAAATTACATACATAGATATTACTTTACTTCTGAGGATGTCCGTATTAATATTCTCCATTATAAATTTTTTCTTAGGATGATCTATACAGAATGTTTGCCATCTACGTGTCCAGTTGGGGAAAACTGTGGCAACCAGAAGATACAGAAGCATGAGTGGATACAAGGATTAGAGAAGTTCCTTACCAAAGACAGAGGCTTTGGCGTCAGGACTAAGAGTTCTGTGAGAAATGGTGAGTTCCTCACTTCTCATTATGAACTGTTATTGTTCTGGAAGACAACATTTCTTTGGTGATGGTAGGATATATCCTGAGGTGTACTTTAGAAGGTTGACAAGGGTACTCGTAGCTTTAGTGCAATGCAACGCTCCCCAGTTCGCTCACCACTATGGGGGATTATGGTGTCGATCCCCACCGCGTTGGCCCGACTGCTGTAACCAAGCCTGTTTCCAGGAACCACGACGTGGATGTGAGGTGACATCTTGGTCAGTATATTTCACCTGACCATGATACTAGTCTTTTGTTGTCTCCTATAAATTGTAGGGGTGCATACATGGCAATTTCAGTCCTACTATATGACTATGAAACATTGAAATGAAACACAGAGTATCTGGTTCCAAATGTTGTCAACCTTGGATGGAATTTAGGATGGGCTCTCAATTATCAAATGCTTCCAGTGCACACTATACATATAGCCTCTGACAACAAAATTCCAATTCCTGATTTTCCTGTGACAAGGCTGTTCCAGTGAGCAGGAAATGTGAGTTGTCAGTCTCCGGCTGTTACAACGTAAACCCAGAATGGTCTTGGTAGATTAAACTTGTAAACTATAGATAGTAACTCATCCATGAGAAGGCAAACTATGATTTCAAATCACCTGCTTCTTTACGAGTAGTCTGTTTACAGCCAAACTTCAATCAATAAAAAATAAAAAAATCTCCTTGCGGAAAATAAGCTCTCAACAAATACAACCCAAGTTCTTCTATCATGAGCCAAATCAGTTCTGACCTGCCGCCAGCAGCTCTCTCATCCATGTGTGTCTCAGTCGTTCGCTATTTCTCCTGCGCTGTGGATTCTAGAACAGAGGCTGTCTTGTAAGATTATCAACTGGTTTCTTGAATGTGTAGCCTATCCAGTGCCAGCGCCTATTCCGCTGAGAACTGTCGCATTCTTTCCACCAACTACATAGTTGTGATCTTATTGTACCATTTCCACCCTTGTATTTTGAGCAGGCAACCATTTACAAATGTACAAATGTTTGTACCTTTTTCACAAGAGCCTATATTATCCTTCAGTGTTTTAGAGCCATGTAATACAATGGACTTTACATTGAAGTTGAAGATTTGTTGTTGCTTGCTCTGGGTTGAACGTTCTTTTGGTGAAGGCATGGTACGGTTCTTTCTCCTTCGTACGCTGTCAGACGTCAACCTGAATTTCTTCAAAGAAAGCAGCTGTCAACACTGCCATGGAGCTTGTCTAGTGTTGCCACTGGTGATGGCCACATGTGCTTTCTCTGGTCCTCGTACGTCGGGCAATTTTGCAGCAGATGTTCAGCGGTCATTTTCCCTGTGCCACACGAGCATTCGTCAGTGCCACCTATCTTCAATTTATTGAATAGATGGTACCTCAGTCTGTTGTGGCCTGTGCAGAGTCTGAAGACCACGACCTGCTCTCTTCTGTTCAGCTGGTTGTAGGCATAATTGTTTGTGTAGCCAGTATGTTCTGTTTCCCATTTGGCCATGTATCTTTCCCTAATAAGCCTTTTAGACTCTTCGTAGGTCACACTAGAATCTGGTTGTGATAGTCTTGCACCTTCTTTTGCCAGTCTGTCTGCCTCCTCGTTGCCTTGGATGTTACAGTGGGATGCAGCTTTCAGTGCCTCTGCCTCCGCTCTGAAATTGCTTGAGAATTTTCCAGTTGCCACTGAAAGTGTTATTTTTCTACCATTTGTTAGGCTCAGGAATATCCCTGCCCCTCCATTCTGTGTTGTGTTTGTAAACGAACCGTCAATGTATGCATGGGTCCAGTCCATGCTTGGGTAGTTTTCCCCTATGTACCTCAGGGTTATGTCTCTTCTTTCTTTTTCAGTCTGGCTGTTCTTGTTTCATACGATTCTTTCAACATAAGACAGAGATTGCTTTGATTACATCAGAGTTCGTGAGCCATCAAAAACAGTAGCCATAACTTGCCTGAACTCTTGTGCATCACTAAAAAGCACTACATCCCAAAGAAACTGCATTTTGTCTGTTATCTTAACTCCTTTTAAGGAGACCTGTATCCAATCAATTGCAGTATCGGTTTCTAAGCAATAGGAGGCCAAAGATGCAGCACAGTGAATGAACTGACAGCAGCCAGTGACTCACAGCTGGATGCTTGCATCTGGGTTAACAAACCAGAGCTGACAAAGACCCTATTCCACTTCCAAACAGCGGCACTGGAAACAGGCTGCACTAGTGTGGTGTGGCTAAAAGAATGAATAAAAGATGAATGTGGAAGAAGAAGAAGCAATGATTTGTACATGATGAGATTGCCAACCCCATACACAATCCACTTTTAGTTGTGTTTGATAACATGCTGGGAAGGTGACAGTGGTGCTAAATTTTTTCATCTTAGCTACCACATGGGTGAGCTAAGAGCATTGCATCATTTTCTCCTCTAACACAGAAGGATCAAGAACGTTTGCTTATCTAAACAGAATCCACATTTGAAAGTTGTTCAGTTATATCCCTCTGGTGGATTTCTTGCACCCACCGAATGATCAAAAATATACTTAGGACAGTATCTCCTCTTCTTGCCCTTTAGACCTACTTATTGTAACATAGGTCTGATGCTGCATTTGGCCCCTTACGTATTAACCCGTTTAAGGAAAACCTCCATTTAACCAATTGCAGTGGGTTTTTTTTTAAGTACTATATATATCTTAGCCAAACTGTATAATTTTTCATAGTTATTCTTATGAACACACATACACAAAGGCAAATGGTGCAGAAGAAGAAAATGATGCAACACTAATAAAGAATAGGTCAGTAACTTAAAACAAACTGAGAATGTCCACTATATGACAAAGACATTGAGACACAAGATCTTATAAATGATAAACTAGCCAACAACTAACAAAAGTGAAAATAAATAAAAGGGGAACACAGATTAAGAAAAAGGGACAAAGATGATTATAAAATGAAACAAAGGATAAGGTCCAGATTAGATATTAGGAAATACTTTTTTAGTCGGAGAGTGGTGAACGTTTGGAATGCATTGCAACAAGAAGTGGAGGCAAGGACAAATGACTGCGTATAGCTTTTAGAGCATTGAAATGTAATTGAAACTGGTTGTATACAGACTGCAGAGTCTTCTAAACCAGTATAAAGATGTTAAGTTGAGAAAAAAAAAGAACAAGAGGAAGACAACAAATTGAACACAGAGAGAAAAGTTAATCAAGAGGTAGAAAAAAATTAAAACATAGAAGACAAAAAGTGAAAAAAATAAGAAAAGGAAGGGAAGAAAAAGTGAAGAAAGCAGAAAAGTAATGAGCAAAGAAGAAGAAGAAAGTGTAGAAAAAAGAACAAAATTTACCAAAGAGGAAGAACAAAATTGAACAAAGAAGAAGAAAATAAGAGAACAAATTCGAAGAAAATAATAGAGCAAAGAAGACAAAAATGAAAGAAGCATATCACTGCTGATCTTGACCTGAACAGTGCATCATTTATGTATTTTTTGAAAGAGACAACTTAACTCATCGTCTTTATACTTGTTTAAGAAGACTGCAGAGTCTGTATACACCCAGTTTCATTTACATAACCTTGCTCTAAAAGCTATACATATTCAATCTATTCTTAAAGGTATTAATTGTCCCTGCCTCCACTACTTCCTGTGGCAATGCATTCCAAGCATTCACCACTCTCTGACTAAAAAAATATTTCCTAATATCTAATCTGGACCTTTCTTTAGTTAATTTGTAGCTATGCCTGATGACAGACAATAAAATACCTTCACCTTGAAACTGCCTTTTTGTCTTTAAAAAACATCACTTCTGTTGTTGACTCCATTACTTTTGTAAATATATATCATATTGAGTAGATAACATGGATCCTCATCTGATAATCTTAGAGTGTCTGTTTTGTTAGGTCAGTTCATCTTGGAGTACCTTGGAGAAGTTGTCAGCGAGACAGAATTCCGGCGTCGAATGATGGAAGAGTACTCTGAAGAATGCCACCATTATGCCCTGCATCTTGACTCTGGTAGTTTGATTGATGGTTACAGGATGGGCAACATAGGGAGATATGTAAACCATTCTTGTCAGCCTAATTGTGAAATGCAGAAATGGTGAGTTCTTTGTGGATTTATCCATTGATTGCAGCTTTTACACAATTGTAGCCATCAATGTGTTAAATGTAAAGGTAAAGGTCTGTCCCATGGCAACATTGCCTTCTGGGATGGAGATAACTGTTCATGTACTAAGCCACACGATGTTGGGGGGGGGTGGCCAGTCCCCTTCCTTGCTGTTTTTACCTTTCCCAACATACCGGTCAGGTACCCATTTACAGGTGGGTCGACTTGAGCGGTCGTGCCAGTCACGAACCGTGGCTCAGATTTTGTTTCTGTCTGTCCGTGAACTTGAGCCCCGGCACGCTCTAATCCCAGTCTAGTAGGCCAGGTCACTGTCAACTAGGCTACAAGCTCCACTGTGTAGTAATACCAATGTGTGTTATCTCAGGAAATGGGATCAGAATGTTCAACACTTATGTAAAATCTGTCCTACTGCTATAAATGTATTGGAAATCTTACCACATGCATAACCACTGGTTGGGAATGAAGTGTTAGAGACATCTGCATACTAAGCCACAACATTTATGAGGTGGGATGGCCAGTTCCCTTTCCTACTGCCTTTCCTTCACTAACTGTAAGTTAGGTACCCATTTACAGATTGGTCGAACGGAATGGTAATGGTAGCAGGAGTTGAACTCTGCAGATTTGCAGTGGAGCAAGTTCTCTACCGCAACACTAATCAAACGCTCCCTACTACAATATGTCTTAGAAACATGGCATGCAGGTAAATGTTTTACATCCAGACCGCAAACCTGAATTAGCTGGTCTCCATTGTATACTTCATGCTAGATCTTCACATGTAATAAGAAACATCAGTGACAACGTAAACTGTCGACTGTCATTCGAGAGAAAAATTATGATGGATAGAGCACATCCTCAGAAAAAAGCCTAACAACATAATAAGACAAGTTCTTGATTGAAACCTAGGTTGAAGTGAAAAGACGAAGTGACTGCCGGCGAAGAGCCGTAAAAATTATTCCTAAAAATACAACCCAAAATTGAAATTGGTGGAGAGCATCTGTTGTAGTCCTATGTTATAAAGGGAACCATAAGGATTAATTCTATTCAAGCAACAAATGAGTAGATGCCAATTTTTAATAGATACACAACACACATACAATGCAGATAGGTATGGCAATCCTATAGACACAATCACAATAAACTAATATAGCAATGTGAGGTTGACGAGGCAGCACAGTGAATAAGCTACAGCAGCCATAGATGACTGCTTGCATCAGGGTCAGTGAACCAGAGCTGACCAAAACCCTATTCCACCTCCACTCGGTAGCCCTGGAAACAAGCTGCACAATTTTAGTCTGGCTAAGAACGTAAGGATTGCAGTAGGAAGGCAAGCCCAGTATACAAAAGAGCTAGCTGAAATCGGATGTGTCGGGTCAAAAGAACAGATATTACAGTCTCACTGTAAACTATAACACTATATCCTTTTCAAGACGAATGTCGAAGAAGACGAAGAAATGGCAATGCCATGGCACTGTCAATAGGAAATCATAAAATTCATTTTCCAGCTCCATTAAAAAAAAAAAAATTGACATTTCTTTGCCATACACTTAATTACGACTGATCAACAGTATATTCATTCCAGCTGCCCATTATCAGTGTCATACATAATTCTTAATCAAGACACACCAACAAAAGATTGCAACATGTGAAAGGAGATACTTGCAAAAGTGGATATGTCCACATAACGAGGCAGAGTGAGAAATGAAGAAATAGAACAGAAAGTTGGACCAATTCCATGATTGACATATATAAACAGACATAGTGTGAAATGATTTCAACATGTGACAAAAAAGCCTGCAAACATACCTGCCACATAAGCCAATAAGACTAGACAGCAAGGCTTCAGTACAAGAGGAAAACCAAGAAAAGTTTTATTGGCCAGAATATACTGCAGAATGGGAAAAAATAAATACATCCTTCTTAAAAATGTACTTGTGCCATATGGGGAGGGTGCCTCTCAAGAAACGAATAAATGAAATCACGAAGGGGTGGTTTTTGAAATCCTGCAAGTTTCAAATGTCACCTGGTGTTAAGGGATGTGGGACCAGCAATCAGTTCTATTGGAGATTAACAATAAAACTCAGACCCTGTGTACATCCTTTTCATGTAAAAGAACCAGTGGCAGTTGAAAATCAATAGGAGTAGGCGATTAGCTGCTATTCGAGCAACATCAAAAAAGTAATGAAATTCCTACTCAATACACAAATTCTGCCTTCCCCTTCCCTTATGCCAAATAAGCCACAGGAAGAAGAAATTGCAACAAGAACATACTACTGTTTGAAAACTAGTATTTCAAGTGTCATATGTGCATTCAAAAATGTTTCACTGATTAAAGAACTGAAGATAGCTACACCTGTCCAGTTAGTAGCATACTGAAAGTGTAGCATGTTAAATGTTCCTAAATTGTTATTTTAAGTATTGTCATTATATTGTGTCGTATTATATTTTTGTATGTGGAACACCTTCCGAGCTTTAAGGTCATACTATATGCAAGGTCATGCTATTTTTGTGTCATTACTACAGAATATTTATAAATGCATACGCATATAATACGTTAGGTTGTGTTTCGTCGCGCTGCACGGCAAATCACTTCACACATATACATAATAATAATAGTTGCCTATTGCAAGCAAAAATTGTGGCAGCGTCAGACATTTTTATTTAGACGTGACCGCATATGAATAGTCTGATACGAGAGCGACAGACTCTACCACAGATGAGCAGCATCAAGAATTGGGCTGTCTGTCTTGTATTCTGTCCCTTCATGCAGCTTGCTTTTTCTGCGCTGTAACTATGGCTGTCTCCTTGCCGATGCGAGCACTGTTTGTGATGGCAGCTCGCCAGGCTGAGTGGCTCAGAGCATGCATCTCCCAGAAAACAGAATCATTGAGGCAACTGATCATGCCGAAGATAGACGTGTTGGACCGAAAGGTGCAAATACTGCAGTCAAGCTGTAAACTAGTGACACAATGCATTCCCATCTTCGGATTCCATCCTACTACTTGCAAAACCCCTGTTCAGGGCTTAGTAGCGGGAGATTGAGAACGAACGCTGAAGAAGAAGGAGAATGGTCATAGATACTTTAAAACAGTCTTTGTATCATTTCTTTTCTCCTTCTGTCAAGCGCTTGCCTGTCCTGAGTTCACCATAAAACAGCTGCTTAGGGAAGTGCTCATCGTGCACGCAAACAACATCCCCAGTATACCTCATCTGTGCTCTCTGCAGCAGCCTATGAATCCCTGACAACATTGCCCTGCTAAGGACCTCAGAGTTCAGAACTCTATCCTACCAGTCGATCTAGAACAGAATGCAGAGACATCTCACATGGAAATGGTTGAGTTGCTTGACATGTCTGCTATAGACTGCCCATTTTTTGCTATCATATGATTTATACATATACAGTCGTGGGGGTTGCTGTAGTCAAGAGGTTAAGGCACTCGCCTCTCACAGTGATGAATGGAAACAGTGGGCGATCGAATCCCGCAAGTTTCTAGTGACCCCTTATCTCATGGGAGGTAAGACCAGAGTGCCTGCATCCCAAGTTACCTCCAGTTGTCTCGACCAATAGTCTTGCCACTGATCCAAGGTAATTCAGGACAAGAGTGAGATTGATGACCAGCGCATTCACTTTCTCACTATAATCTAAATACAGTGCACATCACATTATTAAGATAAAACTGTCTGATGTTGTGGCTATTATCGCATGGGATGGGCAATAACTTTTTAACATATTTACAGTCTGACTTAGGAAGCCGCGTAGCGCAGTGATTAGTGTGCTGGCTTCACATCTGAGTGGGCCTAGGCTCATTCCCCAGCTGAGGCGGTAATGTTTTTTCAGACCGCAATGGCTCCTGGGTCGACCCAGCCTTAAATGGGTACTGGTTCAGTCCGGGAAGTAAAAGCGGCGAGGGAGAGAAGATGGCTACCGCCCTCATAGCCGAGCCTTTGAAATGTGAGATCTCTAACACCTCACACCCCTACGGCAGTAATGCTATGGGTTACTTTACTTTACTTTACTTTTTACACATTGACTGAAATGCTATGAACTTTCTTTTCTCTCTTCTATCACTTAACAGGAATGTGAATGGCTTGTATAGGATGGTTTTGTTTGCCTTACGAGATATTGAACCCGGAGAAGAACTCAGCTATGATTACAACTTTGATTCATTCAACCAAGAAACTCAAGTAAGACATAACTTAGGATTATGGTTTAAATGGAAGCAGGATCAATAATGTTTTATGTATGGGCAACAACAGGCAGTTGCTATGCAACCATTATTGTTTACTTGTGAAACTACATGATATTTAGCAAAGTAGACTCAAAACCTACTCAGTAGATAATATATATTTCACTACATATAAATGTATAACACTACATTCCCTAAGATGATTCTGTGGCACCTTTATTATCTTTGATCTGTCAATTCAGATGAGTATAGGTGGAACATTACATTTGGTGCAGTTCATGCACTGCTCATCATCTTGGTTCCCCTCTTCTAAATGATTAAAATGGTGACAGAAATTACATGATAATTAGCAAAGTAGACTCAAAACCTACTCAGTAGATAATATATATTTCTTTTTTTCCTGGCTCACCTTATTTCTCTGTTCGCCAAGGTGGTGTGCATTGCACTATGGTTTTATTTTGCGCCTGTCGGTCCAGTGCAGCTGACTTCAACATGCATGTTATGTAAGGGTCTGCTAAGGAATTACTTCTTCGGGGCAACAACCGGTGCTGTGATGGGTAGCGAACCCAGCACCTTTCGGTTGTGAGCCGTGTCACTTAACCACTAGCCCATGTCGTCCCCTAGAGATAATATATACGATAAAATACTGGAATAGGTAAAGAGGTTCTCCTGTCTTGAAACTATAATAACTTTAGATGGAAAATTCGAGATGGAAATCAAGAAGAGAAAAGGGATGGCCAGATCTGTTTTCACTAACATGAGTCATATGTTGACATCCAAACAGATAACTCACAAATGAAAAATGTAAGTGATCAAGTGTTGTGTATGTTTGTCTTTAATGTTTGGTGTAGAAATGTGAGCAATGAACACAAACTGTTAGAGAATTGATGCCTTTGAAATATTTGAATATATAGAAGAATGAGGTGCATCTCGTGGAAGAAAAAGAAAACAAAGAAGAAAATCTTGAAGAAATTAGGGATGCAAAGAGAATTGATGAATAAGATCAGAGTCCGCCAGTATCAAGATATTTTGAGGGGGCTGAAAATGCGGCAGTAAATGAGCTGACACCAGCCAGTGACTCAAGGATGGCTGCTTACATCTGGGTCATAACTGACCAAGACCCCATTTTGCCTTCAAATGGTGGCCTTGGTAATAGACTGCAACCATGTAACCTGGCTAAGAAATTAAGAATTGAAGAGGGATGGGCAAATGGTTCTGAAAATGATATGCTAAAATTGTATGCATTGGACTGATCTTTATCTTTATATTATTGTTGATTGGTTACAAGGAACCAAAGTGTCAAAATGAAGACAATGCTGATTCTAAAGAAGTAGCAATAGAAACTATGAATGGGAAATGTGGAAAATGGTCTAAAAGTATTAGGTACAGATAAATGTAGAGTAATGTAATCAAAGAATGAGAATAGTAAATGGCACAACTGAGTATTTGAAGATACTACATGGGCTCAAATGGATAAAAAAACAAACATACTTCACGGACAAAAGGTATTTATCAGGGACTAATAACAGGACAAATACGATTGTCTACCTCTTGTAAATTCTCATTCTTCGTCGTTTGTTCTCAAAATACTGCTTGCAAGCCCTGAAAAGGACTGCAAGTAGCAGGATGAAGTCCTGAGAACGAAATGTGTTGTATTGTAGTTTAGAGGTTATCTGGGATATTTGCACCTTTCATTCCGACACATCCGACGTTAGCAGGAATTTTTGAGTATTGGGTTAGTCTTTCCTATTCGATCCGTTCTTCTTAGCTAGTGTGCTTCTTCCTATTGCAGCCTGTTATCCAGGATCACCACGTGGAAGTGTAGAAGGGTTTTGACAACTCTGCCCTGACGCTAGCAGTCAGGTTTAGGTTGCTGGCCGCTGCAGTTCATACACTGCTAATCATCTTGGTTCCTCTCTTCTAAATGATTAAGATGGCGACAGAAAGCTGATTCTAAAATACATTTTAAAGTTCTTAGGATGCCATTAAAAATGTTTGCATTAAGTTGAGCTCTAATAGTTTTTTCAAATATTCCATTTGCAGCAAGAGTGTCGCTGTGGCAGCTCTGAATGCCGAGGTGTTATTGGTGTGAAGACTCAGCGTGGCAACAATGCTTGGAAGATTCCAGAAAAGGTTCTTGATGACTGTAAGGACAAGCGCAAGTCAAAATTGATAAATAAGAAAATCAGAGACAAGGTAGGCTGTTTATTTCAAGAACACCTTGTAAAAGTTATTCTTGTTTCCCCTGTGTCAGAAATTAGGGGCAGGTACTTCTGAGCTTTATTTCAAGCCAAGTAGGATGCCTGCCCTTGGTGTAAGTGCAGTACCATATTTTAATGAGCCTTCTACTCTATAGGACTTTTTATAGTACTACATTCTCTATGATGATTTTGTGGCATCTTTATTATCTTTGACCTGTCAATTCAGATGAGTATAGGTGCAACATTACATTTGGTTTACCATAACCAGCTTTTAGGGAATTCTGAATATATTTGTTTGCGGAGCTGCTTCAGTAGCAATGGTTTTTAACATAGTGAGGTTGCTAGCTCCATGCACAACATTCCCCAGTTGCGCCTTAAAACATGCTGGGAAAGAAAGCAGTGACCCTATTTTGCCTAACCTGGAAACCACTTGGACACTGAGGTGAGTCCATTGAGGTTCAATCAGCAGTGTGAGTGGACGATGGAGATGTTGATTGTCTGTTGTACAAGCGAAGCTCACAGTCCAGATTGAATCTCAACAGCTTACAGTGAGCATTTGATAAGGAGGAATTTAGTTACCTTAAGAGAATGATAGCTACTCTTGCAATTTGCCAGCACTTACTTGGGCTCATAGAAAGGACCACTGCGGCTCTACTATGCATGTTAATAAAGGTGACTAAATAAGGTTGCGCATGAGGCTGGCAACCTCATCATATAAAACAAAGTGCCACAGAAACCACCTCAGACAGAGCACATACATGTGAATCATACTTCCTGTAAGGAGGCCAAGTGTAGTCTTGGTCTCGTTCACCTACTAGAGTGTAAAAGTCATGTGGTATGTAACGAAGCAAGAATCATTGTTTTTTGTTTTTAAGTTTAAAATAAGATCGAGCAGACCAGTTTAGTTACCCTGTATGAATTCCATAGACCCTTTCTAGGGAAGAAGGAACTACATCTCCAAGCATGTCATAAAAGTTTACTAAAGTAGGTCGTGAATAGAGCTAGCAAGATAAAACAAATTGCTTAAGTAAATGTATCTGCTGATAGTAGGATCCACACTTTATTTGATCGAAAAAATGTAACTGTTTGTTGCTAGCTACTCATATCTAAATTCTTAATTCTTGATTAATTTTTTCTCTTGTAGCAAGTTTGTAGTGACTATTCTAACATTCTGGGAGTCTGTAAGAATATAGACCTGGCTTTTCATCGCTCTAGTACAATGCAACTTTTCTTAGCAGGCTCAGCATAGTGCGGATTACAGTGTCAATTCCCACCTTTTTTGGCCAGGTTGCTGCAATACTGCCTGTACAGCCTGTTTAATGTAGATAAATGTACAGTCATCCACATGGGTAGATCCAATATGGAACATAATTACAGAATGGGAGAAAACAATATTAGAAAGATAGATAAGGAAAGGGACCTAGGGGTTATAATAGATCATACAGGAAAGGTGAGTGAGCAAGTTAAGGTAGCAGTGAAAAAGGCAAATGCAATGTTAGGTATGATAAAAAGAAATATTAAACATAGGAGCAAGGAAGTGATCGTCAAACTGTATAAAGCTTTAGTTAGACCTAGATTGGAGTACTGTGTACAGGTGTGGAGTCCTTATCATAGAGGGGACATAAACATGCTAGAAAGAATACAAAAAAGAGCGACAAAGATGATAGTGGGATTCCAGAATTACAGTTATGAGGAACGACTCAGAAAAACCGGCCTACAGTGTCTCGAAGAGAGAAGAATTCGTGGTGACTTAATACAGGTTTATAAGATGATCAGAGGAATGGATAAATTAGACTATAACAAGTTTTTTAAAATACAGCCACCTACAATAACACGAGGGCATAGCTACAAGCTGATTAAAGAGAGGTCCAGGTTAGATATTAGGAAATATTTTTTTAGTCAGAGAGTGGTGTCTGCTTGGAATGCATTGCCAGGGGAGGTAGTGGAGGCAGGGACAGTTAATGCATTTAAGAATAAACTGGATGCGCATAGATTTTAGAGCAAGGTGATGTAAATGTAACTGGTCGTATACAGACTCTGCAGGGTCTTCTAAACCAGTATAAAGATGTTAAGTTAAGTTAAGTTACAACTTGCACTGCATAGACATGTTGTGGGGTCTTCATTGCTATATTGCACTAAACACCACTAAAAAATGCTAATGTTCAGCAGTTGCCGCTATCATTTGCTTTCTTTCAGGTATCTTCAGCGTTTTCTTGTGAACCATGCCCAATATGTAAATATTAAAAAGAGATAGTAATGGTTTGGTCATCTCAAAAGAATGAACTATGTAAAAATAAATTTATCCAAGCTACGGCAGTACTGAAGGTCAGTAGTAAATAAATAAAAGGAATAGGTAATAGCTGAGAAATGGCACGATGACAAAGATTAAATGGAACTCGTGTTCTAAGCAACTAACAGATCACAACAAAAACCAAGAAATGATATATGACAGCAATGCAATATGGTTTTATGTGGCAGCCAATACAAGAAAGTCGTCAGATACATTTGAGTCGCAGAATGTCAGTTTTGAAAAAGAATAGACCAGACACAAAATGGTCAATATTATTATACATTAAATGAATACAAATGAAAAAGGGGCACACGTTAGAGAATCGACCCTGCTGAAGACAGATGTGTTGGACTGAAAGGTGCAAATATCGCAGTCAAGCTGTAAACTAGCGACACAGCGCATTCCGTTCTCCAGACTACATCCTGCTACTTGCAAAGTCCTGTTCAATGCTTGGTAGCGGAAGATTGAGAACGAATGCAGAAGAAGAAGACGACAGTTGATAAAATATATATAGGTAATGGACACTGACAGCATCAGAACAAAAATGAAACAAAATCCACATCAAGGACACAAAGCCCCCACCAGGGACAAGAAATAAGGTGAAAACACAAAGAAATCACAATACAAAGACATATACGTGGCAAAAGACAACAGCCATATTAAACAGAGGGTGGCAGAGAATGCGTGAATCACTGCATGAGAAAGCAACTTGATCAGCTACCACTGTACAAATATAGCAGAAGATGAATTTGGTTACAAGGCGTGATGAAGACGCAAATGGTTGATTAATAGAAGACATAATAGACAGACTTAAAACAACAGGCAGCAGCTTTGGATCCCTGTGACATTTGACTGATCAAGTGGAGAAAAAAGTGAATAAGTGTTTCAATAAATATGAAAGAATGTTAGTATTGTTGTTGTTGTTTAATGGCCTCAATGAGTAAGTTTACTCTTGTGTGTGCCCAGAAAACGGCGTTAAGTGGTGGGTTGTAGTAGCTTTCCTCACATCCCGAGCATGCTGATGAAGGTGGTCCGTGGCCTTCCAGGCGATTGTGCTATGCTTGGCTTCATCTGCGTGATGCTCACTACTACAGGAATCATGTTGATCCATATCTCGTCAGCCAGACTGCCTTGAAAACAGATAGTGGCATGGTCAGTATATTGTGCCTGACCCTTGATGTGACATCCAGTATATATGTCGAGAAAAGAAATATCATTTTTGGTTTATTAATGCTCGAGTGGTCCACTGGAGTCTTTATGTATGACAAAGACAAGAATATCACCACTGCCTCACAGAGAGCATGCCGTAAGAACTGACTAACTGTGTGACATGTCATAACACCGGCCATGGTTAGGTGGTTTGTTAAGAGCGGCATAGATAGCGCCTAACAGGCTGCAGGTCTACTTTGCTCTAGTGTGTGAGTCTATTAAGATGGGATCGCACATTGGTTAACCACCCTTCGCAGCACTTTTCCCAATGCACCGGAGTAATAAGCTGCGCGAGCCTAGGCCGCTAAGCAGGAAATCCTCCCCCCCGGCTACATTCAGCTCACACCAGATCTGCAACTTGTACAGGTTGACTAAGAAAAATTGGTGAATTTATTGTAGCGATATAATTGATATTTTGTTCTTTATAAAGTGTATCTTTCTTCACAGTCATACAGCAAACATCCATCAGATTCTGTGGTTGTGCTGCCATTAGCCAAACCAATGACATTCAAAGAGCGCTGTTACGCACGCAAGCATAGAACTTTCCTGGTGCGCAATGTGGACAAGGTTCGCAACCAGCGCAGCCCAGCTCAGGATTATGCAGCCATAGCAAAGGAGGAAATGAATGCTTTTGACTGTAGCAAGATCAATGTCCTGAATTCTGGTGAGAAAGTGATATTACTGCATGATTACATATCGTCATGCTAGTTCCTGTTTGAACAAAGTTCTTATTTTAGACCACATTCTTAAAGTTATGTTCATGAATTGATCTGGCCTCTCTTCCACTACTTTTCACTAGGTTTTCTTTGACCTTCCCCATCTTCTCTTGTCACTGTTGGTTTAATTTCAATGCATGTCTGGTTATATTTATTCTTCATCTTTTGCTCTCAAATAATTACATTTATTTCTCTCGTCTTGGCATCTCTCTCAGGTATCTCTCATCACCATATACTTTATCCCTCATTTTAGTTTTGGGAAGCCAATTATGTCACTAATATATTCTGCTGTTTGTTCGATCTCCTCAGACATGTAAATGTCTGTGTGTGTCCAATTTTCTTTCTTTTGATGTATCCTATCTATCTCCATTTCACTTTCCAAACCCATTAAATTAGTGACTATGTCTGTATTTATCACCATCTTCATCCTCTTTATCCTCTACCATATTCTAACTACTGGGGGTATACATTTATGTAGTCTGCCTATCTTCTATGTGGCTGCTATTTTAATTCTGTATCTATATTGTTTATTTTTTGTTATTGGTTTAATAAACACAAATTGTAAAGAGGGTACAGTAACATGATGATATCTGTTTAGCTGTGAACTTGTAGCTATTGACACATCAATGCCTCACGGGTAAAAACACAAGTCTTCCTTATTTTAGATAAGGATTTTAAATATATTGGTCAATTACAAGTTGAACCATCTATTTTGACAAGTGTATATGTCTTTCAGCCTCAGGTGAAGTCTTTTTGGTTAGATCAGCATGTAAAGGCTATAAACAATTTCAGTTTCTTTTACATTTACTTGATTATAAAAATTCATATGAGCATCCAATACATTCTTAAATGCAATAATTGTCCTTACCTCCACAATTCCTGTGGCATTCACCATTCTCTCTGCTAAAAACATATTTCCTAATATCTAATTTGGACCTTTATTTAGTTAATTTGAAGCTATGCCCTCTTGTTCTTGTAGCTAGTTGTATTTTGAAAAACTTGTTATAGTCTAATTTATCCTTTTGGTTGATTATCTTATAAACCTGGATTAAGTCACCTCTAATTCTTCTCTTTTCTAGACACTGTAGGCTGGAGTCTTTCCTCATAACTAATTCTGGAATCTCAACATTGTCGCTCTTTAGGGTAGCAAAACCAAGACTCTTCTTCTTCGTCATTTATTCTCAATCTCCCGAAACCAAGCTCTGAACAGGGCTTTGCAAGTAGCAGGATGTTGTCCTGAGAACAGAATGCATTGTGTCGCTAGTTTACAGCTTGACTGCAATATTTGCACATTTTGGTCTGACACATCCGCCTTCGGCAGACCAAGACTCTATTCTGTAGGAGGCTGTCCTGAAAATAGGCTACACTTGTGCTAAGCAAATAGGGATTGCCTGGGAAAGGTAAACCTGTTCCCCAAAATGCCTTTATTGAAACCAAATGTGTCAGACCAAAAGGTACAGATATTACAGCTTTGCTGTGTATTGCTACACAACGTTTCAAGGACAAATGCCAAAAAGAAGAAGCAGCAGCATACCCTGGTCAGGGTGTGAGGCGATCACTGTAACCACTCTGCCACTTGATGCATAGTAAAAGAAATTGATTAATATTATAGATATCTGTAAGGAGCAGGACGGCTGTGATATATTTTTATACAGTGCATTATGTTTTTCATCATTCATGAACTATAACATTTTCAGATCTGATGTTGGTACATTTGAACGAAAGATCTGTGAAAACAAGGTGAGTCAATGCATGTTGTGATCATTTGAATGAAAGATCTGTGAAAACAAGGTGAGTCAATAATGTGTCAATGAATGTTGTGATCATTTGAATGAAAGATCTGTGAAAACAAGGTGAGTCAATAATGTGTCAATGAATGTTGTGATCATTTGAATGAAAGATCTGTGAAAACAAGGTGAGTCAATAATGTGTCAATGAATGTTGTGATCATTTGAATGAAAGATCTGTGAAAACAAGGTGAGTCAATAATGTGTCAATGAATGTTGTGATCATTTGAATGAAAGATCTGTGAAAACAAGGTGAGTCAATGATGTGTCAATGCATGTTGTGATCATTTTGAAGTTTGTATTGTTGTTTAAACAGCAAAAATATTTTCCCTACAGTGTTGAAAATGGCATGATTTTTATTTTAGTCTAAAACAAAATTTTATATTGTTTCGGCAACCTCAGCTTTTTGTGAGAAAGAGTAAGTCAACTACCCATTTATATTTTTTTTTGCCAATTGCTTTATTTCTCTATTCCCCAAGGCGTTGCACTATGTTTTTATTTTGCGCCTGTCGGCACAGTGCATCTGACTTTGGCATCCATTTAATGTAAAGGTCTGCTTCCTCCTGCATTTTCTAAGGGTTTTCTTCCCCAGGGTAATGGTCGGTGCTGTGGTGGGGAAAGCACCCAGCACTTTTGAGTTGTGTTCCATGTCACTTTACTATTAGCCCACGCCGTCCCTGCGTTGCGTGGAAGTGGACCAATTATTTCTGCTTTAGAAACTAGCATTTTAACTACTGTACCACCCAGAGGCTTATGTTGATTTGCCGAACAAAGAACAGTTTGTTTGAGATAAAGACATACTCTTCTGTTACAAACATCTGAGTAGGAGACTTAATTTGTATGGAAGAAAATTATTTTTAATGGTGATCCGGGTGGCCAATGGGTTTGGAATCTGGGCACTTAGCCTTGAGGCACAGGTTTATTCCTAATTTTCTAAAAGTATTACTGAACTATAGAATATAAAAACTGCAGTAAAGAACATTCATTTTTTTGTATTTGTTTTTCACATGCAATATTGTCTTAGGCTGGCAGCTTATGCAAAGGACAATCCAGAAATGGCTAGACGTCACCAGCTTGCACAAATCTTTGATAAAATGCTTACAGAACTTCTATCCCTGAAAGGTAAATACAGCTACTTTCTTAGTCCATTTGTTTGTATTTTCAGAGTTCTTCTTCTTGAGGCCTTTGCAGATGACTGACAAAGCAGTCAGTGATCATTTGATATTGATGCTGTGTTTTTTTAACCTTTAGTGTGCACTGGTTAAGAATGTCTAGACTCAACGCTCCATACACAAAAACAGTGTTCGTAAAAAAAAAATTTGGGGGAGAACGGAGACACTCCCGACAGCCATTTTTTAAATGCTGAATACGTCATCCATATGTACACGATATTCTGCGGGTTAAAATATCGAATGTTAGATTACAAATGGCTTTTGAACAGTTTTAATTTTGTATACGCCGTTTATAGCAAGCAGACTTTTTGCGAAAGGGCAAGTAGGTTGTTGGGAAAGATCTTTATCGAGTAGATCTGTTTATTTTGTTTGTTTAGATGAAAGAACTACGTTTGAATTGGAAACTAACAGTTGTGTCGATATTGTAAACACAGTATCAATACGTTGTTTTGGTTTCCATGGTTTTCTATCGGAGCGTCTATTCCTAGCGGTCGAGTCCAAATTTTTATGAGATTTTCATAAATTTTCAACTTCATATTTTTGTAACTCAGAAACTAACAAACACACAACAAAAACAATAACACCCACAAGTTCTTTATTCAATTGTGTCTCTACACACAAGAAAATCATATTTATTGACAAACAAACAGAAAAGTTACAAATTTTCAAAGTTGACTACCATAGCGAGATACAAATTTTTTGTAAAAAAAGATGTAGCATGCTAAAGGTTAAGGCAACTTCCTTCACTTTGTCTCAGTATGCTACCATAATTCATGTACTGCATACAGGTCTAGTTGACAGTTTTCATTTTGGTGTCTATAGATTTTCAGCAAACTATTTTAGGCCAGCCTGATTTTTCTTTCCATCAAGGTGTCCACAGCATGGTAATTCAATTTTATTTTTTTTCACATTTTCTTTATTTCTCCATTCCCCAAGGCCGTGTGCGTTGCACTGTGTTTTTATTTTGCGCCTGTTAGCCCAGTGCATCCGACTTCAGCATGCATTTTATGTAAGGGTCTATTTACTCCTGCATTTTGTAAGGGTTTGCTTCCCCGGGGTAATTCAGGTGCTGTGATTGAGGAGCGAACCCAGCACCTTCCTTAAGTATCACTTATTACTAACCCACACCGTGCCAATTCCAGTGCTGGTATTTGAGTCTTTCCTATGTACATCGTTTATCCAATACCAACAGTCACTTGCTATGATGGTGATCATGTCTTCTTGGTTCCTCCGGGTAAGCAGTTGCTCCGGGTAAGCAGTTGGACATGTTTGACCAGAAAATTTTAATGAATTTTCCTAGAAAAAGTTGCATGTAAAAGATGTCAAATTGAACATTTTTCGCTGCCGAAGACGGATGTGTCAGACCGAAAGGTGCAAATAGTGCAGTCAATCTGTAAACTAGCGACACAAGGCATTTTGTTCTCCAGACTACATCTTGCTACCTGCAAAGCCCTGTTCAGGTTTTGATAGCGGGAAATTGAGAACGAACGCAGAAAAAGATTTCTTCTCCTTTTTCTCCAAATCTTCACACTGTGCAGAAGTACAGAAAGTTTGCTACTCTACTCTTCAGTTTTTATTGAACTCCTCAGCCTTGTGCACCACCATCACACATGGTGCTCGTATCACTGAGAAGAGTTCCATTACTAAGGCTCAGAAGAAGCGAGCTGCACAAAAGGACAGAATGCAAGATGGCCAATTACTAACGCTGTTTAGAGCTTTCATAAGACACTTTGACTGATGAAGATCTAATCTACATTTGATTACACTTTATCTTGTCTTGGCCACATTGATCAACTTAACTTAATGTCTTTATTCTGCAGAGTCTGTGTACAACCAGTTTCATTTACATTTTCTTTCTCTAAAATCAATGCGCATCCAATCTATTCTTAAATGCATTAATTATCCCTGCCTCCACTACTTCATGTGGCAATGCATTCCAAGCATTCATCACTCTCTGACTAAACAAATATTTCCTAATATCTAATCAGGACCTTTCTTTAGTTAATTTGTAGCTATGCCCTCGTATTCTTGTAGAAGGTTGTATTTTAAAAAAAACTTGTTATAATCTATTTTATTCTTTCCTTTGTTTATCTTATAAAGCTGTTTTAAGTCACCTCAAATTCTTCTCTTTTCTAGACACTGTAGGCCGGTTTTTCCTCATAACTGTAATTCTGAAATCCCACTATCAGCATTGTCGCTCTTCTTTGTATCTTTGTATCAGTTGTTACAATCTACACTGTTCATATCTGCTTTTAACTATATCTTGCATGCTCTTAAAAAAAAATTTTTTTGCCTTTGCTAGTTTTTATTGTTTTTTAAAAGAACAAAGTGCTTAAAACTTCTGATCAAATCTGCTTGTAAAAAAAAGTAACTCAGGGGCAGGTCAGATCATCCCATAACCAGTGAGGTCATTGGGGCACACATGAAGACATCCTAACAAATTCATGCCGCCCTTCTATGTCAGTGGCTGCTGCCTGTGCCTCTTCTGGTCGGAGATTGGTCCATTCTTTTATGTTGTCCTCATATCTCTCTTCGTATATCTGCCTTTGCACCTTTCTGTGCAGGATCATATTTGCAAGACCATCTGATCTCGATATGTGACCATACCAAGCGAGTTTCCTTCTTTTGACAGTTGCCAAGAGGTCTTCAAAAGGCCCTATTGCTGTTGTAATTTTATCTTGCATTTCCTCATTTGTAACTCAATTTTTATATGTGACGTTCAGAAGACTTTGGAAACATCTCATCTCCAAGGCCTGTATCCTTCGCTGAAGGTCAACTGTAACTGTCCATGTCTCACAAGCATAGAGGAATATTGACAGTACCAATGTACGCATTAATCTGATTTTCGTGCATAGTGCTAACTGCTTATCTTGCCAGATTTTGTTAAGCCGTTCAAGTGTCGCTATTGTCTGTGCTATTCTGGCCAACACCTCACATTTTGATCCTTTATCACTGACAATCGAACCCAGATATTTAAAACGGTCAACCACTTTGAGTTCCTGGTCATTAGGTTTTATCCTACTGTTGAAATCAGGACTCCTGGTATTTAAACAAAATGTGGTTTAAAAAAAATTGTGTTAAAAATTATGTGTAAATATTTTGTAATCCACTGTATACAAAACAAACTCACTGGATGGTTGGTTAGCTTTAGGCCTGTAAAAGTGACAAAAAGGCATACAAAATAAGGACAAACCGTATGCGTTAACATGTTGTTTACATGCACCAATGTTAATTGATCAGAAAGTGCATTGAGGCTGACCTTGAGAATGAATAAGCCGAAGAGAAACCTTTGTGAGGAGAGTAGACACAATCATCTTTGTGTAGTGGTAGACCACCATCTTTTCATGACAATGATACAGATTCAACTCTCGTTACTAACGTGCTTCGGTTGACCCAGCTGTAAATGGGTACCTGCCTTACTGTTAGGGAAGAAAATGCAGTCAGGAAGGGAACTGGTCACCCAACCTGGTAAACAAGCTGTGGTCTTGTACAGCAGTATCTTCTTTACTTTTTACACACAATCATAGAAACTACATGTAGAAATTAAGAATGCCACTGTATCTTTCCAAAGCGCTAGCGGAAGGAAGATCTTAAATAACAAGCAAACAATTGTACTGTTAAGACTGTGGCTCTTATAGTCTTATTCTATGTCAGATTAGTTCACGTTCACATTATCCTCGATGTCAGTCAGGCAGGTATGCTGTATGCGAATACGCGAATAATATTATATATAAATTCTGACACTTTAGCTAGTTTAGTTGAAGAATCAACGGCATTGTACACGGTTTAACCCATAAGTGCTCTGTTCTTCTCCATAATTTCGGAGAATCTCAGCACAATGCATGAACTCTGTGAGGATCGTGTAATAGATTGGGCTGATTTTTAACATAATTGTATCATTTCGCCTGGGCAGTGACAATCAAGCCAACTCTTCTCGGTTTGCAATTGCCAAGGGATTTTCAAAGTGTGCGACACTGCATACAGGTGTTTGATCTGTACTACCCAGAGATCCGGGTAAATACCAGAAAGTCCACACGACAAAAAAAAATCCCTGCCTGCACCGTGATTTGAACTCAAGGCCGACATCTTACCTCTAGACCACTCAGTTCTGACCCTTTGCTGTGTTCTATCAGAGCTAACCTATTTTTTTTTTTGCTTAGATGTTTGCCTCACTAGTTTCTACTGGCGGAGGCGCGCCATTTTCCACCCCAGACCGTAGTCAATTGGGCGATATCAGGACGCATAAACCAGTGCTTGGATGCATGTGTGCGTCTGCATGTACCTATGCTAGGTTTGAGCGCCCTCAGAAGCTAGCCCAACCAAAGTGCAATGGAAGGGCTTTACCACGAGGGCGCGTGTGAAAGTTGTGCAAGGGTGTGACTGTAGGACAGAGTCAAATGAAACAGAGTGAGGGAAGAGGAAAGAGAAGAGTTGCCTTCAGGGCAGAAGACCTTCCTACATTATTTGTTATGCCATTTATTTAATTAAATTGTGTACAAAAATGAAGAAAACTTTGACTGAACAGATGAAGATGGATGTAGCCTGGTGCTGCCTCTCATGTCAGTGCCATCCCGCAAGAAACAACCACAGTACTATCAGGTAGTGAGGGAGCCCATCGATTTATCAATGATCAAGCAGAGAGTTAAGACAGGATACTACGACCATCTCAGCTCCTTCAATTTTGATGTTATGCTGCTCTTTAGCAATGTGGAGGTTAGTTCAGTTTGTTGTTTTCCATTTTTAATTTTTTGCACTAATTTTAGAATGGGTCCAGTAAAAAAAGCAAAAGCTATAGGACGTCCTATTGCAGATACTGCTATCAAAGATGAAGTGCTGAGGCTTTATTGTGCTAGGTTTCAGCTTTCTTCTGCTATATGGTTATACCGGATCCGTTTTTCACTGCCTTGTCGTCCCAAAATCATCATCATCTAGTTAGTCAGTTCTGATACGTAAGGTTGTTTGAGCATGTCTCTCCATTTGGCTCTATCCTCTGCAGCTGTCTTCATTTCAGTATAGGCTTGTATCTTTTTGTCTCTGCATGTCTGAGATGTAAAGGTAAGTCTTGGTTGCCTCCTTTCATTTTTCCACTGGATCTTGCCCGCTAGTATCTTTTGTAGAAGACTTTCATGTCGCATATTGTGGTCCAGCTCACTCAGTCTTCATTTTTGTATCATTTTCAATATTTGTCTTTGTGTGTCTACCTCAGTAATGGGGGAGGAATACTGTCTGGTCAGGCAAAATATACTGATCAGACATGTTAGTCAGGGTCAGGCAAAACATAAAACATACTGGCCAAGACCCTCACCTCAACTTCCTAGTACCCCTTCCTGGAAACTGACTGTTTTTATGGCAGCCTGACTAACATGGTGAGGGATTGATGTGATCTCCACAGTAGTGAGTGAGACGCAGATGAAGCTAAGCATAGCATAACCGCCTGGAGGATCCCGGTCCAACTTCATCAGCACGCTTGGGATATGAGGAAAGCTACTGCAACGTAACGTCCTTTTCATGGCGCACAAAAGAGTAAACTACTCATTGTGGTCATTCGCACACAACAACAATCTCTGTTACGACATTGTCATTGTTGGATCATCTTTCACTGGACCCATGCATACACCGACGGTTCTGTAACAAACACTACACAGAACGGAGGGGCAGGAGCATTCCTGAACCTACCAAATGGCAGAAAAATAACACTGTCATTCGCTACTGGTAAGTACACAAGCAATTTCAGAGCGGAGGCAGAGGCACGGAGGGCGGCAGTGGAAGAAATGGTAACGCACAGTGAAAATGAGAGCCATATAGTCCTGCTGACAGATGCTCTCGCCGTAGTCACAGCGCTAAAAAGCCAGAAAAACACTGAGCTTAATGACTTAAGAGCAGCACTCTGCAAACTGTGCCAGCAGTCCGCACCAAAAAGGGTAGTGGTACAGTGGGTTCCGTCACACTGCAACATCCAAGGCAACGAGGAGGCAGACAGACTGGCAAAAGAAGGTGCAAGGCTACCACAAACAGATACCAGTATGACGTACGAAGAGTCAAAACGGCTTATCAAAGCCAGATACATGACCAAATGGGAAACCGAACATACTGGTTACACCAAAAACGATGCCTATTACCAGTTGAACCGAAGAGAGCAGGTCGTTGTCTTCAGACTTCGCACTGGCCACAACAGACTGAGGTACCACCTATTCAACAAATTGAAGATAGGGTGTACCGACGAATGCCCGTGCGGTACTGGTAAAATGACCACTGAACATCTGCTGCAGAACTGCCCGACATACGAGGATCAGAGAGAGCAGATGTGGCCATTGCCAGTGGAACTGCAAGACAAGCTCTATGGTAGTGGCGAGAGTCTCAGGATGACCGCCGCTTTTTTCGAAAAAATAACGGTTACTGTCTGACTGTGTACGCAGAAGAAGAAGAAGAAGAAGGATCATCTTTCTGTCCAACTCACTTGTTCCATCTACCACAAAGTATGTAACAGAGACACCTGTTGGTGATGATCTGCAGTCTGGATGTGTTAAGTTTAGGTATATTAAGGTTAGTTATAAGTTTCAGATGCATATCATGAGACTGCTTTTAATTATGTTAATGCGGGATAATGCTGCACTGTTCCATTTTGAGCATAGTTGAAAGCAATTTGGAGGCCAAATGCAGCAGTGCATGAGCTGACAGCAGCCAGCGACTAATTGTCAGCGAACCATAGTTGACCAAGACCCTATCCCGCCTTCATGTGGCTGACCTGGAAACAGGAGGCACTAGTCACTAGTGTAGTCTGACCGAGGGATAGGGATCATAGGTGAAAGGCAAACCCGGTGCTGAAAAAAGCCAGCCGAAATAGGATGTGTCGGGCGGAAAGGCACAAATATCGCAGCCTTGCTGTAAACTCCTATACAATGTTCTTTACAAGCTAAACACAGAAGAGGAAGAAATTGGGCAGTAAGAGAAAATTTAAATGACTATGTTTTCTTGTTTATTAACAACAAATTTCCATTAATATTTTCAACTGCAGACATTGTTTACTATTTTAAAATAAGATAATTCATTCCTGTGCATTTTCACATATGGTTTAACACAACTGCAGCTTCGATTTGTCGATTTTTACCCAGCCAAAAGCACAACACTCTTTAGTTACCTTTCACAACATAACTGGACTGTTACAGGAGTGTTACAGTTGTCCTATTCTTGTCAACTCAGTTATCGCTTGGATGATTTTAAAGATAGTCGCATGGTACATATTTATAGACTTTCTGAAGTCATCCCAAACCATTTAAGGGAAAACTGTTCCCTCATCATCTCTTCTTTCTCCTCTTTTCTTTCTCCTCTTAATCTCAAACTGTATTAGTTGTTTTCTTCTTCATTTATTATTATGTTCTCACCACCTTCAAATACTACTGGTGCATTTTCATTATTCAGTTGTACTGCGGAACGAAGTCTGACATGGGTCAGGTAATTCTGAAGTTGAGACGAGTTTTGAACTGTGTGAAAACGGATGTGGCCAGTCAAATAGACGAGCTACTTGGCTCTAACACAACTAAATCATATATGGACTCAGAACTGGAAAAGTTGGAACGGGTTTCCCACAGAGGTATTTTAAAAATCTGTTTCATCGTACTGTTGTATATTTTATTTTCACTCATCTCTTCCTAGAGCATAGTGCACTTATAAATTGTTTTCCCATTTGGTCTTGTCCTAATTAAACCCAAACAAATTAATTCCAGGTCTTCTTGATATGTTGATATTTTTTTTGCGTTCGCCTTATTTATCTTTTCCCCAAGGCGTGTGTGCGTTACACTGTGGTTTTTATTTTGCGCCTGTCGGCCCAGTGCATCCGACTTCAGCATGCCTTTTATGCAAGGGTCTGCTTCCTCCTGCAATTTTCTAAGGGTTTGCTTCCCCGGGGTAACGGCCGGTGCTGTGATGGGGATCGAACCCAGCACCTTCTGGTTGTGAGCTGTGCCACTTTCTTGTTATGTTTTAGTTTTTGTCAAAGTTCTGCTTCCTCATATTTGTTATTGGATGTCCATTTAAATATTTTTACTAGTCTCTCTTTTGTATTTATTTTGTTCTTTCTTGCTATATTTTTACCTTCTGTTTAAAAAAAAAATATTATTAAAATCTTGCTTTTCATATTTTTGCAAATTTTTATTTTTCCATATTTTCTGTTTGGTCCCTTTAAATAAGTCCTGTTGTCTTGGTTTTTAAATTTACCTGCATTTTCTTTCTTCATTTCCACATTTTCTTTCCTCATCCTTTCCATATTTTCTTTTGCCATCCTTTTCATATTTTCAAATTCATATTTTCCAAGCTGTTGTTTTCATATTATTTATATTATTCCTTTTCATATTATTTATGGAGACTGCGTGGACTAGTGGTTAAGTGACATGGCTCACAATCTGAAGGTGCTGGGTTCGATCCCCATCACAGCACTGGCTGTGACCCCGGGGAAGCAAACCCTTAGAAAATGCAGGAGGAAGCAGACCCTTACATAAAATGCATGTCAATGTCGGATGCACTGGGCTGATAGGCGCAAAATAAAAACCGCAGTGCAACGCACACTACCTTGGGGAATAGAGAAATAAGGCGAACGCAACAACAACAAATATAATTTAAATTCTTCCTTTTATATTTTATCTGTTAAAAAACAATAAAAATTGTTTTAGCTTCCTGCACAGCATATGTTTCAGCAAATGCCACATCATCAAACATTGACTTGTCTATATCCATTGAAATTTATTGGCTAACAGTGTGCAGGCTATGTTTTTATTTTACGCTGGATAGAAAAAAAAATCTGGGTTTTACTTATGGTTCTAACTCATGGCTTATGATGGGATTACAAGGCCAGTGTCGCAACCAATTAGCCATGCCATGAGAAGATGAAGGCGATAGTGGGGAAAAATATCACAAACATATAGATAGACTCACCCGGTACAAGTGTCCCTTGTTTAGAAAAAAAAAATACCCCAAAAATGTACTAATACTGCTATCAATGCTTATCATAATGGCTATGTCTGTCACTTCGATTATAAACAGAATTATTGTATCTACATAAACAAACTAAATCGATATACCTCAGAAAAATTAGTTGCAGAAACTTAACTCCCTCATTCTCAATCTTCAAATTCAAGCGAAAAACAAATTCTTTCCAAATTCTAAAACAGTTTAAAAAATTCATTGTTTTCGTACAATTATTGGATCTCTCTACAATCAAAAGAGCAGTATGTTCAGCCGTTTCTATGACATTAACCAGGTAGCTTATATACGATAAAACGATGGCACTAGAGCTGGTGGTGTGCAACGTAGCCAAATCGATGTAATCTCACACCGTTAAAACGAAAAAGGTTAAAGAATATTTTTAGATGCAAAATATTCAATTTGTGTAAGTATGATAACAAAATATACGAATTGTGTAAGTATGATAACAAAATATTCAAATTGTGTAAGTATGATAACAAAATATTCAATTTGTGTAAGTATGATAACAAAATATTCAATTTGTGTAAGTATGATAACAAAATATTCAATTTGTGTAAGTATGATAACAAAATATTCAAATTGTGTAAGTATGATAACAAAATATTCAATTTGTGTAAGTATGATAACAAAATATACGAATTGTGTAAGTATGATAACAAAATATTCAAATTGTGTAAGTATGATAACAAAATATTCAATTTGTGTAAGTATGATAACAAAATATACGAATTGTGTAAGTATGATAACAAAATATTCAAATTGTGTAAGTATGATAACAAAATATTCAAATTGTGTAAGTATGATAACAAAATATACGAATTGTGTAAGTATGATATTAATGAGTCAAATTAAATGCATCCTTTATTACTGGCCTTCTTTCTCAGGTCGTTGTGAACCAGATGAAGACATTATCAGATGTATCTGTGGTGTGACCAGAGATGAAGGACTTATGTTGCAGTGTGAAAAGTGCATGGTATGTCTATTATTCAGAACTAGTATTTAACCTTCAGCATGCTACATTTTTTTAGCATTAAAAAATGGCTTAAAAAAATATTTTTTTTTTTCAATTTCCAATTTATAGTCCGAGTGTGTCTAAATTATTTTGATAGCCGCGCGCTTAAGGTTAACTTGTCAATAGTTACGGATATTTTTGGCTGTCAATCTCGTCATCCAGACTGCCTTGAAAACAGTCTGTATCCAGAGAACGCTACATGAAAGAGAGATTGTGGCCTTGGTCAGTATATTGTGTCTGACCCTAATGTGACGTCCTAGCCAGTATGTTGTGCCTGATCAGACTAGTGCCTCAGTTCCCCATAGTAACAGTATAAAATGTTTAATATTAATACTCAATGATTAGATTAACATATCACTCTCACTCACTTTGTGTTGCACAAATAACAGACTAAAAAAAATAAGAACAAAATATTGCTGCATACAATTTTGTAGGGTAGATACAGAGTCAGCAGCAGAAGCCAAGCAAATGATGCAGCTACTCGATAGAGAGGACAAGAAAACTTGACTGGAGATGAATGTCTGGAAGACAAAGTGTTGCGCAATCGCTTTGCCACTTGTGATCTAGTCTTCATTGGTGAGGTACGATTAGAGGATGTCAGCTAGTACATCTATCTTGGGCGAATTCTCAACACGGAGAATAACCTGAACTGTCGCTTCGTGGGTTGGGCAGCCTTCTCGTCTATTAACACGGTCCTGGATGGTTGCCATGACAGGACCTACGAGCTTCACTTTTCAATTCCACTGTACTCCTTGCGATGTGCTACGGTGCCGAGACGTGGACACTAACATCACTAGAGGACAAATTGAGAATGACCCAGGCCTCCTTTGAAAGACGCTTGGTCGGAATCACTCTCCGGAATCAATGTATGCAAGGTCTCCACAATTCTGACATACGACGATTGTCCCTGGTAAAGGATGCGGTAATCCATGCAGACAAGGCAAAACATAGATGGGCAGGTCACATATTACGATAAAAAAATGGTCAATGGAGCACAGCGACAGCAGTCTGGTACCCCCGAGGTAAGAAGAGACCACGGGGAAGACCTCCAATGCGTTGGTCAGACTCCCTTGCTGTACGCTGCAACATTCGAGATGCCTCTAGAGGAGCACTTATCACTCACTGAACTCTCTAGGGCCAAGACAGGATATGCTGGAGACGAGGTTGGGACCCGCAGCTACACTGAGGAACGGGTTATCAAGATCAAGATATATGAAGATAGAGTTAGCAGAGTGGTACCTGAAAGAGCACTTAGTTACTTTCTGTGCCCATAGCACCTCATCATACAGCAGAGATTCAGTGTTCAACCATATGGACAGTCATGTCGTTTCTTTAATAAATATTTTGTGTTATAACAAATTGTTTTTTTTAAATTGTGAAATGAAATTCACGTCTTCAATAATGGTTTTCTAGATAAAATTATTCAATTGAAAAAGTTTTTGATCATACAACTTTGAACAAAAAAATAAAGTTCCTGCTGGATCTGAACCAGCACCAATTTCTAAATATTTCACTACAATGCTCTTACCAATGGAGCTATCACTGCTAACAAATTTATATAAATAGTTATTGTGTTGTTGAAACGGATCCAGCAGCATCCGGACTCTCGCCCTTTGGCCCAATGCCATGTAAAGTGTGGATTTTGGTGACGACAATTGAAAAATTAAAGGCAACATTATTTAGTGCTATTTTTGATAGGGTAACAGACACTTGGCAGGTAGCGAGAAATGTATATCGAGATACTGCATGTCCTACAACTATGGTCATAATGATATATATATATATATCTTCTGATGCCTGGGAAAGCAGGTTCTTCACTCTTTTGTTTACCTCAATGGCTCCTGTTCCTGGAACAACAAGAACAGGGCTACTACTCCTATTCCATCATGTTGTAGAAGGAAACTGAGGAAGATTGTGTTTGAGGCTGGCAACACCATCATGTAAAACTATTGCTACTGAAATCATACTGCAAACAAATGGATTCAGAATTCCCTGAAAGTTTACTAGGGTAAATCAAATGCAGTGTTAGGCCCATATTCCATCAAATGAGGGTATTGTTTCAATTGTCTTTCAAACTCAGAAGGCTAATATGAACTCAGAAGTCTATTGGCCTATGTAGAATGCCATAACTCATTGCTTTGAATGGCACCTTGAATCTTGGAATGAGCAACCAAAAGTCGCAGGGAGGCATGTCTGTAGATTAGGGGGAGTGCCGAATCTGTCCAATGCTGCAGCAAAACATCCTGGATGAGGTGTGATAAGTGGGCCGGAACGTTGTTGTGATGGATACTCTGACCAGCACCGAAGAAGACGACGATGACGATCTGTCATGCTCATTTCTCCTATTCCTCCAATAGGAGAAAATTTACAGCATTCAGTCAATCAATAAAACACCTGATCATTTTTTGCAGAGCAAATACAACATATGCACAGCAGGTCTTCCTATCATGAGCCCTCCCAGCCATTTCTGTCCATGTCTTGTCAGCTCTTCCGATATTGGCATCCATCTCCCACTTCCATTAGTGCCTCTGTCGTCCTATATTTCTGGTCCCCTGTAGATTCCAGAACAGAGACTGGTTATCAACTGGTTTCTGTAATGTGTGGCCTATCCAACGCCTACTCTGTATGTCATGCTCCACTGATATCTGTCCCATTATTTTTATCAATTCAATATTTTTGATTTTATCGCACCATTTTCACTCTTGTATCTTGCGCAGGCAACCATTTACAAAAGTGTTTTTTTTTTGTAAGTGTCTTTGTTGTTTTCCATGCTTCAGAGCCATATAATATAAGGTACTTTATGTTGGAGTTGAAGATCTTTAATTTGGTGATAGTTTTACATACTTAGTTACTTCTCTTCTACCCAACTCTACAGGTCTCCTTTTATTTTTACTTGTGACTCATAGCTTTTACATTATGGGTTGTTGTTGTTGTGAATGCCTACAATGAGTAAGTTTGCTTTTTTTGTGTGCCCTGAAAAGGACGTTAAGTGGTGGGTTGCGGTAGCTTTCCTCATATCCCGAGCGTACTGATGAACATAGGCCAGGGTCCTCCAGCCGTTTGTGCTATGCTTGACTTCATCTGCCTATTACTCACTATTACAGCGATCACGTCGATCCTTCACCTGGTTAGCCAGGCTGCCATGAACATAGCCAGTTTCCAGGAAGGGTTACTAGAAAGCCGAGGTGAGGGTCTTGACCAGTATGTTTTACTTGACCAGATGTTCTTCCTCCCCTTACAAGATGGGTACCTTGCCCCATCCCCAACCCTCCTAAGTTGTCTTTGACAACATGCAGGACAGGCTTAGTCAATGAAAACCTTTTCAGCTACCTGTGGAGCATAATGTCTTCAACAAATATATGCCAAGTTATCTAATTAAGTTTTTAGGCTTACAATTTCTGCTGGATGGGTAGCCAGTTCCATGCTGAACTGTTCTTAGTAACTCTTGTGTGTTGCAGGGTCGGTTAAAGTAACTTCTTATCTCCATTCTCAGGCCACTGACACACAAATGCTACATTATTACAGCAGTGTTGTATCGTGGTTGTTAAAAAGCAACGAGTCTGTCGGTCAAATAATGATGTGGCCAAAGATGTCGCGGGGAATTGCTCAGTGACTCATAGCTGGCTGCTTGCATTAGAGTCAGTGACCCTTGACTGACCATGACTCTATACCGCCTCCAAGTGGTAACCCTGGAAACAGACTGCAACCATACAATCTGTCTAAGAGATTAAAAAGAGAGAAGGTAAACCTGGTTCCAAAAATGTAGTACTGTAATCAGAAGTGTTGGACCATCAAGGCACAGTTATCGCAGCCTCACTAAACAACACCACAAACGTCTTTTTCAGGACGAATGCCGAAGAAAAAAGAAGAAATTATGATGAATTGTAAAGTGTATTTATGAAGGAAAAACACTATATATTTTCATGTACTTTGTGTTTTCACAGAGATGGCAGCACTGTGATTGTGTCCAGGCTAGTGGAGATGAAGACCATTATCTCTGTGATCGCTGTGAACCTAGATACTATGATCCTGTGAGTAGCACACAGTGTCCTACCTTAAGTGCTTGGCTGTCTATCTATCTTCAGTCCACTTGTGTCGTTAGGCGTTGTGGGACCTCCTGACCTCCTTTGTTTCATACTTTTTGGCAGGTGAAAATCCGCTGGTGACTTGTCAGGTCAATCCCATTACCTAACGGTTGGTAGCCTTAACGGCTGGTAGCCTTAACGGCTGGTAGGCCTATGATTTTTGTAACTGGTGGTGATGAAAGCGTAAATTAGAGCAAGTCAAGCGCCATCTATGCAGCCCTGCCAACTACATAAGCATGACCTGATGTTATAGCCACACCGAACCCCCTTTTTTTTTTTGCGACATTGTCTCTATGGGGCGAGAATACCTAGAATAATTTGAGTAGATTTTGAACTTGAGTTTTGCCAGAGCAGCGACCTTAACCTTTTCTATTTTTAACTGCCAAGGGATTTTAACCTGCACTTCACTGCACATGGATGTCTGATCTCATTACTCAGAGATCAGGGGAAATTTTTACCGGATGATCGACGTGAAAAAAAATCTTGGTTTCCACCGTGATTTGAACCCGTGACCTCCAATACCTGAGGTGAACACCTTACCTCGAGACTATTGGGTCCCCCTATGTGCTTGTGACATGCAGATTAACGCTTGTCAATCAAAACCTTTTAGCTCATGCAGAGCATACATCTTAAACAAATACCAACACTAGACAAGCTCTATGGCAGTGTCGACAGCCTCAGGATGACCGCTGCTTTTTTCGAAAAAATAAAGGTTGATGTCTGACTGCGTACAATGAAGAAGAAGAAGAAAAGAAAACCTTTTAACTCATGCAGAGCATACATCTTAAACAAATACACACCAAGTTCTCCTGCCCTGGACCATCCACACCAGATATGTTCATCTCTTATTTGATTCATTTATGTTTGTCTCACGTGCTCTTCTCCGTGTGTGTTTTGGTCTGCCCTTACGTCTCTTGCCTTTGCCTCGAGAATGCCAGAACAGAAACTGTCTTGTGCTGCTATCAACTGATTCCCTAAATGATTGAGGCATGTGATATATGCTTTAATTTGGTCAGATTAATTCTTCTATGTTGATGTTCATTGGTCATGCTAGATCTACAAGCCGGTGGGACGGCGTGGACTAGTGGCTAAGTGACACAACTCACAAAGGTGCTGGATTTGCTCCCCATCACAGCACCGTCCCTTACCCCGGGGAAGCAAACCCTTACAAAATGTATGAGGAAGCAAACCCTTACATAAAATGCATGCCTAAGTCGGATGCACTGGACCGACAGATGCAAAATAAAAACATAGTGTAACACACACCGACTTAGGGAATAGAGAAATAAGGGGAACGCAAAAAAAACACCAAAAAAACCATAGAAAAGATTTGCAGGACTATTGACGGGATAAAGTCCTCAGTCAGTCTTTTTCAGGTTATGTCCACTGCTATGCAGGTTCTGCCTTAGCTTTGTACCTCTGGCCAGATCTGGCATTGTAGGTTTTTATGGGCTAGATATCCGTGGTAGCGGATGGGCAAAAAGCGCTTACAAATCAAGAAACAAGTACAAAAGTGAGAAGCGGTGGCTTTTTAATCCTGCAAGTTTAAAAGAGTCCTATGGTCTCAAGGAAGGTGAAATTTGTGCCTAATCCTGTTTAGACATACAATAAACTCTAAGGGCCCGTAGCAGTTGAAAATCTAAAGAGCAGGCTGTTAGCCGCTGTTAGAGGCTGAGGATGCAGCACAGTGAATGAGCTGACAGCAACCCGCAACTCATAACTGGCTGCTTGCATCAGAGTCAGCAAACCAGAACTGACCAAGACCCTATTCCGTCTCCAAGTGGCGGCCCGGGTGACAAGCTGCACTAATATAGACTGGCTAAGAAATTAAGGATCGTATGGGAAGGCAAACCTAGTTTAAAAAAACCGAACTGAAACCGGATGTGTTGGGCCGAAAGGCACATATATCTCAACCTCACTTTAAACTACAACATGTGACGTCCTTTTCAGGACGAGTACCAAAGAAGCAGCCGCTGTCTGGACATCAATTCTAAAAGTTAGCTAAATTCCCCCTGATAGTAGCCTGTGGGATGACCAAAAGAGGACAGCCTCTCCATCATTTCAAAACACTTGTTTGTCTGTACGCACGCTTGTAAGTATTTAAAGGAAAGGAAAAATAAAATAAAATGACTTCTACATCCCTAGGAGTAGAAGAGGAGCAACTAAGAAGACGTTGTGATTTTCTGATCCTCCCGTATGGATGTTGGGATGACATATTTGGAGGCAAATAACATGGCCACTGTGCAGTCTACTGTACTTGATATAAATGTCAGCTAAGGAAGATTGTTTGGAGCTAATTGACCGAAAACCCAAGACCCTTAAAATGCTACAATGGAATGCGGAGGGAGTCCTTAACAAAAAGCTTTCCCTAACAAATCGTCTGTACGAAGGTAAGATTGACGTGGCATGTATCCAAGAGATGCACCTCAACAAAAACCACAGATTCTCAATCAGAGGATACCAGACCTTCCGTCTTGATAGAGAAGGTCACAAAAGAGGGGTTCTGATACTGACACGAAACTGCATACCAAGTAGCGCAGTATCTGTAAATCACACGGTACAAGCAGAAATTGTAGGACTCGACATAATGACACAGGAAACGTAAACCCGTATATTCAACCTGTATGGCCCACCCAACAAAGACCTGACTCTCTCGAGTATGGAAATCAAGGACTCCATCTGCCTAGTGGTTGGAGACTTTAACAGTCACTCGGAGAGATGAGGATATTCAGAAACAGACAACAGAGGTGATGAAGTGGAAGACTGGGAGATAGATACAATCTCTATCTTATCAATAGGTTGGACGACAGCCCTAGCTTCTATTCTAGAACATGGCATACCACTTCCACCCCAGACTTGGCCTTCTCTACGGGGGATATTTACCACAAAATAGATCGTCAGGTGCTCGACCAATTGGCAGGTATCGACCACAGGCCAATTAGGCTAGAAATTGATATGGAAGTAGGCCCCCAGGAAATATAATCGCTGCCACGTTGGAACTATAGACGAGCCGACTGGGACAGATTTGCAATGCTGACAGATGGACTGTGTGAAACCATCAACACACGAAATAACAATATGAAACCTATGGTGGAAAGCCTAAGCAAAGCAATACTGCAAGCAGCCACCGAAACCATCCCAAGAGAGGCAAGGAAAAACTACAAGCCATATTGGAATCGTGAACTGCAGAAAGCAGAGGATGAAGTCTCAAAGGCTAGGAACATGGCAGAGATAGAGCAATCTATGGAAGCCAATATCGCCCTCAAGGCCATCACTGCGAAATACAAAAGAATACAACCAAATAACAAGAGACAGCTGGAAAAACAAAACAGAAAGCCTCAATCTAGACAAAGAAGGGAACCAACTATGGAATTTAGTCAGAGCCATGAATGACGAAACACCATCAAATAAACAAATTACCATAAAGCAGGGCGACAACATGCTTACCGGAAAAAAAGCAGCAAACGCCTTTATAGAACATTATGCCAGAGCAAACCACATTGATGTCCCTACAGACAGGCATACAGACATTAGTGAAGAACAAAAGAGCCACGACAACATCAAGATGGCACCAGAGGAGCACATGATGGCAAAACTAACAATGAATGAAATGGATGAGGCCATGAGAACTTTAACAAAAAAGAAATCACCCGGAAAAGATGGGGTAACAAACGAAATGCTGATGGGGTTGGGCCAAACAGCAAAGAGGAAGTTACTATCAGTCTTGAACCAAAGCTGGAAAAGGGGAATTGTACCGCAGGCATGGAAAGATGCTGTAGTTATACCAGTACCAAAAAAAGAAAAAGATAGAACAGATCCAAATGGATACAGGCCCATCAGTCTACTTAGCTGTGTAGGCAAACTGATGGAGCGTATGATAAACACCAGACTGATGTGGCACCTGGAAGAAAAACACATATTAATCCCACAGCAAGCATGATTTAGACAACACAGATCCACTGAGGACCAGATCACTCTCATAGCACAGGAAATAGAGGATGCTTACCAAGAGAAAAAGCATACAGTAGCGGTTTGGGTGCATCTAGAGAAGGCATTTGACAAGGTGTGGAAAGAGGGACTTAATGTCAAGCTACGAAGAAGTGAAGTATCTGGAAAAATGTACAGATGGATCAGCCACTACCTCGAAAACAGCACAGCCAGAGTTCAAGTACAAGGACAGATGAGCAAAAAGGTGACACTGGAGCAAGGAGTATCCCAGGGGGGGGGGGGGGGGGGGGGTACTGTCACCCACACTTTTCCTGGTGTATATAAACAACATCACAGAGAATATGCCAAGAAGAGTCCACAGCTCCATGTTTGCAGACGGTCTGGCTATGTGGACCTCTGAAAAAAAATCTCACCGTAGCAAACAATCGGATGCAGCAGGCCCTAACATCGTTAGAGCAGTGGGCGAACTCATGGCTGGTCAAAATAAACGAGGAAAAAACAACATGTACGATATTCTCGCTTTCAAATAAACCACAGAACACCAAAATAAGCCTTAACGGCAAATATCTGCGGCCAAACGACAACCCAAACTACTTGGGAGTCACATTTGATCGGCGCATGACATGGAAAAGTCAGATCGAGAGAAACCGAATGAGAGCCAGACAAAGAATGGCAATCATGAGGAAACTTGCTGGCACAAGCTGGGGAGCAGACGAAAGAATACTAAAGAAACTGTACACTGGAAGAGTGAGACCAGTTCTCGAGTATGGCATTGCGGAATTGACAACAGCAGCAAAGGCGAAGTTTGATAAAATTAGCAAACTTCAAAACCAAGCCATGAGAGTTATAACAGGAGGCATGAAGTCAACGCCAATTATAGAACTTGAAAGAATAAAAAATCTGCAATTCATGACCGACAGAAGAGACTGCAGAGCCCAACAGCAAGCAGAGAAACTCAGAAGACTGACAGACCATCCAATGCATCAGAGACTAAATACATTTGGAAATGGGAAACTAAAGCGGAGAAACTTTGCAGAAATAGCCAAAGCAAAGATGAGCGAAGACCCTATGAACACCGTAACAATACCAAAGCCCATCCCTACTGTACGCAATCCCACCTGGAAGCAGCATATCATTCCGGAGGTGGTAGAAAATATACCAGGTATTGGAAACAAGAACAGCCAGATTGAAAAAGAAAGAAGAGACATAACCCTGACGTACATAACGGAAAACTACCCAAGCATGGACTGGACTCATGCATACACCGACGGTTCTATAACAAACACAACACAGAACGGAGGGGCAGGGGTATTCCTGAGCCTACCAAAGGTTGAAAAATAACACTGTCAGGGGCAACTGGAAAATTCTCATGCAATTTCAGAGCGGAGGCAGAGGCACTGAGGGCTGCAGTAGAAGCAATGCTCACAGGCGAAAGCAATGAAAGCCAGATAGTCCTGTTTACAGATGCCCTGGCCATAGTTACAGCACTAAAAAGCCATAAAATTACTGAACTTAATGATTTAAGAGCAGTACTCTGTCAACTATGCCAGCAGTCCGCACCAAAAAGAGTAGTGGTACAGTGGGTTCCATCCCACTGTAACATCCAAGGCAACGAGTAGGCAGACAGACTGGCAAAAGAAGGTGCAAGACTACCACAACCAGATTCTAGTGTGACCTACGAAGAGTCCAAAAGGTTTATTAGCGCCAGATACATGGCTAAATGGGAAACAGAACATACTGGCTACACAAAAAACGATGCCTATTAACAGTTGAACAGAAGAGAGCAGGTCGTGGTCTTCAGACCCCGCACAGGCCACAACAGACTGAGATACCACCTATTCAATAAACTGAAGATAGGTGGCACTGACGAATGCACTTGTGGTACAGGGAAAATGACCGCTGAACATCTGTTGCAAAACTGCACGATATACGAGGACCAGAGAAAGCCCGTGGCCATCACCAGTGGCAACACTAGACAAGCTCTATGGCAGTGTCGACAGCCTCAGGATGACCGCTGCTTTCTTCGAAAAAATACAGGTTGACGTCTGACAGCGTACGAAGAAGAAGAAGAAGAAGAACTGTCCCTACCGACACAGCGGATTCCTCTGTAAGCTCAGGCGGTGGTCCACCCCGAATTGCTGCATGAATTTTGGCGATAGCATCTCTGACGCAACAATATGCACCCGACCTGGTCTCGGAAGATCTTTCGTTAACTCACGTCCTTCTTTAAACATCGATTGTCCAGTTCTTCGCTGTTATCTTCGACACACTTTTGTCACCATTCACTGCCTGCATTCTGTGATGAATGTCAACTGGTCAATATCCTTCAGATGTTATAAACCGAATTAGAGCTCAGGGATCAACTCTGGATGGATTCCGTATCACACACCCATGTTTTCAATGGCCTGCTGAGGAAACTATGAGTCGGAGGATAATGAAATTTTGCAAACTTGACTGTTGGTATGTGCTGTTTACACCTGAAGTGATGTCATTATGAGCGCTGTACGTATGTTCACTTGGTGCAGTGTAGTCCGGTTTCATTTGAACATACCTCATATATGTAGACTCCTTTCATGTCCCCTAGAAACTACCATTGCAACACCACATAACTGTACTGGCTTTTTGCTTTTTTAGGGGAGGCCAACTGTACTGTTGCCCCCTTCATGTTTTTGCAGTATTATCAAAACTGATTTTCTAAGTACAATTTTCTTTTACACTAACTTGGACAATCAGGTTCTATGCTCTGATTAGAAACATATGACATTTCTAGGAGATCTTACTAGAACCTCCACCCATGGATGCTTTGCCAGACTGCACTCACTACATGACCCTTCTCAAAGATGATGTGCAGTATGCGGTGGGTGATTGTGTGTATGTCTTGAGAGACTGTAAGAGGACATCCGCAGGGACCCCTTTACGAGCCTCTCACCGCCTGATGGCCTCTGTCAACCCAGACAGACTGGATATCTTTAGACTGGATCAATTATGGAAGGATCCAAAGTAAGTTTGCTTTCTATTTAATTTTGTTTGTATGCTTTGCTAAATATTTCATTTGATTATGACTTACGTTACATTAAAACGACACATTTAATGCTGGTTAAAGAAACGACTAAGAGAGCCAATAGTAATCACAGTCAGGTGAAACATACGGATTAAACACTTCACCTTATGTCCTTTTTCGGACTTCTGAAAACAGCCTATGTGACCAACAAGATGGGGATTGACACTGTAATCCACATAGTGACTAAGCTACTGAGTACTGAGGAGCCTGACATTGCACTACAACCAGGAGACCCCCAGTCCACCTTCTCAAGTACACGACGGGATGTAAGGAGAATCACTGTAACCTCCTACAAAAAAACAATGTAAAGACTTCACTCAATTTAGAATGAGTAGCTTTGAACAACAAGCAACCAGATATAGTTCTACACTCACCATCATGATAAAGTTTACTGTACCATTTGAGTCCATGACAAAAATGAGTGCACACTATCAAGATGAGTGCACACTATCAAGATGACTAAACACAATTAATTGGTTATGAAGTTGAGAAACAATGGGTAAGTGATAGTCAAACTGTATAAAGCATTAGTTAGACCTAGATTGGCCAACTATGTACAGGTGTGTAGTTCTTATTGTAGAAGAGATATAAACATGCTGGAAAGGATACAAAAAGGAGCGATAAATCTGATATTGATATTCCAGAATTACAGTTTTGAGGAAGGATCAGCCTACTGTGTCTAGAAAAGAGAAGAATTCAAGGTGACTTAATACAGGTTTATAAGATCAAAGGAACCGATAAATTATACTATAACAAGTTTTTCAATATACAGCCACTTAAAAAAACAAGAGGGCATAGCTACAAATAAACTAAAGAAATGTCTAAATTAGATGTTAGGAAATATTTCTTTAGTCAGAGAGTGGTGAATCCTTGGAATGCATTGCCACGGGAAATAGTGGAGACAGGGACAATTAATGCATTTAAGAATAGATTGACAGCACGTAGCTTTTAGAGCAAGGAAATGTAAATGAAACCGTTCATTTACAGACTCTGCAGAGTCTTCTGAACCAGTATGAAGACATTAAGTTGTTATAACCAAAGTAAAAGCTGTACAATTAGGCACAAAAAGTTTAGCCAGCATCTGTATACAACATGCTAAAGCAATTATGGCCTAAAAGAGTGATAGAGAATGAGCAATGACAGACATTAGGGAAGAGCTAAAAGAATTGTCCTCTCAAACAAAAAAAACCAAACATACTGATCAGACTGTTATTCAGGGTCAGGTGAAACATACTGATCAGGATATGTTAGTCAGGTTCAAGTGAAACATACTGATCAGGATATGTTAGTCAGGTTCAGGTGAAACATACTGATCAGACTATGTTAGTCAGGATCAGGTGAAAAATACTGATCAGACTATGTTGGTCAGGGTCAAGTGAAACATACTGATCAGACTATGTTAGGGTCAGGTGAAACATACTGATCAGACTATGTTAGTCAGGGTCAGATGAAACATACTGATCAGACTTTTATCAGGGTCAGGTGAAACATACTGATCAGACTATGTTTAGTCAGGGTCAGGTGAAACATACTGATCAGACTATGTTTAGTCAGGGTCAGGTGAAACATACTGATCAAACTCCACTTTACTTACATCATGCAGTTGTTCCTGGAAACCAGCTGTTTCATTGCTGTCTGACTAGCAAGGCAGGAATCAACACTTTGATCCCTATAGCCGTGATCTTACTGAGGACCTAGGGTCCACATCAAATACACTTCAAGGGGACGGCGTGGCCTAGTGGTTAAGTGGCACGGCTCACAACAGGAAGGTGCTGGGTTCGATCCCCATCACAGCACCGACCGTTACCCCGGGGAAGCAAACACTTAGAAAATGCAGGAGGAAGCAGACCCTTACATAAAATACATGCTGAAGTCGGATGCACTGGGCCGACAGGCACAAAATAAAAACCACAGTGCAACACACACCGCCTTGGGGATAAGAGAAATAAGGCAAACGCAAAAAAAAAAATATATACTTCAGGGTGTTAGTATAACCACCATAACATGCCATCAAAGAAAGTCGACAAGAGTACCTAGCTCAAGTACAAGTGGCATTAGCAACAGCAGCTTCGTCAGCTTCCAGGGTCATAGCTGAAAAACATTCAATTTTTAATTTGTTTATTAATATGATTTCTTACGATGTTTTAAATATGGAAACATTCACTGTTAATACACAAATTTCTGTTGTAATGCTCTTTCAGAGATGAGAAATTTGCTAGTGGTACCCCTTACTTGCGACCTCAGGAGACTTTCCATGAACCTACTCGTAAATTTTATCACAATGAGGTATGTGAGTTATGATTAACTCTACTCTACGTTTTGATTTATTGTTCACAATTGTTAATATAAAGATTGTTGTTGTTGAATGCCCACAATGAGAAAAATTACTCTTTTGTGTGCCCTAAAAAGGACGTTAAGTGGTGAGTTGTTGTAGCTCTCCTCACATACCGAGCGCAGATGAAGGTAGTTATGCTATGCTTGACTTCATCTACATGTCGCTCACAACTACGGGATCACATTGATTCCTCACCTCGTTGGCCAGACTGCCACGAAAACAGCTCGTTTCCAGGAATAGCTACGGGAGTCTAAGGGTCCTCGGTAAGGGTCTTGGCCAGTATATTTTGCCTGACCCTAACTAACATGTCTGTGATCGTTATGTTTTGCCTGACCAGACATAAGTCTTCCTTCTCAATATGGAGGTAAATTATGGGCAATCAATAGATGAACAAAAGGATCATTGTAGGTTACAAAGATCAGACTTTGCAGAATAATGTTTAGAATCCCAAGGATAACTTAAAAGAAGATGTCTTGATTGGTACAGAAACAGATTGTTGCCCACATCATAAAGAGGCAAGCGTTTTTATGTTGGGCATGTTGTGATAAGAGAAGGAATAGATCACGCCGATAACAGACACAGCAAAGTTACTGGAGATGGAGACATAACAACAAAGAAGTAGATGCTGGACAATCTAACATCACAGCACAGAAAAAATATCCTTTTGTGGACTCCAGGGGCTCTTACTCAGGAGGACAGAGTAGGATAACTGCACTCTATGCATATTCTAACTGGCCACTAAAGAGAGTCGTGCATAAGGCTAGCAACCACGTCAGGAATAACAAATTACTATAGAAACTACCACTGCAGAAACACACAAAGTGTTTTGTACAAGCTTCCTAAAGGAGGCCAACTATAGTGGTTGCTCTACACTCCAACTGCAGTAAAAAGTTGACAAGACAAGATCAGGGCAGAAAATATATTCGTATGTGGATTCCAGGTGCTGTTACTGTAGAGGAAAGAATTGGCCAACTGCACACTGCTATGCCTTTTTGTACAAGGTGACTAAGTAGGGTTGTGTAGGGGGCTCGTAATTTTGTCTGGTAAGAACCAAAATAGCCATAGAAACTTACCTCTTTAAGAGCACACATGCTTTAGTGCATACCACAAAGAATGCAACTGATGTTATGTCCCCCATATTCCTGCTAGAAACAAGCATGGTTCAAATAAACACACTAGTCAACATGTAGACAGCATAGCTAATATTAAAAAAAAAAAAAATAAGCTGAGGCTGCAGCGGTTCTGTGGATGTATATAATGGGAAAAAAACATGAAAAAAAAACTTGTAAAAGTTGATTCTGTGGATGTATATAATGGGAAAAAAACATGAAAAAAAACTTGTAAAAGTTGATTAAGGTTGAGTTTAATCAAAATTTAAAAATGGGTATGGTCAGATACAGCACCGAGATGAGAACACAAACAAAACCTACGTTACGACCAATAGACCTTAATCAGGAACAACAATACTGAACTAACAAATCAACATATAAGAAAAAAAGGTCAACTCATATGTTTATGATAGTAGACCCAGTCTGTCTAAACGACCGGTTGGGCCAGTTGCTTGATTGAAGCTTTTACAAGTTTTTTTTCATGTTTTTTCCCCAGCTAATACTTCAAATCTGAATGGCTGAACCAATGGATGTAAGGGTCTACTGGGCCTGCCATGTATAAAGAAATGACAAGATTCACCCACATATCAATAACAAATATCATGTTCTCTAATATTTCTTTGTATCAGACACTGACAACATGTAAGGACACAGGGGAAAGTTCAAAGTTTAGGAAATAAACAAAGCAACACCAGTTGCAAAGACAAGTGCTGTATTTCTTAAATTCTAAGACACACATTTTTCCCATTTAAACATCTCTAAAATGGGAGGGCATCTTACAATTGATGGCACCTTGCAGTTAATTTCAAAAGAAAGTTGTTTGACATCAGGGGGATGTGACTTCAGGAGGCATTGTCATTGAATCACACATATGCAAATTTGGTAGTGGAACTTCCCATATTCATCTTGTTGGGTACACCATTTAAGTGTTGTTCATTTTGATCCATTATCGCCATTTAAAATGTTGTCAAAAGGATTGTACTACAAAGCCGTGTGGAAGAGAAAAGTTATTGTGTATTCAGAAAAAAAATGGAAATGAAGCAGCGGTGCACAAATTTTACATATTGTTACTGTAATTCTATATTTTTAAGCAAAGCTCTCTGTCGCTTACAGAATGATATATGGTGTTTTTGAATAATGCAGACATCGACGACTCGATGGATGATACTGAAGAATCGGACTAACTGTGAATTTCACTCTTGCTATTTATTCAGAAGGAACGAATATGTAACATACCACTTGATTAATAATCTGTTCTTGGTAAATGGATCTAAATTATTAATTTTGCATGTGTGGTAATTATGCATGTTAGAATCACAGTGTTCAATTAATTAGGTGTTGTATCTTACAATTTATGTCATCTTAGAATCGAAGAAACAAACATTTTATATTTACTGAGTGCTTAAAATATCATTGTCATTGGGGTTGTTTTTGTGTTTTTCCATCGTTATTTATCTGGAACTGGCAATTTTATAATGCCTATATATATATTTTTGTTTTTCAGTGAATTGTTCATACTATTTAGATAAATGTTTCCCAACCTTTTCACACTTGCAGACCGGTTGGTTGGTTATTGATCCAGAGGACTATGGGCTCCTGCCCTTTAGCTCAGTGCCATGTAGTGGTATCTGTGTTCCATTTTTCTGGCCTTAGAGGATGAAGCTCTTTCCTAACACTGGCAAGCGCCGGACATTCAAAAAGATGACGTTGAACAGTGTCATGGGGATGTGTGCACAGTCGGCACTCTGGAGTATGTTCTGGTTGGATTCTGTTCAAGGGACTGCAAGTTGTACATGTTGAGTGCAAAGTAGGAAAATGGTGCTTTGGTCTCTCCTTTTCAGGATGTTGATGTTGGATTTGGGATGGCCATGTGTTTGCAGATTTCTCTCCCAGTATTTCCCATTGCCCATCTAGTTAGTCAGGCCTCTTTGTTCGCAGTCTTCAGTAGTTGTTTTACTGTCTGTAGGGTTGTTGGTGTGTATTGTTATTTTTGACTTGATCCATTCTTAGCCAGTCTGTCTGCCTTGTCATTATCAGGTGTATTTGAGTGACCAGGGATCTGTTGAGTTAGATAGATAGATAGACTGCAATGACTTCATGGGATCTAAGAAGAAGGTTGGCATCTAAGGATATTTGGGTAAATTCAGGACCACAGTGACCACCATCGTCCAGAGCTTGAAGGGCAGATAATGAGTCTAAAGATTATGATGCTTTGGGCTGTTGATGAGAAAGCATCAAATACAGTCCTCAAGTGGTACAGATCTACTTCCAATGCTGTTATTTCTGCCTCATAATTTGAACATATCTCCCCACAGGCATCACACAGCTCATCAGATGTTCTGTCAGGATATTCTATGTAGACTCCATATCCCACTTTAATGGGAGCCTTAAAAGCAGATCCATCAGTATAGACATTTATCAATTCTTCTGGGTAGGTGTCAATCGTTCTGATAAATGTTTCCTAACCTTTTCACACTTGCAGACTGGTGAAAATAGGAAACAATGTTTTACAGATCGGTGAAAATAGGAAAAATAACAAAAATGCTGTCTAATGTATTTGTATTATTTCTTTGAACTTCAGTTATTCCGAACGCCAAACCTCGAGATTATCCCCATGGAACTTATTATGGGAAAGTGTATAGTGATGGACCCTGGCACATACATCAAGGGGCGACCAAAAGGGGTCAGGGAGCAGGATATCTACATCTGTGAATATCGGGTGGATAAGACAGCACATCTCTTCCACAAGATTCAGAAAATATGGTTTGTACAGATGTAATAATGTTGCTATAGAATTTGTAAAAAATCTTGCTGTTTTACTGAGCATGAAATAAATAAACGACAAGACACAACATGGAAGAAAATGATGTTGTTATGGAAGATATGTTGTTGGTGATTTACTACGGACTGTTTTGCTGTTTCATAGCCAATGTAATATTTCCTTTGCATCATAGAACTAGGTTTATTTGGAGATTTTCCTGCCTTTCCACAGTTGATTGAGTAGTTGTTTCAAGCTACTCGTACTAAATTCTGCACTCTTAGTAAGGATTCTCTGGTAGCGGATTACAGTGGCTCTTCACATATCCTGAAGCTTACAGAAGAAGTTGGACCTGAGTTCTCCTAGCTGTAATGCATTGCAAAGCTTCTCAGTAAGTTCACCACTATGAAGACCACGGTGTTGATCCCTACCTCATTGGGGGCAGGAGCATTCCTGAACCTACCAAATGGCAGACAAATAACACTGTCATTCGCTACTGGTAAGTACACAAGCAATTTCAGAGCGGAGGCAGAGGCACTGAGGGCGGCAGTGGAAGAAATGGTGAGACACAATGAAAATGAAAGCCACATAGTCCTGCTTACAGATGCTCTCGCCGTAGTCACAGCGCTAAAAAGCCAGAAAAACACTGAGCTTAATGACTTAAGAGCAGCACTTTGCAAACTGTGCCAGCAGTCCGCACCAAAAAGGGTAGTGGTACAGTGGGTTCCATCACACTGCAACATCCAAGGCAACGAGGAGGCAGACAGACTGGCAAAAGAAGGTGCAAGACTACCACAAACAGATACTAGTATGACGAACGAAGAGTCAAAATGGCTTATCAAAGCCAGATACATGACCAAATGGGAAACCGAACATACTGGTTACACCAAAAACGATGCCTATTACCAGTTGAACCGAAGAGAGCAGGTCGTTGTCTTCAGACTTCGCACTGGCCACAATAGAGTGAGGTACCACCTATTCAACAAATTGAAGATAGGTGGTACCGACGAATGCCCGTGCGGTACTGGTAAAATGACCGCTGAACATCTGCTGCAGAACTGCCCGACATACGAGGATCAGAGAGAGCAGATGTGGCCATCACCAGTGGAACTGCAAGACAAGCTCTATGGCAGTGGCGACAGCCTCAGGATGATCGCCGCTTTTTTCGAAAAAATAATGGTTACTGTCTGACTGCGTACGAAGAAGAAGAAGATCCCTACCTGATTGGTCAGGCTGCTGTAACACAGCCTGTTCCCAGGAGCAAAATGATGATGTGAGGTGAGCTTTTGGTCATTATGTTTCACCTGATACTGTTGCAACCAGAGAAAAGAGAAAGACTGAAGAGATCAAGAAACAGCCAGGCAAGCCAGCCTCCTCAGTTCCTCAGTATGGTTGTACGATCTGTGGCAGGGACTGTCACTCGTGGATCGGCCATAGCAGACAGTGTCGAAGCACAGGAGACACAGCTGAACAAAACTTACAGGGTGCCACGTCTATAGAGACTGAGACGTGTATGAATGAATGAATGTTGCAATCAATGTTACATTTCCTTAGCATTACAGGTCTACAGCTTGTTTTTCTAACTTTGTTTCACAATCCCAATGCACTGAGTACGAATTCCGCCATATGCATGCAGTTTGACAGACACCAGGTTTTTTTTCTTGTTACGATCACTTCCCCACATATGGACACTAATGACAACTTAACGTACTGCATACCTGTCAAGGAGTTATAACAGCAAAATAGGTTGGCAGTTGTAAATGCAAATAACATGCTTATTGAGTTTTAAAGTCAGTGACTATATCCTAGTCAGGCATTCTTCTTCTTCTGTTTCATCGTACGCAGTCAGACATCAACCTTTATTTTTTCGAAAAAAGCAGTGGTCATCCTGAGGCTGTCGACACTGCCGTAGAGCTTGTCTAGTGTTGCCACTGGTGATGGCCACATCTGCTATCTCTGATCCTCGTATGTCGGGCAGTTTTGCAGCAAATGCTCAGCGGTCATTTTCCCGGTACCACACGGGCATTCGTCAGTGCCACCTATCTTCAATTTGTTGAATAGGTGATACCTCAGTCTATTGTGGCCAGTGCGAAGTCTGAAGACCACGCTAGTCAAGCATTCTATCCTGTCTAAGCTTTCAATTCAAAGTTCCTTCCTGGATTTAGAATTCCAGGAAGGGAAGAGAGTTGTATATTGAGCACTCCTCACCATCCAGGGGTGACAGCTCTCGAAATGTGCAGACGTAATTCACCATATTGTGGTTCTCCCACTTTTGTGAGAAAGCAGAACATTCTAGATCTTCTTATTCTTAGTTCATTTTCAAACTCCCCCCATTTTAGATATCAGAGTTTATATCTTTTATAAATAACATTTTAAGCAATTTTTGTCATGCTTCGACATGACATCATGCAGACTTGTTCATTTGGTTGGTTGGTTATTGATCCAGCAGCCTATGAGCTCCTGCCCTTTGGCCCAATGCCATATAGTGGTACCTGTATGTGTTTGTGAGCTTTTCTGAGTGTGTTTCATTTGTCCCGTCAACCACTGGACACTAAAAAGATGGTGCTCAACAGTTTCATAGCAGTGTGTGCACAGAGTATGTTCTGGTTGCATTCTGTTCAAGGGAATGTTAAATTGTATGTGCTGAGTGCAATGTAGGAAAATAGTGCTTTGATCACTCCTTTTGAGAGAAATGATGTTGTCTTTGGGATTTGTGATGGTCAAATGTTCATTTAGAATGTTATTTATGTGAGTGATGGGAGAATGATTAAAGTGTGTTTCTTTAGAATGTCTGTGGTTATATATGAGTGACAAGGGTGATTAAAGAGTGTGTCTTTATAATATATGTGAGTGATTACAAAATGATTAAAGAGTGTGTCTTTAGAATGTATGTGAGTGATTACAGAATGATTAAAGTGTGTTTCTTTAGAATGTCTGTGGTTATATATGAGTGACAAGGGTGATTAAAGAGTGTGTCTTTATAATATATGTGAGTGATTACAAAATGATTAAAGAGTGTGTCTTTAGAATGTATGTGAGTGATTACAGAATGATTAAAGAGTGTGTCTTTAGAATATATGTGGTTATCCTTTGACGCAGGGGACGGCGTGGCCAAGTGGCACGGCTCACAACCAGAAGGTGCTGGGTTCGATCCCCATCACAGCACCGGCCGTTACCCCGGGGAAGCAAACCCTTAGAAAATGCAGGAGGAAGCAGACCCTTACATAAAATGCATGCTGAAGTCGGATGCACTGGGCCGACAGGCGCAAAATAAAAACCACAGTGTAACGCACACACGCCTTGGGGAATAGATAAATAAGGCGAACGCAAAAAAAAAAATAAAAATCCTTTGACGCAGCCAAACGACTCATTTTCTTTTATTCATGAATGACAATGCACAGAGACCCTACTAATAGCCATTTTTTACTGCTGAATACATCACGTCCATCTACACGGGCATTTTGCCGGTAAAAGTATTGTATGTTAGATTACAAATGGATTTTGTAAGGATCTTATTATTACGCCGATTTTTTGCGAAAGGTGAAGTAGGTTATGGGAAAACCACAAGACAAATACTTATACATAATTCATCTGAATGCCATTTGTCTGCTAGACATGTCCCAATACTGCTCTATTCTTCTCAACTTTCTCTTCATCTCTGTCTTTCTCTTCCATGCATTCTATTTGATTCTTTCTCTCCCAATGCTACATGTCTTTTATCACACAAATACTGTATATCCATTTTGTACCAACTTTTGTTTGTTGCAACCAATGCCATATTTTCATCCATTTTCATCCTCGCCACTCATATACAACCACATACATTCTAAAACAAACACTTTAATCATTCAAAAGTCCTCCTGTATAACCACATATATTCTAAAACAAATACTTTAATCATTCAAAAGTCACTCCTGTATAACCACATATATTCTAAAACAAATACTTTAATCATTCAAAAGTCACTCCTGTATAACCACATATATTCTAAAACAAACACTTTAATCATTCAAAAGTCACTCCTGTATAACCACATATATTCTAAAACAAATACTTTAATCATTCAAAAGTCACTCCTGTATAACCACCCACAATTTTTGGGAAATCTATTGCCTTCCTCTCGACCACTACGGTAAATAATCTAATAATTTGATAATTGTTAACTAAAATATATCTCATCCAGGTATCCTATCAACACGAGTAGGTTCTGTTTTGATATGTTTGATGCAAAACTGACTATCAAAAGAACATACTTGGTAAGTTGTATTGTTGTATTGTATCGACTGTACATTTTATATCAATGATAGAAGTTACATTAAAATCGTGCTACGCATATTTCATTGTGAAAACTCGAGCCTCTTTTTGGGACTAAGTACACATAGCCAACAAGTGAGACTGAATATTAATATCAAGAGGACAGAAGTCATGACACTATATATTTTAAACCCCACACCAATTAAAATGAGACATGAAAAACTAATGAAGACAGACACCTTTACATATCTCAGAAGCACAGTTACATCAGACGGTGGAACAGGCAAGTACATCAATAGCAGAATGAACAAACTCAGAATAGTCTTTGTTAGCTAATACTATGTTAGTGAGTTTTTGCAGTACAAACACAAGCTAAGAATAATTAAGAGTTGCATACTTTCTGCGTCCTGCATAGTGTTAGAGAGTAATAAAAACAACCCCAATGTCAAAATTGTCATCTTTCCACTCAACCTGACTAAGAAAGCTTCATAGAATTTGATGGCCAACCACCATCACCACTTGAGAACTGCTTGTCTTGCCTGGACAATCAAGAAGAGCTGTACAGCATTATAACTTAGCGGTGCTCAAATTAGATTAGCCATGTCCTAATCAAAGAACCTGACACTGCATACTGAACCGCCATGATATGGAGCAAAGACAAAAACCAACATGAGACAACAAATAGCTATAAAGCCAAGAAGGAAATCATGAATTGAAGCTGGAGCGGTTGTGGACCAGGCAAAGTAGTTTTTTGCTGATCTTTCAGATGCCATCAGGTGTGATGGTAATTGACCACAGGGGCCACTCACTTATGTGATAGTGAGATGGACTGACTGAACACCTAGGCTCACATTGGTACAACACTGCAAATGATCAGGATGCATACAGAATATTGTTGACTTTCTAGAATACTGTATTCTTGCTGAACTGATGCAAAGAATGATGTGTAGGATGAGTTGCTAACCTCGTGCACAACTCTCTTCAGTGCCCTGTTATGTCATTATTAGAAAGTTGCAGTAATACTACTATCATCTCATTACCTGGATGCCATTCGGGTATTTTACAGCCATTCTACATACTAGTATAGGCAGTTCCATAACAGATACTGCTGTCATGGATGGGATGTTAGATACTTCATTGTACTCATCATTGGCATCTCTGTCTCTGTAGACCATGCGGGTGACGCCTTGTGAGTTTTGTTCGGCTGTCTCCTGTGTTTTGACACTGCCTGCTATGACTGTAAAGGCTGATCCAGGAATGACAGTCCCTGTCACAGATTGTACAACCATGCTGAGGAGGCTGGCTTGCCGCAGTGTTCCTTGATCTCATGTGTCTTCCTCTTTTCTCTGCAGCATAAGGCCTCTACAAGCATCAGCAGCCACTATGCCCCTTCCAACTGACTGTTTCTAATTAGCCCAATTCTTAGTAATTGTTTCCCAGCCTTCAGATGGATGTAGCAAGACTTCATGTCCCTTATGCATACGTCCTTGAATCGCAGTGTAGGATGACCGGTTCTTCTAGCTTCCATGGCCAGCTGTCCATATAGGATATCCTTTGGCAACCTCTCATCTTCCATGTGGTAAAAATTATACTATGCCTCAGATTTTATGTGAGTTGGATCGAGTTCTCTTCTTTGCTGGCTTTCCTTCCCAAACTAAATCATGTACTCATTTACAGCTGGGTCCAATGAAACATGTTGATAACGGAAATGGAATTCCACAGTTAAACAAGCTGTGAGTACTGAGCGCTCTGCTACTTCGATGCTCTACATATTATGATTATAATAAAATGTTCACTATTGTAATACCTCATTATAAGTTAATTAAATTTAAACATGTCTGTGCCTCACTTTTCTCAGCCACACAAGGTCCCAGAGGAATACAAGCGAAAGGCTGAACGGAATACTGCAGCTGTTCCTTCATCCAAATCAGAAACTGGCAGGAAGGCAGATAAATCGCTGGTCAAAAAATTGTCCAAAAATCACAGTCTGACCAATGGAAAGGTGAAAGTTGATGACAGCATTAAAAGTGATGTGAAGTTGAAGTCAGAAGTGAAGGTTAATGTTAAAAAGAGTGGGGTTCACATGGAAAACGTTAACTGTTCCCAGCAAGATGATAAAGCTCATTTACAGATGATCATAGATGCTAAGGTAAGACCAAACTTTTTATTTGTGTATAATTGTTTTTAATTGCAATTTAATTTGATGTGAGACTTGTTTCTTTTTGTGGTTTCAAATCTAGGTCACTGTTGTCATTATTTTGTAAAAAAATAAGTTGTTAGGATGGGTCAGTAGATCAATTACACAACCACTTCACATGAGCTCGATATAGTATTCTTCTAGGTTATATATATTTTATTTAAGGATACAATTTCCCAATTGATGCTTTCAATTGGGTATCAATATCTTAAAATTCAGCTGCAACTAAAAATAACAAAACCGGAAAAGAAAAATAAGTCAGTATTAAGGATCTCCTTTTGTTGTTGTTATTGCTGGGAGCGAAGTGTAATCAGGGTCAAGAAAAGTACAAGAATCAAGACGATGAATGTGTTAGAAGTTGGCAGCAAAACATAAGAATCAAGCCGATGTATGTATTAGAAGTTGGCGGCGAAGCATAAGAATCAAGACGACGCATGCGTTAGAAGTTGGCGTTGATTGAATTGATGCGGAAATTTGCCTTTTTTCAGATGGTTTGCGCTGAACAAATGAACCTACAAAGAGTTAATTAAATGTGAGAAACCTTAAGCATTGATGTCAATTATTGTTTGCTAGTAACTTATTTGTGATTGAATATTATCATGCAAAATCTTTTAATACTGTGCTTTATATATTTTCATGAGGAAAATTGCTATAATGTGATTAATATGGTTGCACTATTTCTTCTGTGCACCAGAGCGGTATCCGAGATGGCAAGAATAGAATCACGCTAATTTTCCAAGCATGTCGTTAAACAATGCCTGGATGCAAGCTGGGTGAACTTACGTTTCACACAAGTGGAGTTAAAAAGTTAATCAGTAATTTCCTGTGAGGAATAATTTTTCCTCTTCTGAGTGGTCCTGGGTTCATTCCCCAGTTTAGGCGGAAATGTTTTTTTCAGACCGCAACGGCTCCTGGGTCGATTCAGCCTTAAATGGGTACTGGTTCAGTCTGGGAAGTATAAGCAGCGAGGGAGAGGAGATGGCTACCGCCCTCATATAGCTTAGCCTTTGAAATTGAAATGTGAGATTGCTAACACCTCACACCCCAACGGCAGTAATGCTATGGATCACTTTACTTTACTTTACTTTTCTTTACTTTTCAGAGAAAGGAAAAGCGATGGAGACTGGACAAGATCCTGACCAAACTGCTGAACAACCTGCCAGGAAAACAAAAAGTGGATCTAACTTATCTTCTGGATGAAGGGAAGAGGATACGAAAGAAAGTGACAAAGTGAGATGCAATTACGTGCCAATAAATCAGAGTTGGTTATATCAAGGTGATAATGTCCCATTTAAGATTATGTATAAGGGCATACATAGTACATAAAAGAGATTATGTTTGAGAATGTTTCATAACATTTGGGTCAAAGAAGACATGATCATACATGTGTTACATGGATCCGAAAGAGGAACAAAGAATTGCAGCACCATAAATTGCCAGACATGTTGTAAAGGTAAAGGTGAAGGTCAGTCTCATGGTAACAATTGCCGTTGGGGATGAAGATAACTCTTCATGGACTATGCCGCAGCCTATGTGAGGTGGGGTGGCCAGTTCCCTTCCTTGCTGTTTTTACTATCCCCAACTCATACGTCAGGTACCCGTTTAAGCTGGGTCGACCGGAGGGGCAGTCGAACCAGACACAACTCACGGCCATAATTTTTTCTGACCGCCTGTGAACTTGAACCCTGACACGCTGTAATCCCAGTCTTGTAAGCCAGCTCACTGTTGACTAGGCTCTACGCTCCAGATGTTGTAAGAAGAGACTGATGTGTGTTGCGCGAGGACCAGCTACCATATCCTGTTGAAACTAGAAGTCACAAGGAAATGAAAAGAAGACCTCTACACAACTTGATAGAAGAGAACTGACTAAGTCAAATCAGTCAGAAGATATGGATAGAGGTCAAGGTTAGGCTAATCCCATAACATACGCCACTAATGACGTCATTATATGAGACCTCTCCTTTTTGTGAAGTGGGTTGGTCAATTCCCTTCCTAGTTGCTTTTCTTCCCTGACTATACATTACATATACCCATTGACAGCTAGATAGACTGGAGCATATCGCTAATGAGGTGCTAACTCCATACCTTCCTTAAAATCTTTTTCTAGCGCGCGGCCCCCCACACACATCGTTTTATTTTGTTGGGTAAATTGACTGTCTCATTACTAGATGTAATAACATACTTATTGTTTGTCATTAAAACGGAAAAAGTGTACTATTTTCTTGAGACTGTATTGACAGTTTTAAATGTTTTGTGACTAAAAAGTGGTATTAGATTATTAAGAGAGTATTCAGAATTAGATGTTTTATGACTGAAAAGTGGTAATTTATTCCTGTGAGAGTATTCACAATTATATGTTTGGTGACTGAAAAGTTGTATGTCATACCCAAATAGTATTCAGCTTTGATTATATTGAGCATCAGAGTAAATATTACAGTTGGCAGCGATAGAAGAAACAAAGAGATGATATGATACTTATCTGACCATGATGGAAGAGACAAAAAATAAGTACTATACCTAGTGTAATAGGCCGATGACCTCATCTCACTTTTATCTGTAATTATGGATTTTTTGAAATTTTATTGACAGTAAAATAAAAAGTTGTTATAAACGCAAAAATACAGCGTTGTAAATAGTTTAGCTAAGTCGCAAAACATTATTAAAATAGAGCTAAATGTCAGATACCATTTTTTAAGGCAAGAGTAATTTTGCAGATTTAGGTCTTTCAGTCCTGTCCAACTACTGTAATCCTGTACATCAAAGTTTTATTAAAAATAAAATTCATTAATATTTAATAAATTGAGCTGAAACGATGATCCAAACATTATAAGACACACAAGTAAACACTCTATGACATGAAGCATTCATAATGAAGATTATATATCAGTATGAAGTGTTAAATGGCATTGATGGGGAGGTGGAAGCTGGAGAGGAACCCATTTTTTTAACTCACCATATTGTGTGTTTCGCTGATAAATCCAGCAACTCTGTTACAAATGCCTTTCGTATTATATGCCAGTCAAAGTCTTAATTGGGCATACATATATTGAATATCCACGAGTAATTCAGATGTGTGAACATTGGACTGATCAAATAATAAATAATTTCTTGGGTAGTAAATTCTAACTTTCCACGTGATATATATTATTTGACTTTCAAACATAACTTTCTCAAATTTCTACCCGTAGGAAATAACCTTAAAATTAAACATCAGTTGCACATGCATGGATGCCACCATTGTGTAGAATTGTTTTAAAAAAACAATGATAATCCACAAACTAAATTATGAAACGCTAACCACATGTTACAGAAATCTGATTTGGTCAATTTTCGGTTTTGCAGCGGTTAAGAACTATACATCTGCGAGCTAAAAAGGGTCACAGTAAAGTTGTAATTGAAAACTGCTTTATGAGCAAAATGTCAGAATCATCGGAATGAAGGATATGTCTGTAGTTATTAATTAGAAGTGTACAACTTGTATAGTGTCTGAAACATGTAATGGTGTTGCTTATATAGTTAAAGTTAGTTCAGTTTAGTTCATCCCGTAACTCATCAGGTTGTTGGGCACAATTGAAGACACTCCCATAATCCCATGCCATCTCTCTCTGTCCGCTGCCACCAATCGGGCCTCACGGGATGAAGGTTTGACCACACAGTAATGTTAGTAAAGCGCACATATACAAGGGGCTTGTCTTTACCCTGACTATGAAGGAGTAGGAGGGAAAAGTTAAAATTTGGCACATATGTAGCTCATTCAATTTTAGAACATGTGAATTTTCCTCCTCGATAGGTTTACCTGGTATGGTGCATGGCGCAACATACCATATTGACCGAATCTGCTACTCTAACGGTTTGTCAGAACAGTGGAGAAATCAGAGGCCAGAACTGTGATAAAATTCTTGATGTTGCAGGGAAAAAACCTACAGAAATACACAGGGAGATGGAAACCAGTGCTTGAGGAATTCTGTCCTTCGTATGCTTATGTAATAAACGGGTGTAGGCAGTTCAAGTGTGGCCATTCCCAAGTTGCTGATCTTCCAAGATAACGAAGACCATACTCAGAGTGCAGCGATGAAAATGCTGCAAGAGGGAAGAAAATCATTGACCAGGATAGAAAAATGACAATTGCAGAGATATTTAGGTCAGCAAAACTGAATGAAAGTGCAGTTTTTAGAATTTTACACAACAGACTGAACATGAGAAAAGTGTGTCTGCTGACATGTGAACAGAAACAAACGAGTGTTGATTGCTTTGACCAGTTGCTCAAAATGTGTCGTCGAAAAACATGTTTCCGACCATGGTGACAGTAGATTAGACTAGGGTTCACCATTTGACCCAGAATCCAAAATTTCCATCATGCAGTTGAAAACCCTGGGCTCACCAACACATGTCAAGCCAAGAGCACAGAAACCTGCAAGAAAAATGATGCTGAATGTTTTTTGGGACCTACCTCAAAGATGTCATATTGAAAGATTACCGGCCTCATGGCAACACGGTTAATGGGCAATATTATGCAGATCTCCTTACCAAACTAAGAAAGACTGACCAGAAAACAAGGGATAGAGTGCACTCAGATTCTGCTATTGCTTCAAGACAACGCGCCCTCCCATAAAGCAAGGCTTGTGCTGCAAACAGCCATTGATTTGAATATTGAACTTCTTCCACACCCACCACATTCTCCGGATTTAGCTCCATCAGACTTTTTTCTTTTCCCAAAACTTAAAAAACAGCTGAAAGGAAATCATTTTGACAGTGACGAAGATGTCACACTGGATTGTGATAACTGGTTATTTTATTCTGAAGGTCTTTTCAAGGTCACACAGAGATGGCAGAAATGTATAAATTGAGAAGGAATAAGCATTGTGCCAGATTTCAACTTTCTCCTCCTACGTGGTCAGGGTAAAGACTTATGACAAGCTCCTTGTATATGCCTGTTGTTCATCAGATTTTAATAAAATCATCTCGAACCACAGCTTTCTCTAACTTGGTGAATTGTAAACTTTAACCTGTAGCGCACTACGGTCAAGTGCTAGCCGACCAACTCGGCCTACAAAAACGGTGTGCGAAAAAAAAATAATAATTTTTGAACGGAGCTACTCCCGACAGCTATTTTTTACTGCTGAATACGTCCACCATATATACGTGATATTTTGCCGGTTAAAGTATTGTATATTCGATTACAAATGGCTTTTGAACAGTTTTAATTTTGTATACGCCGTTTGGAGCAAGCCGACTTTTTGCGAAAGGGGAAGTAGGTTGTTGGGAAAGATCTTTATCGAATAGATCTGTTTATTTTGTTTGTTTAAATGAAAGAACTACGTATGAATTGGAAACTAACAGTTGTGTAGATATTGTAAACACGGTATCGATACATTGTTGTGGTTTCCATGGTTTTCTATCGAAGCGACTAGGCCTAGTGGTCGAGTCCAAATTTTTTTTCTCCAAAATTTGTATAACTTCATTTATTTGTAACTCAGAAACTAACAAACACACAATAAAAATAATAACACCCACAAGTTCTTTATTCAATTGTGTTTTTACACACAAGAAAATCATATTTATTGACAAACAAACAGAAAAGTTACAAATTTTGAAAGTCGACGATCAGAGCGAGAAATAAATGTAATTTAATTTGTTAAAAAAATTGTTTTCCTGATGTCAGGGCTTGCTAAAGGTTAAGTCTCTCTTCCTTTGTTTCCATAGAAACACTGCACTTTCACTATCCACCCATTCATATATTTTAGGATCACTTTCTTGAGCAGTGTTTATAAGACTTCAGTTTTCTTGGCGAGATTACTCTTCCCGATTTCTACTTTTTTGGGGTCTGTTTTAGCCTTGTAGATTCTTGTCTTAGTTTTCCATCCACCCAGTTTGTGAATTTTGTCCATATTTGTTTTCTTTTCTAAATTATTCAAACATTATCCTTAGATAAAATTACATATGATTAATAAGAATTTGTTAACAATGGACTCCTTTTCAGTTCTGGCTAATTTTACCCATTTGTCTCTTGCAATCCACATCAAATGTCACAACTCGGTATGTCAAATAGTTTTTTTTTTCAAAATAAAACTGAACAAACTGAGTTATAATTACGGTCTAAAGATATTAAGACATATAATTAAATTATCTATAACATGAAGTATTCATAATAAAAATATATATCTTTAGTAGTATGAAGTGTTAAATATCATTAATGTAGATCGGAAAATACGATGTAAAAATTTCTTTAGTATTTGTACTCACCACGTGAGGTGTATATGTATGTTAACCCTACATTAGCATTGCCACAGTCACTTTTCTTTTGTGTCCAAGTCAGTTTGAATCAGACTTGTATTGAATATCCAACTGAACAGACTGTCAAAAGAAGGTGCAAGATTACCACAACCAGATTCTAGTGTGACCTACGAAGAGTCCAAAAGGTTTATTAGGGCCATATACATGGCCAAATGGGAAACAGAATATACTGGCTACACAAAAAACGATGCCTATTACCAGCTGAACAGAAGAGAGCAGGTCGTGGTCTTCAGACTCCGCACAGGCCACAACAGACTGAGCTACCACCTGTTCAATAAACTGAAGATAGGTGGCACTGACGAATGCACTTGTGGTACATGGAAAATGACCGCTGAACATCTTCTGCAAAACTGCTTGACATACTAGGACCAGAGAAAGCACATGTGGCCATCACCAGTGGCAACACTAGACAAGCTCTATGGCAGTGTCGACAGCCTCAGGATGACCGCTGCTTTCTTCTAAAAAATACAGGTTGATGTTTGACAGCGTACGAAGAAGAAGAAGAATATCCAACTGTAACCAATATGTTTGATAAGTGGTCTGATAAAATAATAAGTTATCTATCTTGTCATTAAAATCCAGATAGTCGGCCAAGTCTAAATATGTAAATGTGGTTTGCAAAACTAAATGACGGAACATCTGGGAAATATACTGAATGCCACAGACGGAAACATATGTTTTCATGTCACCAATGCCGACCTGGAAAGGGTTAATAAAACTACAGCATAATATATATATTCAAATTAGGGGGAAATAGTGAATAAATATGCGAATCACCTTTACGAGACCGCATTAAAAATTGACTCAATTTCCCCTGCAGCTGCAATATTTTCGGCACGTCACATTTTACTATGGTTGTTGACTTTGAGAGCCTGTAACCGTTTGTATTTGTTGGCCTATAGAATGATATTGTTGTGCGTAGAAACATAAATTAATAAAGAACTTGTTGGTGTTACTGTTTTTGTTGTGTGTATGTTAGTTTCTGAGATACAAGAAGGTGAAGATAAAAATGTTGAAAAACAGCACAAACATTTAGGATCACCTATTTCAGGCTATGGCAGTTGTCCGAGCAATTTTAGAAATTGCCACAGAGCACATATGATGTTTTTTATTTTAAACAAGATCGATATATCTGTTATTTTCCACTACAGATGTATTTATTACATCTACATAAACAAACTAAACACCGACCTAAGATAAAAAACCGTTGCAACGCCCTAACTTTTTCGCCCTTAACAGTGGGATAATCTTCAAATATGAGTGAGAAAGAGAATAAATCGTTTCAAAATTCACTTTAATAACCCAACAAGTCATCTTCACAGTCAAAACATGGGCGGACGGAAGTGAAGTCTATTTGTAATTATAAATACCTATTTGTTCAGATGTTTTTGTAGCATTGACCCGGAAGTTTTAACACGATAAACTGATGACTATCCATACAGTCGCGATGCAACGACTTCTGCTTGCTATGTATATTTTTGTCAGTCACTATTTCATGACGATGGCGCAGTCCTACCAGTCCATATCCTGTGGCCTGATATATCAGTGGCATCACAAGATGGGAGAGCAGATAATAAAACCATGGCACATAATTATAGTGAGATAGTGATAACAAAGCATTAAAAGCAATAACGAAGCAGTGACCTCAAACCCTGGTGTCAGTGTCTAAAAATACTCAAATATAAGTAGAAAGCAGCAAAACTGGGCACTGTGACTGAATGATTTGCAAGTAGGTTGTAGTACATGCTTGTGTAGGCAAAACTACAGAAAAACTTCATGGTGCGGCTAGCACATTCAGAAGTTTACTGGCATGTAACCCTTGAGTTATTGAATGTTTTCATGCAGCACTTGAGACATTGAATTTGTTTTCATTTGACACTTGAGTCATTGAATTTGTTTTCATGCGGCACTTGAGTTATTGAATATGCTTTCATGAGATGCTTGAGTCATTGGATGTGTTTTCATGCAACACTTAGGTCATTGAATTTGTCTTCATGCAGCACTTGATTCATTGAATTTGTTTTTGAGCTGCACTTGGTAAATTGAATTTGTCTTCATACTACACTTGACTCATTGAATATTATCTTCATATGACACTTGGCTCATTGAACATTATCTTCACACAACACTTGGCTCATTGAATGTGGTCTTCATATGACACTTGGCTCATTGAATGTGGTCTTCATATGACACTTGGCTCATTGAATATTTTCTTCATATGACTCTTGGTTCATTGAACTTTGTCTTCATACAACCAACATTGAATTTGTCTCTGTGCTGTTTCTGAGTGGTTTCAGTTTGAGGAGACACCTGATATAGATGTATGCTAGAACTTAGATTTGAAATGAGGGGGCACACAGTCAGTATTCAGGTTTTTATGTCAATTTATAAATTTGTATGGTGATATATAAATGTGATTGTCTTTTTTTCTTTAGTTCCATTTTTAATTTATGATTGTTACCGACAATCAGTTTGAATGAAAATAATTTGCAGTTTTTGGCTTTCTGTAGAACACATCAGCTCAGCCCTGTTTTACAGGATTATTGATTCACTGGTTGTAATAGTGTCTTGTTTATTTAAGTTATAATTTATTCATGTAATTTATTATTACACTGGTTGTGAAAGTAGAATTAGTGTAGTTCTAAAGTGACCTGTCCATGGTATGATTAATATTATTCAGTAGATACACCAGTTGCGTGTTAGTGGAGCCAGAAAATGGAGCAAAAATTACATCGCTGTAACCGGTTGGGCATGTCATAAGAAGCAATTAAGGAGGGTTGGACATGGGGTTAGCTAAACCCTATCTTACAGAAGCTGTAAACCATATGAAACACACAGACTAAACTTCTTCACTCCATGGTAGAAGAGGAACAGCTAAGTCGTTAGATTAAGAAGAGTTAGGTATTGGGTTAGCTAAACCCCATCTTGTAAAAACTGTACACCACAAGAAAAAGATTAGAAGACCTCTACACTCCATGGTAGAAAAGAAATGACTAAGCCAATTTGGACTAAGGAAAGTTGGATATTGAGCTTGGCTACCATATCTTGTAGAACTTGTAAGCAAGAAGGAAAATAAAAAACTTCTGCATACAATGGTAGAAGAGGAGCAGCTTCGTCAAGTCAAGTCTGAAGTAATGCAGTGCCATCCCAGTCAAGCGATCAGGCTTGGTCTCGAGTTGGTGCTGATCTTTGTCTCCAATCGCAAAATAACAGGGGTCGACTTGGCCTAAATATTGGGTACCGCAATACTCTGGAAAAGTATAGGCGGCTGGGGTGATGCTAACCACATCTCCTCCAGAGTGATGTTGGTCAAGATAATATGGGCCTAACACCATATTCCCAATATTCCACACAGGCTTATAAATGTTGTTGCTGTTGCTTTCTTGTAAATCCATCAACTATATTTCTCAGTTGTGTATGGGGCCTAAAGAAGACCTGTAGTCTGGCAGGAATGAAAGAAGGACAAGAAGAAGATTTAGTTCAGCGGTCTTGTCATTCCTTCTCAATAAGAGGCTTCCTCCAAATCCACCAGATGATACAAAATAGAAGATCTGTTATTTTATTTATGTGAAGAACAAAGTTTAATGTGCGCAAGATATGAGACAAAACATGTGTATACTAACTGTATATGCTTCTTGTGTGACCATTTGTTCAGTTTTTCACAAATTCTCAGATTATATTGCTAAAATTAAATTACCAAATTTTTCTAGCATATTGGAGCATATTATTGCCGCTTCATAGTTGCCAGTTGTAAATGACCTTCTGGCCGAGTGCTGGAATATTAAACCCTTTAGCACAACTGGCTTCACTGCATTCCAGGCAGACCAGTAGGGAATTTGCCTATTCAGTTGATGATGAAAGGGTATATATGCTGATGGTTTATGTATGTCACTGGGTGTAAACAATTCCACTTGAATTTAATCACCTTATACAAAGTGTGTTAAACAAGTTGCAGAACTGTTTTCAAAATGCACACATGTGTGATGTCAAAGCAACTTTTGGTCAGTTGTGCTGCCTAGTCATGACTTTGTTAAGTAACCTACGGTTTCTCACACTTTTCTGTTGTGATTGTTTATTGTCCAGTAGCTAATTGTTTACATTCATGCAGATTGGAGGTCTTTGTGGTGAAGTGGTCAAGCCGTTTGCCTCATGTTCAGACGGTCAGGATTTGAGTTTGAGCTGTGACTATCGAGGCATGATGGCAATTTTTCCTGAGATCCCTGGGTCCATTGCTGGAGCTACGGAGTTCGTGCTTTATCAAATGCTCTAAGCAGGTGGGATACCGTTCTGCGGAGAGAGACTGAGCCATTTGGGGAAACTTGCGGCGATGAAGTTGAGCCCTCGTCTTTAACCTTTATACATGCATGTTGTGTTTTGCATTTCTGAAGAAAGCAACATAATATTTTACTTCCAGCTCAGATCGCTGAGACTTGTGAAATGTTCAAACAAGTGCATGGGCCATACACGCTACAAATGATTTAAGAGATTTAAGGTTGGACGGCAGTCAACTCATGTTCAGGACGACCCATGTCTTCATTGTCAAACAGTTTGGGAAATAATATAAGAATGTGACATGCCCATACAGGTCAGAATATTCTAACAAAGAAAAAGGCCTGTGTTGTGGAGAAATAATTCCTGGTCCCTTCTCTGTGACAAGGTGACAGCCCACTCAACACCTGACCTGCACACCTGACCTGGCTCCAGCAGACTTCTGTATTTCTAAAACTAAACCAGTATAATAGGACGACGGTCTCAGACTGTTGATTATATTCAGGGCAATTTGCAAACAGATTTAAGCCTGTTCCCCAAAAGCGCTTACCAGGACTGCTTCCAGAAGTGATATTTTAAAGGATACATGGCACCACTAGGTTCCAGATAAGCCAGAAAAGTTCTGCAACTTTTTAAACAGACAGATTAACATTGCAATGAATTCAACCTTCAATTTCATGGACATAGGGCTTCTGTAGTATTTTCAACATTAAATTTCATAAAGAAAATGATATAGAGATCAATGCAATGAATTCATTAATTTTTCAAGACAAAATCACAGAGTAAAATACAATGAATTCAAGATTAGTTTTCTTGTACAGAAAGACAAAAGCTTTTATAATGAATTCAGCATTCATTTACAAAGACAAAATGACATAGATGCTTGACACTGTAATCTATTGAAGAACTTACTAGCAGAAAAGTCTGTCTACTATTATCAAATATTTGAGAAAACATACCACAACTACTGTCCATAATACTATCTCAATCAATGCAGTAGGTCTTCTTTATTCTTTTGTTACATTGCTCTTTGGAAGTACAACAAATAACGAAGTGACAGATAACAAGCAATAGGTTTGCATGTTATGGCAATCCATTGATCAGAAACTTTGTACTTTAGCACTAAACATGTCTGTCTACTAAATAAATGCCTAAACGTCCTTTAAAAGCGATTAACCTGCCATGGTTAATTTCTTAGTTTTTAACAAAACTGTGTTTCGTTTGTTTCATATACTGCAAATTTTGCAGTTTATATGTTGCTTATCTGGGGAATTTGTTATTTTTCTTGTAGATTGTATTCCATGTTTCATACCAGCTGCTTGTCTCAATTTGTATAGTCAGAAATGGTTTTGGTTTTTTTTGTTACTAAAATGAAGACTTCTGTTCATCTCTTACCTTTCTTATTTGACTTTACCGATGTTTCAACAAAAAAATATTAGTAAAATATAAAAGTATAAAGTGTTCTCAATTCCAGTGTTAATAAGTAAAAAAAAAAAAAGTTGCTTTTGTGCAATTGGTGCTGATTGACAGGAAATAATTTGTCAGTTTAAAATTAAATGTGGTAGAGATAACATTGACGAGACCCAGTGGTCTCAAGGTAAGGTGTACGGGGACGCCGTGGCCTAGTGGTTAAGTGGCACGGCTCACAACCCGAAGGTGCTGGGTTCGATCCCCATCACAGCACAGACTCTTACCCCGGGGAAGCAAACCCTTAGAAAATGCAGGAGGAAGCAGACCCTTACATAAAATGCATGCTGAAGTCGGATGCACTAAAGAAAGTAAGGCAAACGCAAAAACAAAACAAAAAAAAGGTAAGGCGTTCGCTTTGGTTGCTGGAGGTCATGGGCTCAATTCACGGTGGAGACCAGGATTTTTCACATGGATAATCCTGTAAAAATGTCCACTGATCTCTAGTGAGATCAGACACCTGTGTGCAGTGGCGTGCACGTTAAAAAAAGCAGCTGAAAATCGAACAGAATAGACATAATGGCTGCTGCTCTGGCAAAATTTAAGTTACAAATGTACTCAAATTATTCTAGGTATTTTCACAGCACAGAGAAAATGGGGCAAAAAGGGAACTGTGTGAGTATAACATCAGGTCTTGGTTATATGGTTAGTGGAGCGGCATAGATAACACCGGACAGGCTGCGGGTCTACCTCACTCTAATTTACGCTTGCACCACCACCAGACCCAAAAGTTGGCGGTTGTATATTCCTGGGGCTACCAACTTGTCACCAGCGGATTTTCACCTGCCAAAGAATATGAAAACAAGGAGGTCACAGTCTAACGACTCAAGTGGACTGAAGATAGAGATAACATTTCTGCCAGTCTGATGTCTAGTTTCAGTGTTTTACATGTCGTCTTTGTAGATCCTAGGTCAATGACTGACATCTTTCAGAGCAGCAGCAAACTCCCTCCACATCATCTGGAGTCATCCTTCATGTGGTGCCTACCTCTGTTTCGTGATTTTCATTTCGGTTTTAACAATTCTTGGCCAAGTTGTCCTAGGTTGCTTTAGATGTGAAGAGCAATAAAGATAAAGGAAAGTCACATTATACTGAACCACAAAGACAAACCTTTACACTTGAACACGTCCCTGGGACATTAAACTTGATTTATTAAACAACTGATATACAAACCTAGGTGACTGATAACAAAATATTGATATTAAATCATGGGCAACAGATAGTAAAAGTGATGGATACCAAAGGTCTTATAATGGGTAACTCGAAGAGTTAGTAATAGTAGTCTCTGTTTTGTTTGATTTCCTCAGTAACGAGAAAAAAGTTAAATATAGTTTTTGCTGTATAGCATTCAGTATTTCTTTTTTTAATTTGCAATATAGTATTATTTCTGTAATCTTTGTTTATAATGAAAGGGTAAGAACAATATGGATCTCATAGTGCATGTACAGGGTTTAGAGTAGATAACTCTGACTTTTCCATGTCAGATTTTTAACAGCTTTACATATATATATATATATATATATATATATATATATATATATATATATCAAAATATGTAGCTTAAAACGGTCACAGAAGACTTTTTGAATCTCTTATTGATAACTTACATATTTTTTGCCAGGATATTGTGCACATTTTCCTGTGCTCTGCATTTGCATGTGATTTGTAAACTTTTATGTTTTCTTATTGACACTGTCAATGCTTCTCTATTTCCTCCTGCTGGCGTTTTAAACTGTACCATGTCAAATCTCTATTTTCTGACATGCCAGCAAGGAAATTGTCACATATGAACATATTGTTTTTGCCCATATCATCATGTACTCACTCTGAATACTTATCTTTGTTGGAATGCTGTGAAGTGAAAATGTTGCCCAGTTTCTATGCAAGCGATATCTAGATAATTAATTCTTCGTGTTTTGGAATGAATTAATTTCTGTTACTAGTATATTGTTTACAGTGCTTTTATTCTAGATTGATACAATTAATGCTGTTTAAAATGAACTATAACTGTCTGTCTCTCATCTTACACTGTTTTTTATTGTACTTTAATAGCATATGTCTTATCTGACACTGTTTCTAGTTTACTTCAGTTGTGCATATCTCATCTAACATTATTTTAAATTGTACTTGAATTGTATATTTCTCACACAGTTTACCATTTTTCAATACGCTATCATTGCATGTTTCTTAATTTACATTGTTTTTAGTTGTATATTTCTCATCTTCCACGGTTTTCCATCCCCCATTGTACTTTAATTGTATATTCCTCACCATTCACTGTTTTACATTTTACTGTAATTATATTTTTGATCTTACAGTATTCCATTGTATTTCACATTTCTCATATTATACCCATTATTTTTATTTGTAATCCTCACCTGACACTGTTATCCATTGTACTTCCGTTGCATATTTCTCATTTTTTTAATTGTATTTTAATTGAACAGCTCACCATTATACTATTTGTTTCTCCTAGATACCTTAATTTTATTTCTTTCATCCATCTTTTGTTTATCTTTACTATGTATGTACAGCCTTCATATATTCCTTTTTGTGTTGGATTGTATTATACATGTTATTGAGTCTGTTGGTTGCTGCTCTTATGTATACAGTTTTCTTATTTGTGTTATATAAGTTAACTTATTGTAATTGTACATAAACACATATACATTTTCTTTTAATGTACTGAATTGTACAGCATTTTTGTAAGTTATATTTGTATATATTGTACAAGTGTTCATCGTTTTCTCATCATAGCATAAATTTCCTGATGTTGCTATGAAGAGCAATTGTTCACTTACACCTAGCATAACACTAGTATGTTGGTGTATTTCTATCTATATGTTAGTACTGGTTAATGAACTTAAATTTGGCTTATGTTGTGTGATAGGATATGTGATATGACAGATAGTTCTGTCAGTTACGTGTCACTGAAATGGTTGTATTGGTCAATGAAGTGACTGATAAATTGGTAATACGTATGCAATATTAGTTTTGAAAGCGTATGTGTTATTTTGTTAATATATAGCTGTGTTATTTTGTAAACTTTTGTTTAATGGTTAAGTTGCTTTGTTTCTTCAGTAGATGCTCGATTTCTTTGTTCTGGGTTCTTAAGCTGCCATTGTGAGATCATCTGGTTATCCTTTTGGATTTCTCATGTACTTTTTCACTTCCTCTAACAGGCATCAAGCTCCTTCAACATTTTTTGAATTTACCTGTCTGAGGCAGGTCGTAAATTTTATGAGGGAAATAAATGGGGTTATTTGAGAGCTAACAAAGAAGAAGAATAAAATAAACTTCTGTTTTATGTTGATATATAAGAAGTTGTTGCATATGAAACTATTTGTACGGTAAAGAAACATTGAATTGTCAAAGAGAAAAAGAAGACAAGACTAAGCAAACATGTACACCCCATTGAATTGATAAAAACAATAATTGTTGTCAGTGCATTTTGTGTTTATTAACTTTTTTTCTCAGAACAAAGGATAAATATGCTTGACTAATTACGAGTACTTGTTTCATATTGAAGAGAATTTGAAATTTCAGAAAAGTTCGTCTTATTTTTGAGACACAAAATTACTCTGGTTTCAAAATTTTGCTAACAAAGTTTATGTTTCACTATTTATGAGGCAATTAGTCACCACTGCAGTTGCCTCCTAGCAGGAATCCTGCATAAAACACTTTTAGTGCTCGTGTGAGGCTTCTGAAGCAATTTATTTTTGCATGATGTGATTGCTAGTTCCATGCACAACCTTTTTTGTCTCCTTTTATGGCGTGCTTTGAAGGTTATAGTAGGTTAATCTATAGTTCTCCGATATTTACATGTTTGGTACTAGAATAACTTTCAGCTTATCTGAAATGAAAAAGGTGAAATCAGAAAAGGTCTTGATTGTCTCTGGGAAACTGATGATTTATTTAAGAAAACATAAAAATGGAAATATAAGGTTTAAACATTTTTATGTAGTTTGCTCAATAAGAAGATGAAAGATGAGACCTCAACTGAAGTTGGTACATTTGCAGGAAATCTGTACTAAAGCTGTTCTGTTAGTTGGTTAGTTAGTTTTCTTTCCACTTTTACTGTCATCTTTCCTGTGCCAAGTGCATTGCTTTAGTCATTGTGAGCTGTGTCGTTCACAATCACTCTGTCATCTATCCACCTGCCTCACATTCATCCTATTGCCCTGTAGCCAGATCTTCCAGCATTGTAAGCCATCAGTGGAATTTGATGAGGGTACATTCTCAGGAGATGATCAAACCTACATTTTCATTGTTGCCTGGAACTGTGCTCTGCTGACCACACTTCGAATGTCTTTGCTTCACAGTCTGTTTTTATTGGTAACACCGATGACCTTCCACAAACACTTCATTCCACACATCAAAATTCTGCTCTAAAGCAGCTTGGGCACAGACCATGTTTGGCACTGGTAGTACAGAGTCAACATAAATATATTGTTTATCAGCTGTTGTTGTCCTGCCAAACTAATGCTTGGATGTCTAAGCAGCGGTGACAGCTGATAAGTCACAGCAGATGTTATCTGACAAGTTGTCTGAATTTCCCTGACGAGCCTTCTGTCTGTAAAAGTAATACCCAAATACCTGAACTTGTTGAAGAGCAATAGCATTTACATTTATTCTGAGTGTCTCTGCTGGTCCTCATAGTTTTTGTCTTCATATCACATATTGTATTTGGCACAGGTTGTCACAAGCGCATTCATATGATTTTGCAGTTTATTTTTCATTATTGTACAATAGACATTGATAATCTCCAAAGAGCAATTCGTGTATTGAATTCAGATCTGCTTCTGCAGTCTCAATTTCACTTGGTTTTGCTGTGGTTTTATCCATGTAGCTGTTATACAGCAGATGGGAAAGCACACACCACTGACTCATGCCCGTAATGATTTTTCAAAAGCATCTGTGACACTATCAGTCGTTTTTACAATGTTTATACTCCTATATGTTGCAACTTCAGAATTACAATTGCAACAACATATTGACAAACTAAATACAACATGTAAAGAATATAGCATGAAAATAAGCATAGAAAAAAATTGAGGTCATGAAAATATCTAGACAAGCAGTACAAACCGATAGCTTCTTTGCAAAGCAACAAATCAAACAGGTGAAAGATTTCACATACTTAAAGAGCACGTCATCAGCAGATGGAAGAATCACAGCAGAAATTCAGCAAAGATGTAATAAGGAAAATCAGATCATTGGACAATTAGCATCAATAATTAATTGCAAGCACGTGACAATAACTACCAACAGAGCTTTATACAATATGATTTTAATCCCAACACTGTGCTACCAGTGTCAAAACTGGACACTAACATCAATTGAAAAATGATAAATCATAGCAACAGAAATGAAATGCCTTTTAAAAATATTGGATGTAACAAGAAGAGAGAGGATCAGAAACAATAACTTCAGGAAACTGGTGGGAACAACAATAGTATTAGACTACATCAAAAGAGAGGCAAACACTCTAACACTCTGCTACTCACTCTTTATCTGCGTTCTGTACTAATGTTCACTGTAATGTTTCAACCTTGCAGTTAAGTATTAGAATGAAATATAATATATCATTTGTATATATTTTATTTTTACCTAAAATAGTTTTTACAAAATGTAACTAGCATACAGCATACATCAGGAAAACTATTTTTAAAATATATTTTACACCTCTATTCTAATTGTTGAGATCCGTCAGGAGGATTGACCCAACCAAATCACCAAGAAATGTATTTTTTTTTCAATTATAAAAAATATATCTGAAAACTAATATGTTTGTCTGAAGTTGACTATCAGATGTGAATTTGTATAAGTTTGCAGATTCGTTCTTATGCATCCCATTCCAGCTTTCTTGGTTGCTATAATGGTAATCTAAGTGTTAGAAAGCTTGTCTTTTGACAACAATGAATTCTTCTTCACCTTCTTCTTCTTTGTTTGTTCTCAACCTTCTACTACCAAGCCCTATAAAGGGCTTTGCAAGTAGCAGGATGTAGTCTAGAGAACGGAATGCGTAGTAGTTTACAGCTTCACTGCAATATTTGCACCTTTCTGTTCGACACATCTGTCTTCAGCAGGTATTTTTGAGTACCGGGTTGACTTCCTTCTTCGATCCCTTCTACTTAGCCAGTCTGCTCAGTTGCAGCTTGTTATCCTAGATCACCGTGTGGAGGTGTAGAAGGGTCTTGACAGCTCTGGTTCGCTGGCTCTGATGCTAGCAGTCAGCTATGGGTCGCTGACTGCTGCAGCTCATGCGCTACTCAGTATTGTGATCCTACAGCAATGAATTGAGAATAACATATATCATGTATTGGCATGAGAATAACAGTAATATTGGTTGATGTCCAAATAGGATATTTTAAGCTGATCAAATAGTATTTAGGCTAGGATGTATGCAATCTTCTGATCTCTTAAATCTGCAGTGAAAACGTTACATACAGATCCATTATTGTTTTCTGTATTTGGCAAGGTGAGAATGTTAAAGTAAAAGATCATGCTTAACAAATCTATTAGAATTCATGGAGGAGGTTACTAAAATCATAGATAAAGGGGAGCCAGTGGATGTTATTTATCTAGACTTTGCAAAGGCCTTTGATAGAGTACCTCATCAAAGATTATTTCGAAAGTTAAAATCACATGGAATAGGTGGCGAAGTTGCCAAATGGATTGAAAATTGGTTAACAGGAAGAAGGCAGAGGGTGGGCATAAATAAGGAGTACTCTGAGTGGAGTGAAGTGAAAAGTGGTGTGCCACAGGGCTCGGTTTTGGGACCAATTTTGTTCTTGATATATATAAATGATTTGGACATTGATATGAGATCCATGATTGCAAAATTTGCTGATGACACAAAACTATGCAGTAGTGTCTCATCTAAAGCGGAAGTGGATATATTGATGTCGGATTTAGATAAAATTCGAGAATGGTCTGTAAGCTGGCAAATGGAGTTTAATGTAGATAAATGTACAGTCATCCACATGGGTAGATCCAATATGGAACATAAATACAGAATGGGAGAAAACAATATTAGAAAGATAGATAAGGAAAGGGACCTAGGGGTTATAATAGATCATACAGGAAAGGTGAGTGAGCAAGTTAAGGTAGCAGTGAAAAAGGCAAATGCAATGTTAGGTATGATAAAAAGAAATATTAAACATAGGAGCAAGGAAGTGATCGTCAAACTGTATAAAGCTTTAGTTAGACCTAGATTGGAGTACTGTGTACAGGTGTGGAGTCCTTATCATAGAGGGGACATAAACATGCTAGAAAGAATACAAAAAAGAGCGACAAAGATGATAGTTGGATTCCAGAATTACAGTTATGAGGAACGACTCAGAAAAACGGGCCTACAGTGTCTCGAAGAGAGAAGAATTCGTGGTGACTTAATACAGGTTTATAAGATGATCAGAGGAATCGATAAATTAGACTATAACAAGTTTTTTAAAATACAGCCACCTACAATAACACGAGGGCATAGCTACAAGCTGATTAAAGAGAGGTCCAGGTTAGATATTAGGAAATATTTTTTTAGTCAGAGAGTGGTGTCTGCTTGGAATGCATTGCCAGGGGAGGTGGTGGAGGCAGGGACAGTTAATGCGTTTAAGAATAAACTGGATGCGCATAGATTTTAGAGCAAGGTGATGTAAATGTAACTGGTTGTATACAGACTCTGCAGGGTCTTCTAAACCATTATAAAGACGTTAAGTTAAGTTAAAAGGGAAACCACTCTGAAATATGTTTATTTTCTCCTGGAAGTCAAAAGTAAGGGACACAAACATGGTTAGTCTGTTTTGAGTGCATTATTTGAAGAAAAAAATATGTATAATGTATAACCATATCATTATGTCGTTTGTTACAACCCTCCATGGACAGATTACTTCTCATTACTTGGCCTTGCACACCTCACTGAGAGGCATGCTTAGAAAGAATGTGCAACCATAGAAGCAGCTTCCCAAATAATGTAGGCACCAGAGAAAACACTAGGTAAAACTCACTTTCTCCAGGGGCTCACAAGAAAGAGGTGTTCTCTCCTTCCTCTTTCTCTTCTTACCTCACTCTGTTTCATTTGACTCTATCCTACAATCACACTCTTGCTCAACTTTCACACGCGCCCTCAGGGTGAGACCCTTCCATTGCACTTTGGTTGAACTGGCTTCTGAGAGCGCACAAACCTAGCATAAGTACATACAGATGCACACATACATCTAAGCACTGGTTTATGAGTCTTAATATTGCCCAGTTGACTATGGTCTGTGGTGGAATAGATCTGTGGCCTCCGCCAGTAGAAACTAGTGAGGCAAACACATAAAATTAAAAAATTAAAAAAAGACTAAACAACATTTCTAATGTCTTGCCAAATAACAATTTAACAAAATTGTGAATAGGCAGTTGCAAATTTGTGTACAGAACAAAAGTGCTCTTTAAATATATTTTTAAATACTCATCAGAAACAAATATTTTTTATCACGTGCAATGCCAAGAGAGCGATCATAAATATAGAATCTCCACAAGTACTGTTGATCAGTTCTCTTCTTTGACTGTTTTCGATGTCAAGATGCTAAATTTTACAGTATTGTCTCTCTTTGCTGTCCACATTTCTCCAAGTATTTTTGGCACACGGTGAGCTTCATTGTTCCTCTTCACATGATATGCTCCAAAAAGATGCTAGCTTTTTTCTAATGAATAATTATGTTCTATCCAGCTCCATTTTCTGTATTTAATTTGTTGCTTCAAGGCTGTTGGCTCCCTTTTCTATAAGTCTTCATTCCTCACTATGTCTGCCACTTTATGCTCATTATCATTTGTAGACATCTGTTAATGAAGAACTGGAGTCATTGTTGTATTGTCTTGGTTGTTCTCCATGATTGGGCTTCACACAGCAGCACTGGCATGGATTTCTCTGGATCTTCATTTGTTGTCAGGAATGCAAATCTTGCCTTTCCAATTCTGGTCCTTACATCTGGATCTGTACCTCCTAATGTTTCAGTTGTGCTACTCATATAGTTAAAAGTATCCACTTTTTCCAACTGCTGCTGATAGTGTTGAGTTTAAGGAGCTTGGTATCAAAACATTTCATGCGATGGTAGTTTAAGTGACACTTTGTTTTACATGCCAGCCCCATGTACATCCCTATGTACTCACCTTTTAATACTTCTTTATTGTTCGCTCTAAAAAAAATTAATGATCTATTTCAGTCATAAACCTAGCGGTCTCTCTCGTCGCCATACAGTTTATCTTAAAATTGAGTTCAGGAGGTCCTCTGGTGGAGCCGGCAGACTTGTAGCACATTGTTTGTTTGTTCTCACTTCAAGCCTGTGTGTCCGATTTTCAATTTGTTGAACAGATGATTTTTCAGTTGTCAGTTGATCTCTTTTTGGCAAGAAGTAGTTTGCTTCTGCTATATCAGATTCTCTGAGTGTTCTCTGTGCCATTTGACTTTAATGAGGTTCATTGTTAGCCCTGCCTTCAGTTTGTGGTTTGCCGCATCATTTCAGTGTGCAGGAATTCACTGAATATTCATCTGTTGAAATTATAGCCAAGATGTCTAATTAATTGTTTTTATGGTTTCTGAGTGCCATTTGTCGCCTTTTACAACATGCAAGGAGGGTGCCATAGATCTACGAGGGGCATTCAGAAAGTAATGCATCTCATCATTTTTCTCATGAGCTGTTTATTCAAAAGGCATGAAATTTCTACACAATATACATGGACATGTCATGTAAACATCTGTATTATTCAACATAATCCCCATCAACTTGTACAGCTTTATGCCAGTGGAAAAAAGGGGATGTATTCCTAGCCCGTACTAGATTTTGTCTTGATCATGTAGCTATTTCTTGGCCTCATGAATCACTTCTTCGTCATCTTCAAACCTTGTCCCCCGGAGTGCATCTTTGAGTGGACCAAACATGAAAATCAGAGAGTGCCAAATCGGGACTATGGGGTGGATGGGGTAGTACAATCCTACCCAATTTTGTGATTGCTTCTCATGTTGCCAGACTTGTGTGAGGGCGGGCATTGTCATCATGAAGGAGAAGCAGGTCTGTTGGATTCTTGTGCTGCCGAACTCGTCAATTGAGTTTTTTTCAATGTCTTAATGTAAGCTTGCGAATTGATTGTCTCTCCTCTTGGAATCACATCCACAAAAATGACACCTTCAATGTCCCAAAGACAGTGATCATGACCTTTCCAGCTGAAGAAGTTCTTGAATTTTTTTCTCCGTGGTGATTGTGGGTGATGCCACTCCATGGACTGTTTTTTGGGGTCAGGTTCAAAATGATGTGCCAAGGTTTTGTGACCTGTAACGATATTAGCCAGTGATCAAGCAGCTCTGTATCTACACTTCCTGATTCTTTGAACCCAGCGACTAACTGTACTCCTGTCGACTATAAAACTTTCGTACACTTCACATAGACATTTGTGAATGTTCACAAACATTTTCTTCTCTGCAACAAGAAATTCTTTTACAATTCGCTGCTTATAACGCAAGTTGGTAACATTCTCCATTTCAACGGTTTAGTGCAGTCGTATTATTATATTGACTGCTGTGAAATTTGGTACACACAATTGACACATGCCATATTTAAAGTGTGCAAAATTTCATGATTCTTTTTTGATTATTAGCTGAGAAAAATGATGTGGTGCATTACCCTGGCTATCCAGTCTGTAAAATCCCATTCCCCTGTGCTCCTGAGAAAATGCGCACAATGTAGACATGTCAGTAAAACTATTTACTATAACAAAACTTTGTGCTCTTGTTTAGTTATTCTTTCTAAAATTGACTGACCTGCTAATTTGTAATGTTTCTACTTCTGTAGAGTGTGGAATGTAATCCTCCAAGGAACAGATCTAGCTTGATCCTATTCAATGAATGAATGATAATCCAAATCACACACACATGTTGACATTGAAATAACAACTGATCCTTTTTCAGAATAATCACCTTCTAAATACAATTTGTCAGCCTCAAAATCATGATTTGTTCTTTTGTGAACCTTTTAGAATGGCCATTTTCTTAATTTTCTAAACCATTTTTCATCATGAAAATGATCATGAAATCATGCTTTGATATTTGCTTTGAATATGCCAACATACAAAATTACGCCTTAAAATAATGGTCCACTCGTCACACCACCAAATGGCGCTTGGGGAACTTACACACACCCCAATATATCAGTTTCACAGTCTCAAAGAGTTAACTAGATCTCTGGAATCCACACAGAAATAATTAATTTATGGATGTTATTTGTTTATTTTTTGTTGTTGCTTTCAGTGATAAATTGGTAATCACATTCTTAGATTTTTATTGTAAATTAGAAGTTTGGTTTGTAGTTTGATTTACTGAGGTGATAATGTTTCAATTGTAAACTGCAAGTTTAGTTTGTAATTTGATACTGGGGTGCTAAGGTTTCAGTTGTAAGCTACACGTTTGGACAGCTTTCAATGTGAAACATTTGTATAGATGATTAGTCAGTTACCACATAAACAAGCAGATCTCTTTCAAACCCTTTTACACATTTACTTTTTAGTTGACTATTGTCTGCATTATATATACTACCTTGTTGTTAAAAGACTGTCCAATGTAAGCACACGAATGTAGTTTACCGCCCAATGATGATATGTGAATATATTCCAACAAAAGAAATGTGGGTATTGTCCGCAGTCAGTTGAATTTCTACATAAGTAGACCTGTGAGTCTAGCTAGGCTTCTGTGAATATGTGAATATAGTCCAAATATGAATGTGAATATAGTCAAAAGTAGAATGTGAATAAAGTAGTCATATAGAATGTGTGTGTGTGTGTGTGTATATATATATATATATATACATACTCACACACAAACGCGCGCACACACACACACTCACAGAGAGAGTAAGAAAGTAAGAGAGAGAGAGAGGGTAAGAGAGTATATGAATATAGTCCATATAGAGTTGGAGTATTGTCCAATGAAAGAAAGTAAATATTGTTCTAGCTGTAGGATGGGACTATAGAATGTGAACATAGTCCAGCTTTTGAATGTGAACATCGTCCAATTATAGAATGTGAACATAGTCCAGCTATAGAATGTGAACATAGTCCAGCTATTGAATGTGAACAGTCTAGCTATTGAATGTGAACAGTCCAGCTATTGAATGTGAATATGGTCCAGCTATTGAATGTGAACATAGTTCAGCTATTGAATTTGAACATAGTGCAATTATAGAATGTGAACATAGCAAATGGCCAGAACAGCAAAACAGCAATGGTGGGAGACATTTATGGAAGAGGTGGCAGCGGATAGAGCTCTGCATAAATTCTGGAAATTACTTAGAGAAATGAACCGAAAGATGGACACAATATCCAGTGTGTGCATGAGAGATGAGTTGCGACAGGTGCTGACTACTGACAAACAAGGGAAGAGCCTTTTTTGACAGGTACCTTCAGCAGACTCATCAAGACAATATCATTTAACACAATGCACTGCTGACAAATCTAGGAACAATGGAGTAGCATGACCTGATTAGTGTTAAGAAGGTCAGACACTCCATAAAGAGAGCCTTGCACAGGGCACTGGGCTTGATGGAATACGATACTACCTGCTGAAAGACTGGGGATGATGAGCTCGCAAAGATTACAAATAATTTTAATGGGAGTCTTAAGGCAGGCCATGTACCACAGGAATGACTACACAGCTATCTTATCCCCCTAGCGAAACCAGGTAAAGATGCTACTGATATAAAAGGCTACCGCATTATCACATTACAGAATGTGTATGGTAACGTGCTGGAGAGAATCATTGCTAGACGAGTTGCCAGTCAGCTAGAAAAACATAGGTCAATTTCCAGACACTCTAAATGCATACAGACCTGGCAGAGACATGGCCACCAATGCAGCTGTCTTGACATACGACTTATATGAGGGCTTCCAGACAAAAGAGTAAACTGTTGTCGCGATGATCGACCTGGAAGATGCTTACAATAGGGTCAACTACGGCAAACTAATCGACCTATTAGTAGACCTCAAAATTGACCTCTGGATCGTCCGTTGGATTGCAGCGGTCGTTATGTCAAGAAGAGTTGCTCTAAAGTACCGTTCCTGGATGTCAGAGATCAGTACCATAGCGCCTGGACTGATTCAAGGCTCTCCTCTGTCTCCTGTACGTTTTACTGTGTACACTTGCAAAATTGAACAGATCGAGGAGACTGGGCCTGGTAGGACTCTCACATATACGGATGACATCCTACTATACAATCAGGGCAAAGACAGGACTGAAATTGTTGCAGGTGTGCGGAGCAAGCTGGGGAAACTATCTGAATGGTGCACCGACTACAACGCCAAAATTAATCCATCTAAGGCCAAGATTGTCTGGCTTTCCCTAAACAGTAGGTTGGTCTCGGATACACTACCAGATCCACTTGCATGGGCATCATCATTGAGAGAGGACTTGACATAAAATACCTGGGTATCACATTTGACAGAAGTCTGTCTTTCAATAAACATGTTGACGATGTGATTCTGAAAGCAAAGACGGGTGTCAATGCAATCAAGTCATGGTGGTCACAGACATGCAACAATGGAATCTCTTCCTATTGATGCAAGCACTGGTTTTGTCTGTCCTGGACTATGATCTTGGGTTACTCACGCTATCGCAGACACAGGTAGATAGATTGGAGAGTCCAGAACAAGGCCATGAAAGCAGTTATAGGATGCACTAGAGATACTCCCACTGCCTGGAACATGCAGGCATCTGGGGCAACGAAAGAGCTGATGCAGTGGAAGGACACACTGTGGAGAACAACGTGTTGATGACGAGAGACAGGGTTGAGTTGATGAGGGCAGTCATGGACAGTCTACAGAATGATGAATAGACAGAGGGTTGCGAAAATATAAATGTGCAAAAGATGATAGATTTGGGAGTGTTTTAAGGGAGATGGGAGAATGTATTCTGTCTGGAAAGATCCAGAGAACACGAAATCAATACCTGACTGGGACTCTTAAGTATAAATATGCTAGGCTGGCTGCTTAGACGGACATCAGAGCACTTATGGGAATGTCCCCTGTGTGATGATGTTGGTTCCTAGAATCCAAAATCAAGATTGTGAACATAGTCCAACTGTAGATAGCAAAAATAGTGCAATTATAGAATATGAACGTAGTCCAACTATAGAATGTGAACACAGTCCAACTTTAAAACGTGAACAAAGTCCAACTATAGAATATAACACTATCCAACTGTAGAATGTGAACATAGTCCAACTATAGAATGTGATTATAGTCCAACTGTAGATAGTGAACATAGTCCAACTGGAGAATGTGAAAATAGTCTTAACTATAGAATGTTATCATAACCCAATTGTAGAATGTGAACATAGTCCAACTGGAAAGTAAAAAAAAGTCCCAACTGTAGAATGTGATCATAGTCCAACTGCAGAATGTGAACATAGTCCAATTGTAGAATATGATCATAGCCTAATTAGAGAATGTGAACATTTTTGAACTGTAGACAGTAAAAAGTAGTCTAATTGTGGAATGTGAACATAGTCCAGATATAGAATGTCACCATAATACAACTGTAGAAAGTAAAAATAGTTCAAAATAAAAATGTGAACATAGTTCAACTGTAGAATGTGAACATAGCTGAATTGAAGAATGTTAACATAGTTCAACTGTAGAATGTGAACATAGTCCAACTGTAGAATATTAACATAGTCCAACTGTAGAATATTAACATAGTCCAACTGTAGAATGTGAACTTTGTGCGACTGTAGAATGTGAACATAGTTCAACTGTAGAATGTGAACATAGTCCAACTGAAGAATGTGAACATAGTTCAACTGTAGAATGTGAACATAGTCCAACTGTAGAATATTAACATAGTCCAACTGTAGAATGTGAACATAGTTCAACTGTAGAATATTAACATAGTCCAACTGTAGAATGTGAACTTTGTGCGACTGTAGAATGTGAACATAGTTCAACTGTAGAATGTGAACATAGTCCAACTGAAGAATGTGAACATAGTTCAACTGTAGAATGTGAACATAGCTCAATTAAAGAATGTTAACATAGTTCAACTGTAGAATGTGAACATAGTCCAACTGTAGAATATTAACATAGTCCAACTGTAGAATGTGAACTTTGTGCGACTGTAGAATGTGAACATAGTTCAACTGTAGAATGTGAACATAGTCCAACTGAAGAATGTGAACATAGTTCAACTGTAGAATGTGAACATAGTCCAACTGTAGAATATTAACATAGTCCAACTGTAGAATGTGAACATAGTTCAACTGTAGAAACGGAACATAGTCCAAATATAGAATGTGAACATAGTCCAACTGTAGAATGTGAACATAGTCCAATTGTAGAATGTAAACCTAGTCCAACTGTAGAATGTGAAAATAGTGCAACTATAGAATGTAAACATAGTCCAACTGTAGAATGTGAACATAGTTCAACTGTAGAATGTGACCATAGTCCAACTGTAAAATGTGAACATAGTCCAACTGTAGAATGTGAACATAGTCTAACTGTAGAATGTGAACATAGTCCAATTTTAGAAAATGACCATAGTTCAACTGTAGAATCTGAACATAGTCGAACCGTAGACAGTAAAAAGCAGTGCAATTGTAGAATGAGAGCAAAGTCCAACTGTAAAATATGACCATAGTCTAACTGTAGAATGTGAACATAGTCCAACTGTACAATGGGAACATAGTCCAACTACAGAATGTGAACATAGTCCATTTGTAGAATATGATCATAGCCTAATTATAGAATGTGATCATAGTCAAACTGTAGACAGTAAAAAGCAGTCTAATTGTAGAATGTGAACATAGTCCAAATATAGAATGTAAAAATAGTCCAACTGTAGAAAGTAAAAATAGTTCAATTGTAGAATGTGAACATTGTGCAACTGTAGAATGTAAACATAGTACAACCGTAGAATGTAAACATAATCCAACTGTACAATGTGAACCTAGTCCAATTGAAGAATGTGAACATAGTTCAAATATAGAATGTGAACATATTTCAACTGTAGAAAGTAAAAATAGCTCAATTGTAGAATGTTAACATAGTCCAACTGTAGAATGTGACCATAGTCCAACTAAAGAATGTGAACACAGTTCAACTGTAGAATGTAAACATAGTCCAACTGTAGAATGTGAACATAGTGCAACTGTAGAATGTGAACATAGTCCAACTGTAGAATGTGAACGTAGTCAAACTGTAGAATATCAACACAGTCCAATTGTAGGATGTAAATGAAGTTCAACTATAGAATGTGAATGTAGTTCAACTACAGAATGGGAACATAGTCCAACTGTAGAATGTGAACATACTTCAACTATAAAATCTGAACATAGTCCAACTGTAGAATATGAACATAGTTCAACTGTAGAATGTGAACATAGTTCAACTGTAGAATGTGAACATAGTTTAACTGTAGCATGTGAACATAGTCCAACTGTAGAATGTGAACATAGTCCAACTGTAGAATGTGAACATAGTTCAACTGTAGAATGTGAACATAGTCCAACTGTAGAATGTGAACATAGTTCAACTGTAGAATGTGAACATAGTCAAACTGTAGAATATTAACATAGTCCAACTGAAGAATGTGAACATAGTCCAACTGTAGAATGTGAATATGCTTCAATTGTAGAATCTGAACCTAGTCCAACTGTAGACAGCAAAAACAGTCCAAATGTAGTATTTGAACCTAGCCCAACTGTAGAATGAAAAAACAGTCTATTTGTAGTATTTGAAACTAATTTAACTGTAGAATATTACCATAGTCCAACTGTAGAATGTGAACATAGTCCATCTGTAAAATGTGAACCTAGTGCAATTGAAGAATGTGAACATAGCTCAACTGTAGAATGTAAACATAGTCCAACTGTAGAAAGTGAACTTAGTTCAACTGTACAATGTGAACATAGTTCAACTGTGAATGTAAACATTGTGCAACTGTAGGATGTGAACATAGTACAATTGTAGAATGTTAACATAGTTCAACTGTAGAATGTGAATATAGTCCAATTGTAGAATGTGAACCTAGTCCAACTGTAGAATGTGAACATAGTGCAACTGTAGAATGTAAACATAGTCCAACTGTAGAATCTGAACATAGTCCAACTGTAGAATGCGAACAAAGTCCAACTGTAGAATGGGAACATAGTCCAACTGAAGAATGTGAACATAGTTCAACTGTAGAATGGGAACATAGTCCAACTGTAGAATGTGAACATACTTCAACTGTAGAATCTGAACCTAGTCCAACTGTAGACAGTAAAAACAGTCCAAATGTAGTATTTGAACCTAGCCCAACTGTAGAAAGAAAAAACAGTCCAATTGTAGTATTTGAAACTAATCCAACTGTACAATGTAATTATAGTCCAATTGTAGAATGTAAACATAGTTCAACTGTAGAAAGTGAACATAGTCCAACTGTAGAATGTGAACATAGTCCAAATGTACAATGTGCAACTGTAGAATGTAAACATAGTCCAACTGTAGAATATGAACCTAGTCCAATTGAAGAATGTGAACATAGTTCAAATATAGAATGTGAACATATTTCAACTGTAGAAAGTAAAAATAGTTCAATTGTAGAATGTTAACATAGTCCAACTGTAGAATGTGAACGTAGTTCAACTGTGGAATGTGAATGTAGTTCAACTGTAGAATGTGAACATAGTGCAACTGAAGAATGTGAAACTAGTATAACTGTAGAATGTAAACATAGTCCAACTGAAGAATGTGAACATAGTCCAACTGTAGAATGTGAACATGCCTCAACTGTACAATGTGAACATAGTCCAACTGTACAATGTGATCATTGTGCAACTGTAGAATGTAAACATAGTCCAACTGTAGAATATTAACATAGTCCAACTTTAGAATATGAACATAGATTAACTGTAGAATGTGAACATAGCTCAACTGTAGAATGTGAACATAGTCCAACTGTAGAATGTGAACATAGTCTAACTGTAGAATGTGAACATAGTTCAACTGTAGAATGTGAACATAGTCCAACTGTAGAATGTGAACATAGTCCAACTGAAGCATGTGAACACAGTTCAACTGTAGAATGTAAACATAGTCCAACTGTAGAATCAGAACATAGTCCAACTGTAGAATGTAAATATAGTTCAACTGTAGAATGTAACCATAGTCCAACTGCAGAATGTGAACGTACTTGAACTGTAGAATGTGAACATAGTTCAACTGTAGAATGGGAACATAGTCCAAATATAGAATGTGAACATAGTGCAACTGTAGAATGTGAACATAGTCTAACTGTAGAATGTGATCATAGTCCAATTTTAGAATGTGAACATAGTCCTACTGTAGAATGTGAACATAGTGCAACTGTAGAATGTGAACATAGTCCAACTGTAGAATGTGAACGTAGTCAAACTGTAGAATATCAACACAGTCCAACTGTAGGATGTAAATGTAGTTCAACTATAGAATGTGAATGTAGTTCAACTATAGAATGGGAACATAGTCCAACTGTAGAATGTGAACATACTTCAACTATAAAATCTGAACATAGTCCAACTGTAGAATATGAACATAGTTCAACTGTAGAATGTGAACATAGTTTAACTGTAGCATGCGAACATAGTTCAACTGTAGAATGTGAACATAGTTTAACTGTAGAATGTGAACATAGTCAAACTGTAGAATATTAACATAGTCCAACTGTAGAATATAAACATAGTGCAAATGTAGAATGTGAACATAGTTCAACTGTAGAATGTGACCATAGTCCAACTGTAGAATGTGAACATAGTCCAACTGTAGAATGTGAACATAGCCTAACTGTAGAATGTGAACATAGTCCAATTTTAGAATATGACCATAGTTCAACTGTAGAATGTGAACATAGTTGAACCGTAGACAGTAAAAAGCAGTGCAAATGTAGAATGAGAACAAAGTCCAACTGTAGAATATGACCATAGTCCAACTGTAGAATGTGAACATAGTCCAACTGTAGAATTTGAACCTAGTCCAATTGAAGAATGTGAACATAGTTCAAATATAGAATGTGAACATATTTCAACTGTAGAAAGTAAAAATATTTCGATTGTAGAATGTTAACATATTCCAACTGTAGAATGTGAACGTAGTTCAACTGTAGAATGTGAACATAGTGCAACTGAAGAATATGAAACTAGTATAACTGTAGAATGTAAACATAGCCCAACTGAAGAATGTGAACATAGTCCAACTGTAGAATGTGAATATGCTTCAACTGTAGAATCTGAACCTAGTCCAACTGTATACAGTAAAAACAGTCCAAATGTAGTATTTGAACCTAGCCCAACTGTAGAATGAAAAAACAGTCTATTTGTAGTATTTGAAACTAATTTAACTGTAGAATATTACCATAGTCCAACTGTAGAATGTGAACATAGTCCATCTGTAAAATGTGAACCTAGTGCAATTGAAGAATGTGAACATAGCTCAACTGTAGAATGTGAACATAGTCCAACTGTAGAATGTGAACATAGTCCAACTGTACAATGTGATCATTGTGCAACTGTAGAATGTAAACATAGTCCAACTGTAGAATATTAACATTGTCCAACTGTAGAATGTGAACATAGTTTAACTGTAGAATGTGAACATAGATTGGGTGGATCTGGAAAAGGCATTTGACAAAGTCTGGAAAGATGGACTTAGAGTCAAGCTAAGAAGAAGTGATGTCTGTGGGAAGATGTACAAGTGGATCAACCACTACCTCAAACAAAGAACGGCCAGAGTCCAAGTACAAGGGCAGATGAGCAAAAAGGTGACACTCGAGCAGGGAGTACCCCAAGGGGGAGTATTGTCACCCACACTCTTCCTGGTATATATAAACGATATTACAGAGAATATACCAAGAAGAGTCCATAGCTCAATGTTTGCAGACGATCTGGCTATGTGGACCTCTGAAAAGAATCTCACCATAGCAAGAAATCGGATGCAGACGGCCCTAACATCGCTGGAAGAGTGGGCGAACTCATGGCTGGTCAAAATAAACGAGGAGAAAACAACATGCACAATATTCTCGCTTTCATTAAAACCCCAAAGTACCAAATTATGTCTAAATGGCAAAATCCTGCAGCCAAACGACAACCCAACCTATCTGGGAGTCACATTTGATCGGCGCATGACATGGAAAAGTCAGATTGAGAGAAACCGAATGAAAGCCAGAGAAAGAATGGCAATCATGAGGAAACTTGCTGGCACAAGCTGGGGAGCAGACGAAGGCATACTAAAGAAACTGTACACTGGAAGAGTGAGACCAGTTCTCGAGTATGGCATTGCGGCATGGACAACCGCAGCGAAGGCGAACTTCGATAAAGTTAACAAACTTCAAAACCAAGCCATGAGAATTATAACAGGTGGCATGAAGTCAACGCCAATTGTAGAACTTGAAAAGATTACAAAACTGCAATCCATGACCGATAGAAGAGACTGCAGAGCCCAGCTGCAGTCAGAGAAACTCCGAAGACTGACGGACCATCCAATGTACCAGAGACTAAACAATTTGGGAAATGGGAAACTAAAGCGGAGAAACTTTGCAGAAATAGCCAAAGCAAAGATGCACGCAGATCCCATAAACACACTAACAACACCAAAACCCATCACTACTGTACGAAAACCTACCTGGAGGCAGGATATATTTCCAGAGGTGGTAGAAAATATACCAGGTATTGCAAACAAAAACTGCCAGACTGAAAAAGAAAGGAGAGACACTACCCTAAGCTTCATAACGAAAAGCTACCCAAGCATGGACTGGACCCATGCATACACCGACGGTTCTGTAACAAACACTACACAGAACGGAGGGGCAGGAGCATTCCTGAACCTACCAAATGGCAGAAAAATAACACTGTCATTCGCTACTGGTAAGTACACAAGCAATTTCAGAGCGGAGGCAGAGGCACTGAGGGCGGCAGTGGAAGAAATGGTGACACACAGTGAAAATGAGAGCCATATAGTCCTGCTGACAGATGCTCTCGCCGTAGTCACAGCGCTAAAAAGCCAGAAAAACACTGAGCTTAATGACTTAAGAGCAGCACTCTGCAAACTGTGCCAGCAGTCCGCACCAAAAAGGGTAGTGGTACAGTGGGTTCCGTCACACTGCAACATCCAAGGCAACGAGGAGGCAGACAGACTGGCAAAAGAAGGTGCAAGACTACCACAAACAGATACCAGTATGACGTACGAAGAGTCAAAACGGCTTATCAAAGCCAGATACATGACCAAATGGGAAACCGAACATACTGGTTACACCAAAAACGATGCCTATTACCAGTTGAACCGAAGAGAGCAGGTCGTTGTCTTCAGACTTCGCACTGGCCACAACAGACTGAGGTACCACCTATTCAACAAATTGAAGATAGGGTGTACCAACAAATGCCCGTGCGGTACTGGTAAAATGACCACTGAACATCTGCTGCAGAACTGCCCGACATACGAGGATCAGAGAGAGCAGATGTGGCCATTACCAGTGGAACTGCAAGACAAGCTCTATGGCAGTGGCGAGAGCCTCAAGATGGCCGCCGCTTTTTTCGAAAAAATAATGGTTACTGTCTGACTGTGTACGCAGAAGAAGAAGAAGAAGAAGAACCTAGCCCAACTGTACAATGTGATCATAGTCCAATTGTAGAAAGTGAACATAGTTCAACTGTAGAATGTGAACATAGTCCAACTGTAGAATATTAACATAGTCCAACTGTAGAATGTGAACTTAGTTCAACTGTAGAATGTGAACATAGTTCAACTGTAGAATGTGAACATAGTCCAACTGAAGAATGTGAACATAGTTCAACTGTAGAATGTGAACATAGTCCAACTGTAGAATATTAACATAGTCCAACTGTAGAATGTGAACATAGTTCAACTGTAGAAACGGAACATAGTCCAAATATAGAATGTGAACATAGTCCAACTGTAGAATGTGAACCTAGTCCAACTGTAGAATGTAAACATAGTCCAACTGTAGAATGTGAACATAGTTCAACTGTAGAATGTGACCATAGTCCAACTGTAAAATGTGAACATAGTCCAACTGTAGAATGTGAACATAGTCTAACTGTAGAATGTGAACATAGTCCAATTTTAGAAAATGACCATAGTTCAACTGTAGAATCTGAACATAGTCGAACCGTAGACAGTAAAAAGCAGTGCAATTGTAGAATGAGAACAAAGTCCAACTGTAGAATATGACCATAGTCTAACTGTAGAATGTGAACATAGTCCAACTGTACAATGGGAACATAGTCCAACTACAGAATGTGAACATAGTCCATTTGTAGAATATGATCATAGCCTAATTATAGAATGTGATCATAGTTAAACTGTAGACAGTAAAAAGCAGTCTAATTGTAGAATGTGAACATAGTTCAACTGTAGAATATTAACATAGTCCAACTGTAGAATATAAACATAGTCCAAATGTAGAATGTGAACATAGTTCAACTGTAGAATGTGACCATAGTCCAACTGTAGAATGTGAACATAGTCCAACTGTAGAATGTGAACATAGCCTAACTGTAGAATGTGAACATAGTCCAATTTTAGAATATGACCATAGTTCAACTGTAGAATGTGAACATAGTTGAACCGTTGACAGTAAAAAGCAGTGCAAATGTAGAATGAGAACAAAGTCCAACTGTAGAATATGACCATAGTCCAACTGTAGAATGTGAACATAGTCCAACTGTAGAATTTGAACCTAGTCCAATTGAAGAATGTGAACATAGTTCAAATATAGAATGTGAACATATTTCAACTGTAGAAAGTAAAAATATTTCGATTGTAGAATGTTAACATATTCCAACTGTAGAATGTGAACGTAGTTCAACTGTAGAATGTGAACATAGTGCAACTGAAGAATATGAAACTAGTATAACTGTAGAATGTAAACATAGCCCAACTGAAGAATGTGAACATAGTCCAACTGTAGAATGTGAATATGCTTCAACTGTAGAATCTGAACCTAGTCCAACTGTAGACAGTAAAAACAGTCCAAATGTAGTATTTGAACCTAGCCCAACTGTAGAATGAAAAAACAGTCTATTTGTAGTATTTGAAACTAATTTAACTGTAGAATATTACCATAGTCCAACTGTAGAATGTGAACATAGTCCATCTGTAAAATGTGAACCTAGTGCAATTGAAGAATGTGAACATAGCTCAACTGTAGAATGTGAACATAGTCCAACTGTAGAATGTGAACATAGTCCAACTGTACAATGTGATCATTGTGCAACTGTAGAATGTAAACATAGTCCAACTGTAGAATATTAACATTGTCCAACTGTAGAATGTGAACATAGTTTAACTGTAGAATGTAAACATAGTCCAAGTGTAGAATGTGAACATAGTCCAACTGTAAAATGTGAACATAGTCCAACTGAAGAATGTGAACACAGTTCAACTGTAGAATGTAAATATAGTCCAACTGTAGAATATTAACATTGTCCAACTGTAGAATGTGAACATAGTCCAACTGTAGAATGTGAACATAGTTCAACTGTAGAATGTGAACATAGTCCAACTGTAGAATATTAACATAGTCCAACTGTAGAATGTGAACTTAGTTCAACTGTAGAATGTGAACATAGTTCAACTGTAGAATGTGAACATAGTCCAACTGAAGAATGTGAACATAGTTCAACTGTAGAATGTGAACATAGTCCAACTGTAGAATATTAACATAGTCCAACTGTAGAATGTGAACATAGTTCAACTTTAGAAACGGAACATAGTCCAAATATAGAATGTGAACATAGTCCAATTGTAGAATGTGAACCTAGTCCAACTGTAGAATGTGAAAATAGGGCAACTATAGAATGTAAACATAGTCCAACTGTAGAATGTGAACATAGTTCAACTGTAGAATGTGACCATAGTCCAACTGTAGAATGTGAACATAGTCCAACTGTAGAATGTGAACATAGTCTAACTGTAGAATGTGAACATAGTCCAATTTTAGAAAATGACCATAGTTCAACTGTAGAATCTGAACATAGTCGAACCGTAGACAGTAAAAAGCAGTGCAATTGTAGAATGAGAACAAAGTCCAACTGTAAAATATGACCATAGTCTAACTGTAGAATGTGAACATAGTCCAACTGTACAATGGGAACATAGTCCAACTACAGAATGTGAACATAGTCCATTTGTAGAATATGATCATAGCCTAATTATAGAATGTGATCATAGTCAAACTGTAGACAGTAAAAAGCAGTCTAATTGTAGAATGTGAACATAGTCCAAATATAGAATGTAAAAATAGTCCAACTGTAGAAAGTAAAAATAGTTCAATTGTAGAATGTGAACATTGTGCAACTGTAGAATGTAAACATAGTACAACTGTAGAATGTAAACATAGTCCAACTGTACAATGTGAACCTAGTCCAATTGAAGAATATGAACATAGTTCAAATATAGAATGTGAACATATTTCAACTGTAGAAAGTAAAAATAGCTCAATTGTAGAATGTTAACATAGTCCAACTGTAGAATGTGACCATAGTCCAACTAAAGAATGTGAACACAGTTCAACTGTAGAATGTAAACATAGTCCAACTGTAGAATGTGAACATAGTCATACTGTAGAATGTGAACATAGTGCAACTGTAGAATGTGAACATAGTCCAACTGTAGAATGTGAACGTAGTCAAACTGTAGAATATCAAAACAGTCCAACTGTAGGATGTAAATGTAGTTCGACTATAGAATGTGAATGTAGTTCAACTATAGAATGTGAACATAGCCTAACTGTAGAATGTGAACATAGTCCAATTTTAGAATATGACCATAGTTCAACTGTAGAATGTGAACATAGTTAAACAGTAGACAGTAAAAAGCAGTGCAATTGTAGAATGAGAACAAAGTCCAACTGTAGAATATGACCATAGTCCATCTGTAGAATGTGAACATAGTCCAACTGTAGAATTTGAACCTAGTCCAATTGAAGAATGTGAACATAGTTCAAATATAGAATGTGAACATATTTCAACTGTAGAAAGTAAAAATATTTCGATTGTAGAATGTTAACATAGTCCAACTGTAGAATGTGAACGTAGTTCAACTGTAGAATGTGAACATAGTGCAACTGAAGAATATGAAACTAGTATAACTGTAGAATGTAAACATAGCCCAATTGAAGAATGTGAACGTAGTCCAACTGTAGAATGTGAATATGCTTCAACTGTAGAATCTGAACCTAGTCCAACTGTAGACAGTAAAAACAGTCCAAATGTAGTATTTGAACCTAGCCCAACTGTAGAATGAAAAAACAGTCTATTTGTAGTATTTGAAACTAATTTAACTGTAGAATATTACCATAGTCCAACTGTAGAATGTGAACATAGTCCATCTGTAAAATGTGAACCTAGTGCAATTGAAGAATGTGAACATAGCTCAACTGTAGAATGTGAACATAGTCCAACTGTAGAATGTGAACATAGTCCAACTGTACAATGTGATCATTGTGCAACTGTAGAATGTAAACATAGTCCAACTGTAGAATATTAACATTGTCCAACTGTAGAATGTGAACATAGTTTAACTGTAGAATGTGAACATAGATTGGGTGGATCTGGAAAAGGCATTTGACAAAGTCTGGAAAGATGGACTTAGAGTCAAGCTAAGAAGAAGTGATGTCTGTGGGAAGATGTACAAGTGGATCAACCACTACCTCAAACAAAGAACGGCCAGAGTCCAAGTACAAGGGCAGATGAGCAAAAAGGTGACACTCGAGCAGGGAGTACCCCAAGGGGGAGTATTGTCACCCACACTCTTCCTGGTATATATAAACGATATTACAGAGAATATACCAAGAAGAGTCCATAGCTCAATGTTTGCAGACGATCTGGCTATGTGGACCTCTGAAAAGAATCTCACCATAGCAAGAAATCGGATGCAGACGGCCCTAACATCGCTGGAAGAGTGGGCGAACTCATGGCTGGTCAAAATAAACGAGGAGAAAACAACATGCACAATATTCTCGCTTTCATTAAAACCCCAAAGTACCAAATTATGTCTAAATGGCAAAATCCTGCAGCCAAACGACAACCCAACCTATCTGGGAGTCACATTTGATCGGCGCATGACATGGAAAAGTCAGATTGAGAGAAACCGAATGAAAGCCAGAGAAAGAATGGCAATCATGAGGAAACTTGCTGGCACAAGCTGGGGAGCAGACGAAGGCATACTAAAGAAACTGTACACTGGAAGAGTGAGACCAGTTCTCGAGTATGGCATTGCGGCATGGACAACCGCAGCGAAGGCGAACTTCGATAAAGTTAACAAACTTCAAAACCAAGCCATGAGAATTATAACAGGTGGCATGAAGTCAACGCCAATTGTAGAACTTGAAAAGATTACAAAACTGCAATCCATGACCGATAGAAGAGACTGCAGAGCCCAGCTGCAGTCAGAGAAACTCCGAAGACTGACGGACCATCCAATGTACCAGAGACTAAACAATTTGGGAAATGGGAAACTAAAGCGGAGAAACTTTGCAGAAATAGCCAAAGCAAAGATGCACGCAGATCCCATAAACACACTAACAACACCAAAACCCATCACTACTGTACGAAAACCTACCTGGAGGCAGGATATATTTCCAGAGGTGGTAGAAAATATACCAGGTATTGCAAACAAAAACTGCCAGACTGAAAAAGAAAGGAGAGACACTACCCTAAGCTTCATAACGAAAAGCTACCCAAGCATGGACTGGACCCATGCATACACCGACGGTTCTGTAACAAACACTACACAGAACGGAGGGGCAGGAGCATTCCTGAACCTACCAAATGGCAGAAAAATAACACTGTCATTCGCTACTGGTAAGTACACAAGCAATTTCAGAGCGGAGGCAGAGGCACTGAGGGCGGCAGTGGAAGAAATGGTGACACACAGTGAAAATGAGAGCCATATAGTCCTGCTGACAGATGCTCTCGCCGTAGTCACAGCGCTAAAAAGCCAGAAAAACACTGAGCTTAATGACTTAAGAGCAGCACTCTGCAAACTGTGCCAGCAGTCCGCACCAAAAAGGGTAGTGGTACAGTGGGTTCCGTCACACTGCAACATCCAAGGCAACGAGGAGGCAGACAGACTGGCAAAAGAAGGTGCAAGACTACCACAAACAGATACCAGTATGACGTACGAAGAGTCAAAACGGCTTATCAAAGCCAGATACATGACCAAATGGGAAACCGAACATACTGGTTACACCAAAAACGATGCCTATTACCAGTTGAACCGAAGAGAGCAGGTCGTTGTCTTCAGACTTCGCACTGGCCACAACAGACTGAGGTACCACCTATTCAACAAATTGAAGATAGGGTGTACCAACAAATGCCCGTGCGGTACTGGTAAAATGACCACTGAACATCTGCTGCAGAACTGCCCGACATACGAGGATCAGAGAGAGCAGATGTGGCCATTACCAGTGGAACTGCAAGACAAGCTCTATGGCAGTGGCGAGAGCCTCAAGATGGCCGCCGCTTTTTTCGAAAAAATAATGGTTACTGTCTGACTGTGTACGCAGAAGAAGAAGAAGAAGAAGAACCTAGCCCAACTGTACAATGTGATCATAGTCCAATTGTAGAATGTGAACATAGTTAAACAGTAGACAGTAAAAAGCAGTGCAATTGTAGAATGAGAACAAAGTCCAACTGTAGAATATGACCATAGTCCATCTGTAGAATGTGAACATAGTCCAACTGTAGAATTTGAACCTAGTCCAATTGAAGAATGTGAACATAGTTCAAATATAGAATGTGAACATATTTCAACTGTAGAAAGTAAAAATATTTCGATTGTAGAATGTTAACATAGTCCAACTGTAGAATGTGAACGTAGTTCAACTGTAGAATGTGAACATAGTGCAACTGAAGAATATGAAACTAGTATAACTGTAGAATGTAAACATAGCCCAATTGAAGAATGTGAACGTAGTCCAACTGTAGAATGTGAATATGCTTCAACTGTAGAATCTGAACCTAGTCCAACTGTAGACAGTAAAAACAGTCCAAATGTAGTATTTGAACCTAGCCCAACTGTAGAATGAAAAAACAGTCTATTTGTAGTATTTGAAACTAATTTAACTGTAGAATATTACCATAGTCTAACTGTAGAATGTGAACATAGTCCATCTGTAAAATGTGAACCTAGTGCAATTGAAGAATGTGAACATAGCTCAACTGTAGAATGTAAACATAGTCCAACTGTAGAATGTGAACATAGTCCAACTGTACAATGTGATCATTGTGCAACTGTAGAATGTAAACATAGTCCAACTGTAGAATATTAACATTGTCCAACTGTAGAATGTGAACATAGTTTAACTGTAGAATGTGAACATAGTCCAAGTGTAGAATGTGAACATAGTCCAACTGTACAATGTGAACACAGTTCAACTGTAGAATGTAAATATAGTCCAACTGTAGAATGTAAACATAGTCCAACTGTAGAATGTGAACATAGTCCTACTGTAGAATGTAAACATAGTCAAACGGAAGAATGTGAACCTATTATAACTGTAGAATGTAAACATAGTCCAACTGTAGAATGTGAACATAGCTCAACTGTAGAATGTAAACATAGTCCAACTGTAGAATGTAAACATAGTCCTACTGTAGAATGTGAACATAGTGCAACTGTAGAATGTGAACATAGTCCAACTGTAGAATGTGAACATAGTCCATCTGTAAAATGTGAACCTAGTGCAATTGAAGAATGTAAACATAGTCCAACTGTAGAATATTAACATTGTCCAACTGTAGAATGTGAACATAGTTTAACTGTAGAATGTGAACATAGTCCAAGTGTAGAATGTGAACATAGTCCAACTGTCCAATGTGAACACAGTTCAACTGTAGAATGTAAATATAGTCCAACTGTAGAATGTAAACATAGTCCAACTGTAGAATGTGAACATAGTCCTACTGTAGAATGTAAACATAGTCAAACGGAAGAATGTGAACCTATTATAACTGTAGAATGTAAACATAGTCCAACTGTAGAATGTGAACATAGCTCAACTGTAGAATGTGAACATAGTCGAAGTTTAGAATGTTAACATAATCCTACTGTAGAATGTGAACATAGTTCAACTGTAGAATATTAACATAGTCCAACTGTAGAATGTAAATATAGTTCAACTGTAGAATGTAAACATAGTCCAACTGTAGAATTTGAACACAGTCCAACTGTAGAATGTGAACATAGTCCAACTGTAGAATGTGAATATAGTTCAACTGTAGAATGTGACCATAGTCCAACTGTAGAATGTGAACGTACTTCAACTGTAGAATCTTAACCTAGTCCAACTGTAGACAGTAAAAACAGCCCAATTATAGTATTTGAACCTAGACCAACTGTACAATGTGATCATAGTCCAATTGTAGAAAGTGAACAAAGTTCAACTGTAGAATGTGAACATAGTCCAACTGTAGAATATGAACATAGTTCAACTGTAGAATGTGAACATAGTCCAACTGAAGAATGTGAACATAGTTCAACTGTAGAATGTGAACATAGTCCAACTGTAGAATATTAACATAGTCCAACTGTAGAATGTGAACATAGTTCAACTGTAGAAACGGAACATAGTCCAAATATAGAATGTGAACATAGTCCAACTGTAGAATGTGAACCTAGTCCAACTGTAGAATGTGAACATAGTCTAACTGTAGAATGTGAACATAGTCCAATTTTAGAAAATGACCATAGTTCAACTGTAGAATCTGAACATAGTCGAACCGTAGACAGTAAAAAGCAGTGCAATTGTAGAATGAGAACAAAGTACAACTGTAAAATATGACCATAGTCTAACTGTAGAATGTGAACATAGTCCAACTGTACAATGGGAACATAGTCCAACTACAGAATGTGAACATAGTCCATTTGTAGAATATGATCATAGCCTAATTATAGAATGTGATCATAGTCAAACTGTAGACAGTAAAAAGCAGTCTAATTGTAGAATGTGAACATAGTCCAAATATAGAATGTAAAAATAGTCCAACTGTAGAAAGTAAAAATAGTTCAATTGTAGAATGTGAACATTGTGCAACTGTAGAATGTAAACATAGTACAACTGTAGAATGGAAACATAGTCCAACTGTAGAATGTGAACCTAGTCCAATTAAAGAATATGAACATAGTTCAAATATAGAATGTGAACATATTTCAACTGTAGAAAGTAAAAATAGCTCAATTGTAGAATGTTAACATAGTCCAACTGTAGAATGTGACCATAGTCCAACTAAAGAATGTGAACACAGTTCAACTGTAGAATGTAAACATAGTCCAACTGTAGAATGTGAACATAGTCCAACTGTACAATGTGATCATTGTGCAACTGTAGAATGTGAACATAGTCCAACTGTACAATGTGATCATTGTGCAACTGTAGAATGTAAACATAGTCCAACTGTAGAATATTAACATTGTCCAACTGTAGAATGTGAACATAGTTTAACTGTAGAATGTGAACATAGTCCAAGTGTAGAATGTGAACATAGTCCAACTGTAAAATGTGAACCTAGTGCAATTGAAGAATGTGAACATAGCTCAACTGTAGAATGTGAACATAGTCCAACTGTAGAATGTGAACATAGTCCAACTGTACAATGTGATCATTGTGCAACTGTAGAATGTAAACATAGTCCAACTGTAGAATATTAACATTGTCCAACTGTAGAATGTGAACATAGTTTAACTGTAGAATGTGAACATAGTCCAAGTGTAGAATGTGAACATAGTCCAACTGTAAAATGTGAACATAGTCCAACTGAAGAATGTGAACACAGTTCAACTGTAGAATGTAAATATAGTCCAACTGTAGAATATTAACATTGTCCAACTGTAGAATGTGAACATAGTCCAACTGTAGAATGTGAACATAGTTCAACTGTAGAATGTGAACATAGTCCAACTGTAGAATATTAACATAGTCCAACTGTAGAATGTGAACTTAGTTCAACTGTAGAATGTGAACATAGTTCAACTGTAGAATGTGAACATAGTCCAACTGAAGAATGTGAACATAGTTCAACTGTAGAATGTGAACATAGTCCAACTGTAGAATATTAACATAGTCCAACTGTAGAATGTGAACATAGTTCAACTTTAGAAACGGAACATAGTCCAAATATAGAATGTGAACATAGTCCAATTGTAGAATGTGAACCTAGTCCAACTGTAGAATGTGAAAATAGTGCAACTATAGAATGTAAACATAGTCCAACTGTAGAATGTGAACATAGTTCAACTGTAGAATGTGACCATAGTCCAACTGTAGAATGTGAACATAGTCCAACTGTAGAATGTGAACATAGTCTAACTGTAGAATGTGAACATAGTCCAATTTTAGAAAATGACCATAGTTCAACTGTAGAATCTGAACATAGTCGAACCGTAGACAGTAAAAAGCAGTGCAATTGTAGAATGAGAACAAAGTCCAACTGTAAAATATGACCATAGTCTAACTGTAGAATGTGAACATAGTCCAACTGTACAATGGGAACATAGTCCAACTACAGAATGTGAACATAGTCCATTTGTAGAATATGATCATAGCCTAATTATAGAATGTGATCATAGTCAAACTGTAGACAGTAAAAAGCAGTCTAATTGTAGAATGTGAACATAGTCCAAATATAGAATGTAAAAATAGTCCAACTGTAGAAAGTAAAAATAGTTCAATTGTAGAATGTGAACATTGTGCAACTGTAGAATGTAAACATAGTACAACTGTAGAATGTAAACATAGTCCAACTGTACAATGTGAACCTAGTCCAATTGAAGAATATGAATATAGTTCAAATATAGAATGTGAACATATTTCAACTGTAGAAAGTAAAAATAGCTCAATTGTAGAATGTTAACATAGTCCAACTGTAGAATGTGACCATAGTCCAACTAAAGAATGTGAACACAGTTCAACTGTAGAATGTAAACATAGTCCAACTGTAGAATGTGAACATAGTGCAACTGTAGAATGTGAACATAGTCCAACTGTAGAATGTGAACGTAGTCAAACTGTAGAATATCAAAACAGTCCAACTGTAGGATGTAAATGTAGTTCGACTATAGAATGTGAATGTAGTTCAACTATAGAATGGGAACATAGTCCAACTGTAGAATATTAACATAGTCCAACTGTAGAATTTAAACATAGTCCAAATGTAGAATGTGAACATAGTTCAACTGTAGAATGTGACCATAGTCCAACTGTAGAATGTGAACATAGTCCAACTGTAGAATGTGAACATAGCCTAACTGTAGAATGTGAATATAGTCCAATTTTAGAATATGACCATAGTTCAACTGTAGAATGTGAACATAGTTGAACAGTAGACAGTAAAAAGCAGTGCAATTGTAGAATGAGAACAAAGTCCAACTGTAGAATATGACCATAGTCCATCTGTAGAATGTGAACATAGTCCAACTGTAGAATTTGAACCTAGTCCAATTGAAGAATGTGAACATAGTTCAAATATAGAATGTGAACATATTTCAACTGTAGAAAGTAAAAATATTTCGATTGTAGAATGTTAACATAGTCTAACTGTAGAATGTGAACATAGTCCAATTTTAGAAAATGACCATAGTTCAACTGTAGAATCTGAACATAGTCGAACCGTAGACAGTAAAAAGCAGTGCAATTGTAGAATGAGAACAAAGTACAACTGTAAAATATGACCATAGTCTAACTGTAGAATGTGAACATAGTCCAACTGTACAATGGGAACATAGTCCAACTACAGAATGTGAACATAGTCCATTTGTAGAATATGATCATAGCCTAATTATAGAATGTGATCATAGTCAAACTGTAGACAGTAAAAAGCAGTCTAATTGTAGAATGTGAACATAGTCCAAATATAGAATGTAAAAATAGTCCAACTGTAGAAAGTAAAAATAGTTCAATTGTAGAATGTGAACATTGTGCAACTGTAGAATGTAAACATAGTACAACTGTAGAATGGAAACATAGTCCAACTGTAGAATGTGAACCTAGTCCAATTAAAGAATATGAACATAGTTCAAATATAGAATGTGAACATATTTCAACTGTAGAAAGTAAAAATAGCTCAATTGTAGAATGTTAACATAGTCCAACTGTAGAATGTGACCATAGTCCAACTAAAGAATGTGAACACAGTTCAACTGTAGAATGTAAACATAGTCCAACTGTAGAATGTGAACATAGTCCAACTGTACAATGTGATCATTGTGCAACTGTAGAATGTGAACATAGTCCAACTGTACAATGTGATCATTGTGCAACTGTAGAATGTAAACATAGTCCAACTGTAGAATATTAACATTGTCCAACTGTAGAATGTGAACATAGTTTAACTGTAGAATGTGAACATAGTCCAAGTGTAGAATGTGAACATAGTCCAACTGTAAAATGTGAACCTAGTGCAATTGAAGAATGTGAACATAGCTCAACTGTAGAATGTGAACATAGTCCAACTGTACAATGTGATCATTGTGCAACTGTAGAATGTAAACATAGTCCAACTGTAGAATATTAACATTGTCCAACTGCAGAATGTGAACATAGTTTAACTGTAGAATGTGAACATAGTCCAAGTGTAGAATGTGAACATAGTCCAACTGTAAAATGTGAACATAGTCCAACTGAAGAATGTGAACACAGTTCAACTGTAGAATGTAAATATAGTCCAACTGTAGAATATTAACATTGTCCAACTGTAGAATGTGAACATAGTCCAACTGTAGAATGTGAACATAGTTCAACTGTAGAATGTGAACATAGTCCAACTGTAGAATATTAACATAGTCCAACTGTAGAATGTGAACTTAGTTCAACTGTAGAATGTGAACATAGTTCAACTGTAGAATGTGAACATAGTCCAACTGAAGAATGTGAACATAGTTCAACTGTAGAATGTGAACATAGTCCAACTGTAGAATATTAACATAGTCCAACTGTAGAATGTGAACATAGTTCAACTTTAGAAACGGAACATAGTCCAAATATAGAATGTGAACATAGTCCAATTGTAGAATGTGAACCTAGTCCAACTGTAGAATGTGAAAATAGTGCAACTATAGAATGTAAACATAGTCCAACTGTAGAATGTGAACATAGTTCAACTGTAGAATGTGACCATAGTCCAACTGTAGAATGTGAACATAGTCCAACTGTAGAATGTGAACATAGTCTAACTGTAGAATGTGAACATAGTCCAATTTTAGAAAATGACCATAGTTCAACTGTAGAATCTGAACATAGTCGAACCGTAGACAGTAAAAAGCAGTGCAATTGTAGAATGAGAACAAAGTCCAACTGTAAAATATGACCATAGTCTAACTGTAGAATGTGAACATAGTCCAACTGTACAATGGGAACATAGTCCAACTACAGAATGTGAACATAGTCCATTTGTAGAATATGATCATAGCCTAATTATAGAATGTGATCATAGTCAAACTGTAGACAGTAAAAAGCAGTCTAATTGTAGAATGTGAACATAGTCCAAATATAGAATGTAAAAATAGTCCAACTGTAGAAAGTAAAAATAGTTCAATTGTAGAATGTGAACATTGTGCAACTGTAGAATGTAAACATAGTACAACTGTAAAATGTAAACATAGTCCAACTGTACAATGTGAACCTAGTCCAATTGAAGAATATGAATATAGTTCAAATATAGAATGTGAACATATTTCAACTGTAGAAAGTAAAAATAGCTCAATTGTAGAATGTTAACATAGTCCAACTGTAGAATGTGACCATAGTCCAACTAAAGAATGTGAACACAGTTCAACTGTAGAATGTAAACATAGTCCAACTGTAGAATGTGAACATAGTGCAACTGTAGAATGTGAACATAGTCCAACTGTAGAATGTGAACGTAGTCAAACTGTAGAATATCAAAACAGTCCAACTGTAGGATGTAAATGTAGTTCGACTATAGAATGTGAATGTAGTTCAACTATAGAATGGGAACATAGTCCAACTGTAGAATATTAACATAGTCCAACTGTAGAATTTAAACATAGTCCAAATGTAGAATGTGAACATAGTTCAACTGTAGAATGTGACCATAGTCCAACTGTAGAATGTGAACATAGTCCAACTGTAGAATGTGAACATAGTCCAATTTTAGAATATGACCATAGTTCAACTGTAGAATGTGAACATAGTTGAACAGTAGACAGTAAAAAGCAGTGCAATTGTAGAATGAGAACAAAGTCCAACTGTAGAATATGACCATAGTCCATCTGTAGAATGTGAACATAGTCCAACTGTAGAATTTGAACCTAGTCCAATTGAAGAATGTGAACATAGTTCAAATATAGAATGTGAACATATTTCAACTGTAGAAAGTAAAAATATTTCGATTGTAGAATGTTAACATAGTCCAACTGTAGAATGTGAACGTAGTTCAACTGTAGAATGTGAACATAGTGCAACTGAAGAATATGAAACTAGCATAACTGTAGAATGTAAACATAGCCCAACTGAAGAATGTGAACATAGTCCAACTGTAGAATGTGAATATGCTTCAACTGTAGAATCTGAACCTAGTCCAACTGTAGACAGCAAAAACAGTCCAAATGTAGTATTTGAACCTAGCCCAACTGTAGAATGAAAAAACAGTCTATTTGTAGTATTTGAAACTAATTTAACTGTAGAATATTACCATAGTCCAACTGTAGAATGTGAACATAGTCCATCTGTAAAATGTGAACCTAGTGCAATTGAAGAATGTGAACATAGCTCAACTGTAGAATGTGAACATAGTCCAACTGTAGAATGTGAACATAGTCCAACTGTACAATGTGATCATTGTGCAACTGTAGAATGTAAACATAGTCCAACTGTAGAATATTAACATTGTCCAACTGTAGAATGTGAACATAGTTTAACTGTAGAATGTGAACATAGTCCAAGTGTAGAATGTGAACATAGTCCAACTGTAAAATGTGAACATAGTCCAACTGAAGAATGTGAACACAGTTCAACTGTAGAATGTAAATATAGTCCAACTGTAGAATATTAACATTGTCCAACTGTAGAATGTGAACATAGTCCAACTGTAGAATGTGAACATAGTTCAACTGTAGAATGTGAACATAGTCCAACTGTAGAATATTAACATAGTCCAACTGTAGAATGTGAACTTAGTTCAACTGTAGAATGTGAACATAGTTCAACTGTAGAATGTGAACATAGTCCAACTGAAGAATGTGAACATAGTTCAACTGTAGAATGTGAACATAGTCCAACTGTAGAATATTAACATAGTCCAACTGTAGAATGTGAACATAGTTCAACTTTAGAAACGGAACATAGTCCAAATATAGAATGTGAACATAGTCCAATTGTAGAATGTGAACCTAGTCCAACTGTAGAATGTGAAAATAGTGCAACTATAGAATGTAAACATAGTCCAACTGTAGAATGTGAACATAGTTCAACTGTAGAATGTGACCATAGTCCAACTGTAGAATGTGAACATAGTCCAACTGTAGAATGTGAACATAGTCTAACTGTAGAATGTGAACATAGTCCAATTTTAGAAAATGACCATAGTTCAACTGTAGAATCTGAACATAGTCGAACCGTAGACAGTAAAAAGCAGTGCAATTGTAGAATGAGAACAAAGTCCAACTGTAAAATATGACCATAGTCTAACTGTAGAATGTGAACATAGTCCAACTGTACAATGGGAACATAGTCCAACTACAGAATGTGAACATAGTCCATTTGTAGAATATTATCATAGCCTAATTATAGAATGTGATCATAGTCAAACTGTAGACAGTAAAAAGCAGTCTAATTGTAGAATGTGAACATAGTCCAAATATAGAATGTAAAAATAGTCCAACTGTAGAAAGTAAAAATAGTTCAATTGTAGAATGTGAACATTGTGCAACTGTAGAATGTAAACATAGTACAACTGTAGAATGTAAACATAGTCCAACTGTACAATGTGAACCTAGTCCAATTGAAGAATATGAACATAGTTCAAATATAGAATGTGAACATATTTCAACTGTAGAAAGTAAAAATAGCTCAATTGTAGAATGTTAACATAGTCCAACTGTAGAATGTGACCATAGTCCAACTAAAGAATGTGAACACAGTTCAACTGTAGAATGTAAACATAGTCCAACTGTAGAATGTGAACATAGTGCAACTGTAGAATGTGAACATAGTCCAACTGTAGAATGTGAACGTAGTCAAACTGTAGAATATCAAAACAGTCCAACTGTAGGATGTAAATGTAGTTCGACTATAGAATGTGAATGTAGTTCAACTATAGAATGGGAACATAGTCCAACTGTAGAATATTAACATAGTCCAACTGTAGAATTTAAACATAGTCCAAATGTAGAATGTGAACATAGTTCAACTGTAGAATGTGACCATAGTCCAACTGTAGAATGTGAACATAGTCCAACTGTAGAATGTGAACATAGCCTAACTGTAGAATGTGAACATAGTCCAATTTTAGAATGTGACCATAGTTCAACTGTAGAATGTGAACATAGTTGAACAGTAGACAGTAAAAAGCAGTGCAATTGTAGAATGAGAACAAAGTCCAACTGTAGAATATGACCATAGTCCATCTGTAGAATGTGAACATAGTCCAACTGTAGAATTTGAACCTAGTCCAATTGAAGAATGTGAACATAGTTCAAATATAGAATGTGAACATATTTCAACTGTAGAAAGTAAAAATATTTCGATTGTAGAATGTTAACATAGTCCAACTGTAGAATGTGAACGTAGTTCAACTGTAGAATGTGAACATAGTGCAACTGAAGAATATGAAACTAGTATAACTGTAGAATGTAAACATAGCCCAATTGAAGAATGTGAACGTAGTCCAACTGTAGAATGTGAATATGCTTCAACTGTAGAATCTGAACCTAGTCCAACTGTAGACAGTAAAAACAGTCCAAATGTAGTATTTGAACCTAGCCCAACTGTAGAATGAAAAAACAGTCTATTTGTAGTATTTGAAACTAATTTAACTGTAGAATATTACCATAGTCTAACTGTAGAATGTGAACATAGTCCATCTGTAAAATGTGAACCTAGTGCAATTGAAGAATGTGAACATAGCTCAACTGTAGAATGTAAACATAGTCCAACTGTAGAATGTGAACATAGTCCAACTGTACAATGTGATCATTGTGCAACTGTAGAATGTAAACATAGTCCAACTGTAGAATATTAACATTGTCCAACTGTAGAATGTGAACATAGTTTAACTGTAGAATGTGAACATAGTCCAAGTGTAGAATGTGAACATAGTCCAACTGTACAATGTGAACACAGTTCAACTGTAGAATGTAAATATAGTCCAACTGTAGAATGTAAACATAGTCCAACTGTAGAATGTGAACATAGTCCTACTGTAGAATGTAAACATAGTCAAACGGAAGAATGTGAACCTATTATAACTGTAGAATGTAAACATAGTCCAACTGTAGAATGTGAACATAGCTCAACTGTAGAATGTGAACATAGTCGAAGTTTAGAATGTTAACATAATCCTACTGTAGAATGTGAACATAGTTCAACTGTAGAATATTAACATAGTCCAACTGTAGAATGTAAATATAGTTCAACTGTAGAATGTAAACATAGTCCAACTGTAGAATTTGAACACAGTCCAACTGTAGAATGTGAACATAGTCCAACTGTAGAATGTGAACATAGTTCAACTTTAGAAACGGAACATAGTCCAAATATAGAATGTGAACATAGTCCAATTGTAGAATGTGAACCTAGTCCAACTGTAGAATGTGAAAATAGTGCAACTATAGAATGTAAACATAGTCCAACTGTAGAATGTGAACATAGTTCAACTGTAGAATGTGACCATAGTCCAACTGTAGAATGTGAACATAGTCCAACTGTAGAATGTGAACATAGTCTAACTGTAGAATGTGAACATAGTCCAATTTTAGAAAATGACCATAGTTCAACTGTAGAATCTGAACATAGTCGAACCGTAGACAGTAAAAAGCAGTGCAATTGTAGAATGAGAACAAAGTCCAACTGTAAAATATGACCATAGTCTAACTGTAGAATGTGAACATAGTCCAACTGTACAATGGGAACATAGTCCAACTACAGAATGTGAACATAGTCCATTTGTAGAATATGATCATAGCCTAATTATAGAATGTGATCATAGTCAAACTGTAGACAGTAAAAAGCAGTCTAATTGTAGAATGTGAACATAGTCCAAATATAGAATGTAAAAATAGTCCAACTGTAGAAAGTAAAAATAGTTCAATTGTAGAATGTGAACATTGTGCAACTGTAGAATGTAAACATAGTACAACTGTAAAATGTAAACATAGTCCAACTGTACAATGTGAACCTAGTCCAATTGAAGAATATGAATATAGTTCAAATATAGAATGTGAACATATTTCAACTGTAGAAAGTAAAAATAGCTCAATTGTAGAATGTTAACATAGTCCAACTGTAGAATGTGACCATAGTCCAACTAAAGAATGTGAACACAGTTCAACTGTAGAATGTAAACATAGTCCAACTGTAGAATGTGAACATAGTGCAACTGTAGAATGTGAACATAGTCCAACTGTAGAATGTGAACGTAGTCAAACTGTAGAATATCAAAACAGTCCAACTGTAGGATGTAAATGTAGTTCGACTATAGAATGTGAATGTAGTTCAACTATAGAATGGGAACATAGTCCAACTGTAGAATATTAACATAGTCCAACTGTAGAATTTAAACATAGTCCAAATGTAGAATGTGAACATAGTTCAACTGTAGAATGTGACCATAGTCCAACTGTAGAATGTGAACATAGTCCAACTGTAGAATGTGAACATAGTCCAATTTTAGAATATGACCATAGTTCAACTGTAGAATGTGAACATAGTTGAACAGTAGACAGTAAAAAGCAGTGCAATTGTAGAATGAGAACAAAGTCCAACTGTAGAATATGACCATAGTCCATCTGTAGAATGTGAACATAGTCCAACTGTAGAATTTGAACCTAGTCCAATTGAAGAATGTGAACATAGTTCAAATATAGAATGTGAACATATTTCAACTGTAGAAAGTAAAAATATTTCGATTGTAGAATGTTAACATAGTCCAACTGTAGAATGTGAACGTAGTTCAACTGTAGAATGTGAACATAGTGCAACTGAAGAATATGAAACTAGCATAACTGTAGAATGTAAACATAGCCCAACTGAAGAATGTGAACATAGTCCAACTGTAGAATGTGAATATGCTTCAACTGTAGAATCTGAACCTAGTCCAACTGTAGACAGCAAAAACAGTCCAAATGTAGTATTTGAACCTAGCCCAACTGTAGAATGAAAAAACAGTCTATTTGTAGTATTTGAAACTAATTTAACTGTAGAATATTACCATAGTCCAACTGTAGAATGTGAACATAGTCCATCTGTAAATTGTGAACCTAGTGCAATTGAAGAATGTGAACATAGCTCAACTGTAGAATGTGAACATAGTCCAACTGTAGAATGTGAACATAGTCCAACTGTACAATGTGATCATTGTGCAACTGTAGAATGTAAACATAGTCCAACTGTAGAATATTAACATTGTCCAACTGTAGAATGTGAACATAGTTTAACTGTAGAATGTGAACATAGTCCAAGTGTAGAATGTGAACATAGTCCAACTGTAAAATGTGAACATAGTCCAACTGAAGAATGTGAACACAGTTCAACTGTAGAATGTAAATATAGTCCAACTGTAGAATATTAACATTGTCCAACTGTAGAATGTGAACATAGTCCAACTGTAGAATGTGAACATAGTTCAACTGTAGAATGTGAACATAGTCCAACTGTAGAATATTAACATAGTCCAACTGTAGAATGTGAACTTAGTTCAACTGTAGAATGTGAACATAGTTCAACTGTAGAATGTGAACATAGTCCAACTGAAGAATGTGAACATAGTTCAACTGTAGAATGTGAACATAGTCCAACTGTAGAATATTAACATAGTCCAACTGTAGAATGTGAACATAGTTCAACTTTAGAAACGGAACATAGTCCAAATATAGAATGTGAACATAGTCCAATTGTAGAATGTGAACCTAGTCCAACTGTAGAATGTGAAAATAGTGCAACTATAGAATGTAAACATAGTCCAACTGTAGAATGTGAACATAGTTCAACTGTAGAATGTGACCATAGTCCAACTGTAGAATGTGAACATAGTCCAACTGTAGAATGTGAACATAGTCTAACTGTAGAATGTGAACATAGTCCAATTTTAGAAAATGACCATAGTTCAACTGTAGAATCTGAACATAGTCGAACCGTAGACAGTAAAAAGCAGTGCAATTGTAGAATGAGAACAAAGTCCAACTGTAAAATATGACCATAGTCTAACTGTAGAATGTGAACATAGTCCAACTGTACAATGGGAACATAGTCCAACTACAGAATGTGAACATAGTCCATTTGTAGAATATTATCATAGCCTAATTATAGAATGTGATCATAGTCAAACTGTAGACAGTAAAAAGCAGTCTAATTGTAGAATGTGAACATAGTCCAAATATAGAATGTAAAAATAGTCCAACTGTAGAAAGTAAAAATAGTTCAATTGTAGAATGTGAACATTGTGCAACTGTAGAATGTAAACATAGTACAACTGTAGAATGTAAACATAGTCCAACTGTACAATGTGAACCTAGTCCAATTGAAGAATATGAACATAGTTCAAATATAGAATGTGAACATATTTCAACTGTAGAAAGTAAAAATAGCTCAATTGTAGAATGTTAACATAGTCCAACTGTAGAATGTGACCATAGTCCAACTAAAGAATGTGAACACAGTTCAACTGTAGAATGTAAACATAGTCCAACTGTAGAATGTGAACATAGTGCAACTGTAGAATGTGAACATAGTCCAACTGTAGAATGTGAACGTAGTCAAACTGTAGAATATCAAAACAGTCCAACTGTAGGATGTAAATGTAGTTCGACTATAGAATGTGAATGTAGTTCAACTATAGAATGGGAACATAGTCCAACTGTAGAATATTAACATAGTCCAACTGTAGAATTTAAACATAGTCCAAATGTAGAATGTGAACATAGTTCAACTGTAGAATGTGACCATAGTCCAACTGTAGAATGTGAACATAGTCCAACTGTAGAATGTGAACATAGCCTAACTGTAGAATGTGAACATAGTCCAATTTTAGAATGTGACCATAGTTCAACTGTAGAATGTGAACATAGTTGAACAGTAGACAGTAAAAAGCAGTGCAATTGTAGAATGAGAACAAAGTCCAACTGTAGAATATGACCATAGTCCATCTGTAGAATGTGAACATAGTCCAACTGTAGAATTTGAACCTAGTCCAATTGAAGAATGTGAACATAGTTCAAATATAGAATGTGAACATATTTCAACTGTAGAAAGTAAAAATATTTCGATTGTAGAATGTTAACATAGTCCAACTGTAGAATGTGAACGTAGTTCAACTGTAGAATGTGAACATAGTGCAACTGAAGAATATGAAACTAGTATAACTGTAGAATGTAAACATAGCCCAATTGAAGAATGTGAACGTAGTCCAACTGTAGAATGTGAATATGCTTCAACTGTAGAATCTGAACCTAGTCCAACTGTAGACAGTAAAAACAGTCCAAATGTAGTATTTGAACCTAGCCCAACTGTAGAATGAAAAAACAGTCTATTTGTAGTATTTGAAACTAATTTAACTGTAGAATATTACCATAGTCTAACTGTAGAATGTGAACATAGTCCATCTGTAAAATGTGAACCTAGTGCAATTGAAGAATGTGAACATAGCTCAACTGTAGAATGTAAACATAGTCCAACTGTAGAATGTGAACATAGTCCAACTGTACAATGTGATCATTGTGCAACTGTAGAATGTAAACATAGTCCAACTGTAGAATATTAACATTGTCCAACTGTAGAATGTGAACATAGTTTAACTGTAGAATGTGAACATAGTCCAAGTGTAGAATGTGAACATAGTCCAACTGTACAATGTGAACACAGTTCAACTGTAGAATGTAAATATAGTCCAACTGTAGAATGTAAACATAGTCCAACTGTAGAATGTGAACATAGTCCTACTGTAGAATGTAAACATAGTCAAACGGAAGAATGTGAACCTATTATAACTGTAGAATGTAAACATAGTCCAACTGTAGAATGTGAACATAGCTCAACTGTAGAATGTGAACATAGTCGAAGTTTAGAATGTTAACATAATCCTACTGTAGAATGTGAACATAGTTCAACTGTAGAATATTAACATAGTCCAACTGTAGAATGTAAATATAGTTCAACTGTAGAATTTGAACACAGTCCAACTGTAGAATGTGAACATAGTCCAACTGTAGAATGTGAATATAGTTCAACTGTAGAATGTGAACATAGTTCAACTGTAGAATGTGAACATAGTCCAACTGTAGAATATTAACATAGTCCAACTGTAGAATCTGAACATAGTCGAACCGTAGACAGTGAAAAGCAGTGCAATTGTAGAATGAGAACAAAGTACAACTGTAAAATATGACCATAGTCTAACTGTAGAATGTGAACATAGTCCAACTGTACAATGGGAACATAGTCCAACTACAGAATGTGAACATAGTCCATTTGTAGAATATGATCATAGCCTAATTATAGAATGTGATCATAGTCAAACTGTAGACAGTAAAAAGCAGTCTAATTGTAGAATGTGAACATAGTCCAAATATAGAATGTAAAAATAGTCCAACTGTAGAAAGTAAAAATAGTTCAATTGTAGAATGTGAACATTGTGCAACTGTAGAATGTAAACATAGTACAACTGTAGAATGGAAACATAGTCCAACTGTAGAATGTGAACCTAGTCCAATTAAAGAATATGAACATAGTTCAAATATAGAATGTGAACATATTTCAACTGTAGAAAGTAAAAATAGCTCAATTGTAGAATGTTAACATAGTCCAACTGTAGAATGGGACCATAGTCCAACTAAAGAATGTGAACACAGTTCAACTGTAGAATGTAAACATAGTCCAACTGTAGAATGTAAACATAGTCCAACTGTAGAATCTGAACATAGTCCTACTGTAGAATGTGAACATAGTGCAACTGTAGAATGTGAACATAGTCCAACTGTAGAATGTGAACGTAGTCAAACTGTAGAATATCAAAACAGTCCAACTGTAGGATGTAAATGTAGTTCGACTATAGAATGTGAATGTAGTTCAACTATAGAATGGGAACATAGTCCAACTGTAGAATATTAACATAGTCCAACTGTAGAATATAAACATAGTCCAAATGTAGAATGTGAACATAGTTCAACTGTACAATGTGACCATAGTTCAACTGTAGAATGTGAACATAGTCCAACTGTAGAATGTGAACATAGCCTAACTGTAGAATGTGAACATAGTCCAATTTTAGAATATGACCATAGTTCAACTGTAGAATGTGAACATAGTTGAACAGTAGACAGTAAAAAGCAGTGCAATTGTAGAATGAGAACAAAGTCCAACTGTAGAATATGACCATAGTCCATCTGTAGAATGTGAACATAGTCCAACTGTAGAATTTGAACCTAGTCCAATTGAAGAATGTGAACATAGTTCAAATATAGAATGTGAACATATTTCAACTGTAGAAAGTAAAAATATTTCGATTGTAGAATGTTAACATAGTCCAACTGTAGAATGTGAACGTAGTTCAACTGTAGAATGTGAACATAGTGCAACTGAAGAATATGAAACTAGTATAACTGTAGAATGTAAACATAGCCCAATTGAAGAATGTGAACGTAGTCCAACTGTAGAATGTGAATATGCTTCAACTGTAGAATCTGAACCTAGTCCAACTGTAGACAGTAAAAACAGTCCAAATGTAGTATTTGAACCTAGCCCAACTGTAGAATGAAAAAACTGTCTATTTGTAGTATTTGAAACTAATTTAACTGTAGAATATTACCATAGTCCAACTGTAGAATGTGAACATAGTCCATCTGTAAAATGTGAACCTAGTGCAATTGAAGAATGTGAACATAGCTCAACTGTAGAATGTAAACATAGTCCAACTGTAGAATGTGAACATAGTCCAACTGTACAATGTAAACATAGTCCAACTGTAGAATATTAACATTGTCCAACTGTAGAATGTGAACATAGTTTAACTGTAGAATGTGAACATAGTCCAAGTGTAGAATGTGAACATAGTCCAATTAAAGAATATGAACATAGTTCAAATATAGAATGTGAACATATTTCAACTGTAGAAAGTAAAAATAGCTCAATTGTAGAATGTTAACATAGTCCAACTGTAGAATGGGACCATAGTCCAACTAAAGAATGTGAACACAGTTCAACTGTAGAATGTAAACATAGTCCAACTGTAGAATGTAAACAAAGTCCAACTGTAGAATGTGAACATAGTCCTACTGTAGAATGTGAACATAGTGCAACTGTAGAATGTGAACATAGTCCAACTGTAGAATGTTAACGTAGTAAAACTGTAGGATATCAAAACAGTCCAACTGTAGGATGTAAATGTAGTTCGACTATAGAATGTGAATGTAGTTCAACTATAGAATGGGAACATAGTCCAACTGTAGAATATTAACATAGTCCAACTGTAGAATTTAAACATAGTCCAAATGTAGAATGTGAACATAGTTCAACTGTACAATGTGACCATAGTCCAACTGTAGAATGTGAACATAGTCCAACTGTAGAATGTGAACATAGCCTAACTGTAGAATGTGAACATAGTCCAATTTTAGAATATGACCATAGTTCAACTGTAGAATGTGAACATAGTTGAACAGTAGACAGTAAAAAGCAGTGCAATTGTAGAATGAGAACAAAGTCCAACTGTAGAATATGACCATAGTCCATCTGTAGAATGTGAACATAGTCCAACTGTAGAATTTGAACCTAGTCCAATTGAAGAATGTGAACATAGTTCAAATATAGAATGTGAACATATTTCAACTGTAGAAAGTAAAAATATTTCGATTGTAGAATGTTAACATAGTCCAACTGTAGAATGTGAACGTAGTTCAACTGTAGAATGTGAACATAGTGCAACTGAAGAATATGAAACTAGTATAACTGTAGAATGTAAACATAGCCCAATTGAAGAATGTGAACGTAGTCCAACTGTAGAATGTGAATATGCTTCAACTGTAGAATCTGAACCTAGTCCAACTGTAGACAGTAAAAACAGTCCAAATGTAGTATTTGAACCTAGCCCAACTGTAGAATGAAAAAACAGTCTATTTGTAGTATTTGAAACTAATTTAACTGTAGAATATTACCATAGTCCAACTGTAGAATGTGAACATAGTCCATCTGTAAAATGTGAACCTAGTGCAATTGAAGAATGTGAACATAGCTCAACTGTAGAATGTAAACATAGTCCAACTGTAGAATGTGAACATAGTCCAACTGTACAATGTAAACATAGTCCAACTGTAGAATATTAACATTGTCCAACTGTAGAATGTGAACATAGTTTAACTGTAGAATGTGAACATAGTCCAAGTGTAGAATGTGAACATAGTCCAACTGTACAATGTGAACACAGTTCAATTGTAGAATGTAAATATAGTCCAACTGTAGAATGTAAACATAGTCCAACTGTAGAATGTGAACATAGTCCTACTGTAGAATGTAAACATAGTCAAACGGAAGAATGTGAACCTATTATAACTGTAGAATGTAAACATAGTCCAACTGTAGAATGTGAACATAGCTCAACTGTAGAATGTGAACATAGTCGAAGTTTAGAATGTTAACATAATCCTACTGTAGAATGTGAACATAGTTCAACTGTAGAATATTAACATAGTCCAACTGTAGAATGTAAATATAGTTCAACTGTAGAATGTAAACATAGTCCAACTGTAGAATTTGAACACAGTCCAACTGTAGAATGTGAACATAGTCCAACTGTAGAATGTGAATATAGTTCAACTGTAGAATGTGACCATAGTCCAACTGTAGAATGTGAACGTACTTCAACTGTAGAATCTTAACCTAGTCCAACTGTAGACAGTAAAAACAGCCCAATTATAGTATTTGAACCTAGACCAACTGTACAATGTGATCATAGTCCAATTGTAGAAAGTGAACAAAGTTCAACTGTAGAATGTGAACATAGTCCAACTGTAGAATGTGAACATAGTTCAACTGTAGAATGTGAACATAGTCCAACTGAAGAATGTGAACATAGTTCAACTGTAGAATGTGAACATAGTCCAACTGTAGAATATTAACATAGTCCAACTGTAGAATGTGAACATAGTTCAACTGTAGAAACGGAACATAGTCCAAATATAGAATGTGAACATAGTCCAACTGTAGAATGTGAACCTAGTCCAACTGTAGAATGTGAACATAGTCTAACTGTAGAATGTGAACATAGTCCAATTTTAGAAAATGACCATAGTTCAACTGTAGAATCTGAACATAGTCGAACCGTAGACAGTAAAAAGCAGTGCAATTGTAGAATGAGAACAAAGTACAACTGTAAAATATGACCATAGTCTAACTGTAGAATGTGAACATAGTCCAACTGTACAATGGGAACATAGTCCAACTACAGAATGTGAACATAGTCCATTTGTAGAATATGATCATAGCCTAATTATAGAATGTGATCATAGTCAAACTGTAGACAGTAAAAAGCAGTCTAATTGTAGAATGTGAACATAGTCCAAATATAGAATGTAAAAATAGTCCAACTGTAGAAAGTAAAAATAGTTCAATTGTAGAATGTGAACATTGTGCAACTGTAGAATGTAAACATAGTACAACTGTAGAATGGAAACATAGTCCAACTGTAGAATGTGAACCTAGTCCAATTGAAGAATATGAACATAGTTCAAATATAGAATGTGAACATATTTCAACTGTAGAAAGTAAAAATAGCTCAATTGTAGAATGTTAACATAGTCCAACTGTAGAATGTGACCATAGTCCAACTAAAGAATGTGAACACAGTTCAACTGTAGAATGTAAACATAGTCCAACTGTAGAATGTAAACATAGTCCAACTGTAGAATGTGAACATAGTCCTACTGTAGAATGTGAACATAGTGCAACTATAGAATGTGAACATAGTCCAACTGTAGAATGTGAACGTAGTCAAACTGTAGAATATCAAAACAGTCCAACTGTAGGATGTAAATGTAGTTCGACTATAGAATGTGAATGTAGTTCAACTATAGAATGGGAACATAGTCCAACTGTAGAATATTAACATAGTCCAACTGTAGAATTTAAACATAGTCCAAATGTAGAATGTGAACATAGTTCAACTGTAGAATGTGACCATAGTCCAACTGTAGAATGTGAACATAGTCCAACTGTAGAATGTGAACATAGCCTAACTGTAGAATGTGAACATAGTCCAATTTTAGAATATGACCATAGTTCAACTGTAGAATGTGAACATAGTTGAACAGTAGACAGTAAAAAGCAGTGCAATTGTAGAATGAGAACAAAGTCCAACTGTAGAATATGACCATAGTCCATCTGTAGAATGTGAACATAGTCCAACTGTAGAATTTGAACCTAGTCCAATTGAAGAATGTGAACATAGTTCAAATATAGAATGTGAACATATTTCAACTGTAGAAAGTAAAAATATTTCGATTGTAGAATGTTAACATAGTCCAACTGTAGAATGTGAACGTAGTTCAACTGTAGAATGTGAACATAGTGCAACTGAAGAATATGAAACTAGTATAACTGTAGAATGTAAACATAGCCCAATTGAAGAATGTGAACGTAGTCCAACTGTAGAATGTGAATATGCTTCAACTGTAGAATCTGAACCTAGTCCAAGTGTAGAATGTGAACATAGTCCAACTGTACAATGTGAACACAGTTCAATTGTAGAATGTGAACGTAGTCCAACTGTAGAATGTGAATATGCTTCAACTGTAGAATCTGAACCTAGTCCAAGTGTAGAATGTGAACATAGTCCAACTGTACAATGTGAACACAGTTCAATTGTAGAATGTAAATATAGTCCAACTGTAGAATGTAAACATAGTCCAACTGTAGAATGTGAACATAGTCCAACTGTAGACAGTAAAAACAGTCCAATTGTAGTATTTGAACCTAGCCCAACTGTAGAATGAAAAAACAGTCTATTTGTAGTATTTGAAACTAATTTAACTGTAGAATATTACCATAGTCCAACTGTAGAATGTGAACATAGTCCATCTGTAAAATGTGAACCTAGTGCAATTGAAGAATGTGAACATAGCTCAACTGTAGAATGTAAACATAGTCCAACTGTAGAATGTGAACATAGTCCAACTGTACAATGTAAACATAGTCCAACTGTAGAATATTAACATTGTCCAACTGTAGAATGTGAACATAGTTTAACTGTAGAATGTGAACATAGTCCAAGTGTAGAATGTGAACATAGTCCAACTGTACAATGTGAACACAGTTCAATTGTAGAATGTAAATATAGTCCAACTGTAGAATGTAAACATAGTCCAACTGTAGAATGTGAACATAGTCCAACTGTAGAATGTGAACATAGTCCTACTGTAGAATGTAAACATAGTCAAACGGAAGAATGTGAACCTATTATAACTGTAGAATGTAAACATAGTCCAACTGTAGAATGTGAACATAGCTCAACTGTAGAATGTGAACATAGTCGAAGTTTAGAATGTTAACATAATCCTACTGTAGAATGTGAACATAGTTCAACTGTAGAATATTAACATAGTCCAACTGTAGAATGTGAATATAGTTCAACTGTAGAATGTGACCATAGTCCAACTGTAGAATGTGAACGTACTTCAACTGTAGAATCTTAACCTAGTCCAACTGTAGACAGTAAAAACAGCCCAATTATAGTATTTGAACCTAGACCAACTGTACAATGTGATGATAGTCCAATTGTAGAAAGTGAACATAGTTCAACTGTAGAATGTGAACATAGTCCAACTGTAGAATGTGAACATAGTTCAACTGTAGAATGTGAACATAGTTCAACTGTAGAATGTGAACATAGTCCAATTGTAGAATGTGAACCTAGTCCAACTGTAGAATGTGAAAATAGTGCAACTATAGAATGTAAACATAGTCCAACTGTAGAATGTGAACATAGTTCAACTGTAGAATGTGACCATAGTCCAACTGTAGAATGTGAACATAGTCCAACTGTAGAATGTGAACATAGTCTAACTGTAGAATGTGAACATAGTCCAATTTTAGAAAATGACCATAGTTCAACTGTAGAATCTGAACATAGTCGAACCGTAGACAGTAAAAAGCAGTGCAATTGTAGAATGAGAACAAAGTCCAACTGTAAAATATGACCATAGTCTAACTGTAGAATGTGAACATAGTCCAACTGTACAATGGGAACATAGTCCAACTACAGAATGTGAACATAGTCCATTTGTAGAATATGATCGTAGCCTAATTATAGAATGTGATCATAGTCAAACTGTAGACAGTAAAAAGCAGTCTAATTGTAGAATGTGAACATAGTCCAAATATAGAATGTAAAAATAGTCCAACTGTAGAAAGTAAAAATAGTTCAATTGTAGAATGTGAACATTGTGCAACTGTAGAATGTAAACATAGTACAACTGTAGAATGTAAACATAGTCCAACTGTACAATGTGAACCTAGTCCAATTGAAGAATATGAACATAGTTCAAATATAGAATGTGAACATATTTCAACTGTAGAAAGTAAAAATAGCTGAATTGTAGAATGTTAACATAGTCCAACTGTAGAATGTGACCATAGTCCAACTAAAGAATGTGAACACAGTTCAACTGTAGAATGTAAACATAGTCCAACTGTAGAATGTGAACATAGTGCAACTGTAGAATGTGAACATAGTCCAACTGTAGAATGTGAACGTAGTCAAACTGTAGAATATCAAAACAGTCCAACTGTAGGATGTAAATGTAGTTCGACTATTGAATGTGAATGTAGTTCAACTATAGAATGGGAACATAGTCCAACTGTAGAATATTAACATAGTCCAACTGTAGAATTTAAACATAGTCCAAATGTAGAATGTGAACATAGTTCAACTGTAGAATGTGACCATAGTCCAACTGTAGAATGTGAACATAGTCCAACTGTAGAATGTGAACATAGCCTAACTGTAGAATGTGAACATAGTCCAATTTTAGAATGTGACCATAGTTCAACTGTAGAATGTGAACATAGTTGAACAGTAGACAGTAAAAAGCAGTGCAATTGTAGAATGAGAACAAAGTCCAACTGTAGAATATGACCATAGTCCATCTGTAGAATGTGAACATAGTCCAACTGTAGAATTTGAACCTAGTCCAATTGAAGAATGTGAACATAGTTCAAATATAGAATGTGAACATATTTCAACTGTAGAAAGTAAAAATATTTCGATTGTAGAATGTTAACATAGTCCAACTGTAGAATGTGAACGTAGTTCAACTGTAGAATGTGAACATAGTGCAACTGAAGAATATGAAACTAGTATAACTGTAGAATGTAAACATAGCCCAATTGAAGAATGTGAACGTAGTCCAACTGTAGAATGTGAATATGCTTCAACTGTAGAATCTGAACCTAGTCCAACTGTAGACAGTAAAAACAGTCCAAATGTAGTATTTGAACCTAGCCCAACTGTAGAATGAAAAAACTGTCTATTTGTAGTATTTGAAACTAATTTAACTGTAGAATATTACCATAGTCTAACTGTAGAATGTGAACATAGTCCATCTGTAAAATGTGAACCTAGTGCAATTGAAGAATGTGAACATAGCTCAACTGTAGAATGTAAACATAGTCCAACTGTAGAATGTGAACATAGTCCAACTGTACAATGTGATCATTGTGCAACTGTAGAATGTAAACATAGTCCAACTGTAGAATATTAACATTGTCCAACTGTAGAATGTGAACATAGTTTAACTGTAGAATGTGAACATAGTCCAAGTGTAGAATGTGAACATAGTCCAACTGTACAATGTGAACACAGTTCAACTGTAGAATGTAAATATAGTCCAACTGTAGAATGTAAACATAGTCCAACTGTAGAATGTGAACATAGTCCTACTGTAGAATGTAAACATAGTCAAACGGAAGAATGTGAACCTATTATAACTGTAGAATGTAAACATAGTCCAACTGTAGAATGTGAACATAGCTCAACTGTAGAATGTGAACATAGTCGAAGTTTAGAATGTTAACATAATCCTACTGTAGAATGTGAACATAGTTCAAATGTAGAATATTAACATAGTCCAACTGTAGAATGTAAATATAGTTCAACTGTAGAATGTAAACATAGTCCAACTGTAGAATTTGAACACAGTCCAACTGTAGAATGTGAACATAGTCCAACTGTAGAATGTGAATATAGTTCAACTGTAGAATGTGAACATAGTTCAACTGTAGAATGTGAACATAGTCCAACTGTAGAATATTAACATAGTCCAACTGTAGAATGTGAACATAGTTCAACTGTAGAAACGGAACATAGTCCAAATATAGAATGTGAACATAGTCCAACTGTAGAATGTGAACCTAGTCCAACTGTAGAATGTGAACATAGTCTAACTGTAGAATGTGAACATAGTCCAATTTTAGAAAATGACCATAGTTAAACTGTAGAATCTGAACATAGTCGAACCGTAGACAGTGAAAAGCAGTGCAATTGTAGAATGAGAACAAAGTACAACTGTAAAATATGACCATAGTCTAACTGTAGAATGTGAACATAGTCCAACTGTACAATGGGAACATAGTCCAACTACAGAATGTGAACATAGTCCATTTGTAGAATATGATCATAGCCTAATTATAGAATGTGATCATAGTCAAACTGTAGACAGTAAAAAGCAGTCTAATTGTAGAATGTGAACATAGTCCAAATATAGAATGTAAAAATAGTCCAACTGTAGAAAGTAAAAATAGTTCAATTGTAGAATGTGAACATTGTGCAACTGTAGAATGTAAACATAGTACAACTGTAGAATGGAAACATAGTCCAACTGTAGAATGTGAACCTAGTCCAATTAAAGAATATGAACATAGTTCAAATATAGAATGTGAACATATTTCAACTGTAGAAAGTAAAAATAGCTCAATTGTAGAATGTTAACATAGTCCAACTGTAGAATGGGACCATAGTCCAACTAAAGAATGTGAACACAGTTCAACTGTAGAATGTAAACATAGTCCAACTGTAGAATGTAAACAAAGTCCAACTGTAGAATGTGAACATAGTCCTACTGTAGAATGTGAACATAGTGCAACTGTAGAATGTGAACATAGTCCAACTGTAGAATGTGAACGTAGTCAAACTGTAGAATATCAAAACAGTCCAACTGTAGGATGTAAATGTAGTTCGACTATAGAATGTGAATGTAGTTCAACTATAGAATGGGAACATAGTCCAACTGTAGAATATTAACATAGTCCAACTGTAGAATTTAAACATAGTCCAAATGTAGAATGTGAACATAGTTCAACTGTAGAATGTGACCATAGTCCAACTGTAGAATGTGAACATAGTCCAACTGTAGAATGTGAACATAGCCTAACTGTAGAATGTGAACATAGTCCAATTTTAGAATATGACCATAGTTCAACTGTAGAATGTGAACATAGTTGAACAGTAGACAGTAAAAAGCAGTGCAATTGTAGAATGAGAACAAAGTCCAACTGTAGAATATGACCATAGTCCATCTGTAGAATGTGAACATAGTCCAACTGTAGAATTTGAACCTAGTCCAATTGAAGAATGTGAACATAGTTCAAATATAGAATGTGAACATATTTCAACTGTAGAAAGTAAAAATATTTCGATTGTAGAATGTTAACATAGTCCAACTGTAGAATGTGAACGTAGTTCAACTGTAGAATGTGAACATAGTGCAACTGAAGAATATGAAACTAGTATAACTGTAGAATGTAAACATAGCCCAATTGAAGAATGTGAACGTAGTCCAACTGTAGAATGTGAATATGCTTCAACTGTAGAATCTGAACCTAGTCCAACTGTAGACAGTAAAAACAGTCCAAATGTAGTATTTGAACCTAGCCCAACTGTAGAATGAAAAAACAGTCTATTTGTAGTATTTGAAACTAATTTAACTGTAGAATATTACCATAGTCCAACTGTAGAATGTGAACATAGTCCATCTGTAAAATGTGAACCTAGTGCAATTGAAGAATGTGAACATAGCTCAACTGTAGAATGTAAACATAGTCCAACTGTAGAATGTGAACATAGTCCAACTGTACAATGTAAACATAGTCCAACTGTAGAATATTAACATTGTCCAACTGTAGAATGTGAACATAGTTTAACTGTAGAATGTGAACATAGTCCAAGTGTAGAATGTGAACATAGTCCAACTGTACAATGTGAACACAGTTCAATTGTAGAATGTAAATATAGTCCAACTGTAGAATGTAAACATAGTCCAACTGTAGAATGTGAACATAGTCCTACTGTAGAATGTAAACATAGTCAAACGGAAGAATGTGAACCTATTATAACTGTAGAATGTAAACATAGTCCAACTGTAGAATGTGAACATAGCTCAACTGTAGAATGTGAACATAGTCGAAGTTTAGAATGTTAACATAATCCTACTGTAGAATGTGAACATAGTTCAACTGTAGAATATTAACATAGTCCAACTGTAGAATGTAAATATAGTTCAACTGTAGAATGTAAACATAGTCCAACTGTAGAATTTGAACACAGTCCAACTGTAGAATGTGAACATAGTCCAACTGTAGAATGTGAATATAGTTCAACTGTAGAATGTGACCATAGTCCAACTGTAGAATGTGAACGTACTTCAACTGTAGAATCTTAACCTAGTCCAACTGTAGACAGTAAAAACAGCCCAATTATAGTATTTGAACCTAGACCAACTGTACAATGTGATCATAGTCCAATTGTAGAAAGTGAACAAAGTTCAACTGTAGAATGTGAACATAGTCCAACTGTAGAATGTGAACATAGTTCAACTGTAGAATGTGAACATAGTCCAACTGAAGAATGTGAACATAGTTCAACTGTAGAATGTGAACATAGTCCAACTGTAGAATATTAACATAGTCCAACTGTAGAATGTGAACATAGTTCAACTGTAGAAACGGAACATAGTCCAAATATAGAATGTGAACATAGTCCAACTGTAGAATGTGAACCTAGTCCAACTGTAGAATGTGAACATAGTCTAACTGTAGAATGTGAACATAGTCCAATTTTAGAAAATGACCATAGTTCAACTGTAGCATCTGAACATAGTCGAACCGTAGACAGTAAAAAGCAGTGCAATTGTAGAATGAGAACAAAGTACAACTGTAAAATATGACCATAGTCTAACTGTAGAATGTGAACATAGTCCAACTGTACAATGGGAACATAGTCCAACTACAGAATGTGAACATAGTCCATTTGTAGAATATGATCATAGCCTAATTATAGAATGTGATCATAGTCAAACTGTAGACAGTAAAAAGCAGTCTAATTGTAGAATGTGAACATAGTCCAAATATAGAATGTAAAAATAGTCCAACTGTAGAAAGTAAAAATAGTTCAATTGTAGAATGTGAACATTGTGCAACTGTAGAATGTAAACATAGTACAACTGTAGAATGGAAACATAGTCCAACTGTAGAATGTGAACCTAGTCCAATTGAAGAATATGAACATAGTTCAAATATAGAATGTGAACATATTTCAACTGTAGAAAGTAAAAATAGCTCAATTGTAGAATGTTAACATAGTCCAACTGTAGAATGTGACCATAGTCCAACTAAAGAATGTGAACACAGTTCAACTGTAGAATGTAAACATAGTCCAACTGTAGAATGTAAACATAGTCCAACTGTAGAATGTGAACATAGTCCTACTATAGAATGTGAACATAGTCCAACTGTAGAATGTGAACGTAGTCAAACTGTAGAATATCAAAACAGTCCAACTGTAGGATGTAAATGTAGTTCGACTATAGAATGTGAATGTAGTTCAACTATAGAATGGGAACATAGTCCAACTGTAGAATATTTACATAGTCCAACTGTAGAATTTAAACATAGTCCAAATGTAGAATGTGAACATAGTTCAACTGTAGAATGTGACCATAGTCCAACTGTAGAATGTGAACATAGTCCAACTGTAGAATGTGAACATAGCCTAACTGTAGAATGTGAACATAGTCCAATTTTAGAATATGACCATAGTTCAACTGTAGAATGTGAACATAGTTGAACAGTAGACAGTAAAAAGCAGTGCAATTGTAGAATGAGAACAAAGTCCAACTGTAGAATATGACCATAGTCCATCTGTAGAATGTGAACATAGTCCAACTGTAGAATTTGAACCTAGTCCAATTGAAGAATGTGAACATAGTTCAAATATAGAATGTGAACATATTTCAACTGTAGAAAGTAAAAATATTTCGATTGTAGAATGTTAACATAGTCCAACTGTAGAATGTGAACGTAGTTCAACTGTAGAATGTGAACATAATGCAACTGAAGAATATGAAACTAGTATAACTGTAGAATGTAAACATAGCCCAATTGAAGAATGTGAACGTAGTCCAACTGTAGAATGTGAAAATGCTTCAACTGTAGAATCTGAACCTAGTTCAACTGTAGACAGTAAAAACAGTCCAATTGTAGTATTTGAACCTAGCCCAACTGTAGAATGAAAAAACAGTCTATTTGTAGTATTTGAAACTAATTTAACTGTAGAATATTACCATAGTCCAACTGTAGAATGTGAACATAGTCCATCTGTAAAATGTGAACCTAGTGCAATTGAAGAATGTGAACATAGCTCAACTGTAGAATGTAAACATAGTCCAACTGTAGAATGTGAACATAGTCCAACTGTACAATGTAAACATAGTCCAACTGTAGAATATTAACATTGTCCAACTGTAGAATGTGAACATAGTTTAACTGTAGAATGTGAACATAGTCCAAGTGTAGAATGTGAACATAGTCCAACTGTACAATGTGAACACAGTTCAATTGTAGAATGTAAATATAGTCCAACTGTAGAATGTAAACATAGTCCAACTGTAGAATGTGAACATAGTCCTACTGTAGAATGTAAACATAGTCAAACGGAAGAATGTGAACCTATTATAACTGTAGAATGTAAACATAGTCCAACTGTAGAATGTGAACATAGCTCAACTGTAGAATGTGAACATAGTCGAAGTTTAGAATGTTAACATAATCCTACTGTAGAATGTGAACATAGTTCAACTGTAGAATATTAACATAGTCCAACTGTAGAATGTAAATATAGTTCAACTGTAGAATGTAAACATAGTCCAACTGTAGAATTTGAACACAGTCCAACTGTAGAATGTGAACATAGTCCAACTGTAGAATGTGAATATAGTTCAACTGTAGAATGTGACCATAGTCCAACTGTAGAATGTGAACGTACTTCAACTGTAGAATCTTAACCTAGTCCAACTGTAGACAGTAAAAACAGCCCAATTATAGTATTTGAACCTAGACCAACTGTACAATGTGATGATAGTCCAATTGTAGAAAGTGAACATAGTTCAACTGTAGAATGTGAACATAGTCCAACTGTAGAATGTGAACATAGTTCAACTGTAGAATGTGAACATAGTCCAACTGTAGAATATTAACATAGTCCAACTGTAGAATGTGAACTTAGTTCAACTGTAGAATGTGAACATAGTTCAACTGTAGAATGTGAACATAGTCCAACTGTAGAATATTAACATAGTCCAACTGTAGAATGTGAACATAGTTCAAATGTAGAATGGGAACATAGTCCAAATATAGAATGTGAACATAGTCCAACTGTAGAATGTTAACATAGTCAAACTGTAGAATGTGAACGTAGTTCAACTGTAGAATGTGAACATAGTGCAACTGAAGAAAATGAAAGTAGTATAACTGTAGAATGTAAACATAGCCCAACTGAAGAATGTGAACATAGTCCAACTGAAGAATGTGAACATAGTCCAACTGTAGAATGTGAATATGCTTCAACTGTAGAATCTTAACCTAGTCCAACTGTAGACCGTAAAAACAGTCCAAATATAGTATTTGAACCTAGCCCAACTGTACAATGTGATCATAGTCCAATTGTAGAAAGTGAACATAGTTCAACTGTAGAATGTGAACATAGTCCAACTGTAGAATGTGAACATAGTTCAACTGTAGAATGTGAACATAGTCCAACTGTAGAATATTAATATAGTCCAACTGTAGAATGTGAACTTAGTTCAACTGTAGAATGTGAACATAGTTCAACTGTAGAATGTGAACATAGTCCAACTGTAGAATATTAACATAGTCCAACTGTAGAATGTGAACATAGTTCAACTGTAGAATGGGAACATAGTCCAAATATAGAATGTGAACATAGTCCAACTGTAGAATGTTAACATAGTCCAACTGTAGAATGTGAACGTAGTTCAACTGTAGAATATGAAACTAGTATAACTGTAGAATGTAAACATAGCCCAACTGAAGAATGTGAACATAGTCCAACTGTAGAATGTGAATATGCTTTAACTGTAGAATCTGAACCTAGTCCAACTGTAGACAGTAAAAACAGTCCAAATGTAGTATTTGAACCTAGCCCAACTGTAGAATGAAAAAACAGTCTATTTGTAGTATTTGAAACTAATTTAACTGTAGAATATTACCATAGTCCAACTGTAGAATGTGAACCTAGTCCAACTGTAGAATGTGAAAATAGTGCAACTGTAGAATGTAAACATAGTCCAACTGTAGAATGTGAACATAGTTCAACTGTAGAATGTGACCATAGTCCAACTGTAGAATGTGAACATAGTCCAACTGTAGAATGTGAACGTAGTCAAACTGTAGAATATAAAAACAGTCCAACTGTAGGATGTAAATGTAGTTCAACTATAGAATGTGAATGTAGTTCAACTATAGAATGGGAACATAGTCCAACTGTAGAATGTGAACATACTTCAACTATAAAATCTGAACATAGTCCAACTGTAGAATATGAACATAGTTCAACTGTAGAATGTGAACATAGTTTAACTGTAGCATGTCAACATAGTCCAACTGTAGAATGTGAACATAGTCCAACTGTAGAATGTGAACATAGTTCAACTGTAGAATGTTAACATAGTCCAACTGTAGAATGTGAACACAGTCCAACTGTAGAATGGGAACATAGTCCAACTGTAGAATGTGAATATAGTTCAACTGTAGAATGTGACCATAGTCCAACTTTAGAATGTGAACGTACTTCAACTGTAGAATCTTAACCTAGTCCAACTGTAGACAGTAAAAACAGTCCAAATATAGTATTTGAACCTAGCCCAACTGTACAATGTGATCATAGTCCAATTGTAGAAAGTGAACATAGTTCAACTGTAGAATGTGAACATAGTTCAACTGTAGAATGTGAACATAGTCCAACTGTAGAATATTAACATAGTCCAACTGTAGAATGTGAACTTAGTTCAACTGTAGAATGTGAACATAGTTCAACTGTAGAATGTGAACATAGTCCAACTGTAGAATATTAACATAGTCCAACTGTAGAATGTGAACATAGTTCAACTGTAGAATGGGAACATAGTCCAAATATAGAATGTGAACATAGTCCAACTGTAGAATGTTAACATAGTCCAACTGTAGAATGTGAACGTAGTTCAACTGTAGAATGTGAACATAGTGCAACTGAAGAATATGAAACTAGTATAACTGTAGAATGTAAACATAGCCCAACTGAAGAATGTGAACATAGTCCAACTGAAGAATGTGAACATAGTCCAACTGTAGAATGTGAATATGCTTCAACTGTAGAATCTTAACCTAGTCCAACTGTAGACCGTAAAAACAGGCCAAATATAGTATTTGAACCTAGCCCAACTGTACAATGTGATCATAGTCCAATTGTAGAAAGTGAACATAGTTCAACTGTAGAATGTGAACATAGTCCAACTGTAGAATGTGAACATAGTTCAACTGTAGAATGTGAACATAGTCCAACTGTAGAATATTAATATAGTCCAACTGTAGAATGTGAACTCAGTTCAACTGTAGAATGTGAACATAGTTCAACTGTAGAATGTGAACATAGTCCAACTGTAGAATATTAACATAGTCCAACTGTAGAATGTGAACATAGTTCAACTGTAGAATGGGAACATAGTCCAAATATAGAATGTGAACATAGTCCAACTGTAGAATGTTAACATAGTCCAACTGTAGAATGTGAACGTAGTTCAACTGTAGAATATGAAACTAGTATAACTGTAGAATGTAAACATAGCCCAACTGAAGAATGTGAACATAGTCCAACTGTAGAATGTGAATATGCTTTAACTGTAGAATCTGAACCTAGTCCAACTGTAGACAGTAAAAACAGTCCAAATGTAGTATTTGAACCTAGCCCAACTGTAGAATGAAAAAACAGTCTATTTGTAGTATTTGAAAATAATTTAACTGTAGAATATTACCATAGTCCAACTGTAGAATGTGAACATAGTCCATCTGTAAAATGTGAACCTAGTGCAATTGAAGAATGTGAACATAGCTCAACTGTAGAATGTGAACATAGTCCAACTGTAGAATGTGAACATAGTCCAACTGTAGAATGTGAACATAGTTCAACTGTACAATGTGATCATTGTGCAACTGTAGAATGTAAACATAGTCCAACTGTAGAATATTAACATTGTCCAACTGTAGAATGTGAACATAGTTTAACTGTAGAATGTGAACATAGTCCAACTGTAGAATGTGAACATAGTCCAACTGCAGAATGTGAACATAGTCCTACTGTAGAATGTAAACATAGTCAAACGGAAGAATGTGAACCTATTATAACTGTATAATGTAAACATAGTCCAACTGTAGAATGTGAACATAGCTCAACTGTAGAATGTAAACATAGTCCAACTGTAGAATGTAAACATAGTCCAACTGAAGCATGTGAACACAGTTCAACTGTAGAATGTAAATATAGTCCAACTGTAGAATGTGAACATAGTCCAACTGTAGAATATGAACATAGTCCAACTGTAGAATGTGAACATAGTCCAACTGTAGAATGTGAACATAGTCCAACTGTAGAATGTGAACCTAGTCCAACTGTAGAATGTGAAAATAGTGCAACTGTAGAATGTAAACATAGTCCAACTGTAGAATGTGAACATAGTTCAACTGTAGAATGTGACCATAGTCCAACTGTAGAATGTGAACATAGTCCAACTGTAGAATGTGAACGTAGTCAAACTGTAGAATATCAACACAGTCCAACTGTAGGATGTAAATGTAGTTCAACTATAGAATGTGAATGTAGTTCAACTATAGAATGGGAACATAGTCCAACTGTAGAATGTGAACACAGTCCAACTGTAGAATGGGAACATAGTCCAACTGTAGAATGTGAATATAGTTCAACTGTAGAATGTGAACATAGTCCAATTTTAGAATATGACCATAGTTCAACTGTAGAATGTGAACATAGTTGAACCGTAGACAGTAAATAGCAGTGCAATTGTAGAATGAGAACAAAGTCCAACTGTAGAATATGACCATAGTCCAACTGTTAAATGTGAACATGGTCCAACTGTAGAATTTGAACCTAGTCCAATTGAAGAATGTGAACATAGTTGAAATATAGAATGTGAACATATTTCAACTGTAGAAAGTACAAATATTTCGATTGTAGAATATTAACATAGTCCAACTGTAGAATGTGAACGTAGTTCAACTGTAGACAGTAAAAACAGTCCAAATGTAGTATTTAGACCTAGCCCAACTGTAGAATGACAAAACATTCTATTTGTAGTATTTGAAACTAATTTAACTGTAGAATATTACCATAGTCCAACTGTAGAATGTGAACATAGTCCATCTGTAAAATGGGAACCTAGTGCAATTGAAGAATGTGAACATAGCTCAACTGTAGAATGTGAACATAGTCCAACTGTACAATGTGATCATTGTGCAACTGTAGAATGTAAACATAGTCCAATTGTAGAATATTAACATTGTCCAACTGTAGAATGTGAACATAGTTTAACTGTAGAATGTGAACATAGTCCAAGTGTAGAATGTGAACATAGTCCAACTGTAGAATGTGAACATAGTCCAACTGTAGAATGTGAACACAGTTCAACTGTAGAATGTAAATATAGTCCAACTGTAGAATGTAAACATAGTCCAACTGTAGAATGTGAACATAGTCCTACTGTAGAATGTAAACATAGTCAAACGGAAGAATGTGAACCTATTATAACTGTAGAATGTAAACATAGTCCAACTGTAGAATGTGAACATAGCTCAACTGTAGAATGTGAACATAGTCCAACTTAAGCATGTGAACACAGTTCAACTGTAGAATGTAAATATAGTCCAACTGTAGAATGTGAACATAGTCCAACTGTAGAATATGAACATAGTCCAACTGTAGAATGTGAACATAGTCCAACTGTAGAATGGGAACATAGTCCAACTGTAGAATGTGAATATAGTTCAACTGTAGAATGTGACCATAGTCCAACTGTAGAATGTGAACATAGTTTACCTGTAGCATGTCAACATAGTCCAACTGTAGAATGTGAACATAGTCCAACTGTAGAATGTGAACATAGTTCAACTGTAGAATGTTAACATAGTCCAACTGTAGAATGTGAACACAGTCCAACTGTAGAATGGGAACATAGTCCAACTGTAGAATGTGAATATAGTTCAACTGTAGAATGTGACCATAGTCCAACTGTAGAATGTGAACGTACTTCAACTGTAGAATCTTAACCTAGTCCAACTGTAGACAGTCAAAACAGTCCAAATATAGTATTTTAACCTAGCTCAACTGTACAATGTGATCATAGTCCAATTGTAGAAAGTGAACAGAGTTCAACTGTAGAATATGAACATAGTCCAACTGTAGAATATTAACATAGTCCAACTGTAGAATGTGAACTTAGTTCAACTGTAGAATGTGAACATAGTTCAACTGTAGAATGTGAACATAGTCCAACTGTAGAATATTAACATAGTCCAACTGTAGAATGTGAACATAGTTCAACTGTAGAATGGGAACATAGTCCAAATATAGAATGTGAACATAGTCCAACTGTAGATTGTTAACATAGTCCAACTGTAGAATGTGAACGTAGTTCAACTGTAGACAGTAAAAACAGTCCAAATGTAGTATTTAGACCTAGCCCAACTGTAGAATGACAAAACATTCTATTTGTAGTATTTGAAACTAATTTAACTGTAGAATATTACCATAGTCCAACTGTAGAATGTGAACATAGTCCATCTGTAAAATGTGAACCTAGTGCAATTGAAGCATGTGAACATAGCTCAACTGTAGAATGTGAACATAGTCTAACTGTAGAATGTGAACATAGTCCAACTGTACAATGTGATCATTGTGCAACTGTAGAATGTAAACATAGTCCAACTGTAGAATATTAACATTGTCCAACTGTAGAATGTGAACATAGTTTAACTGTAGAATGTGAACATAGTCCAAGTGTAGAATGTGAACATAGTCCAACTGTAGAATGTGAACATAGTCCAACTGTAGAATGTGAACATAGTCTAACTGAAGAATGTGAACACAGTTCAACTGTAGAATGTAAATATAGTCCAACTGTAGAATGTAAACATAGTCAAGCTGTAGAATGTGAACATAGTCCTACTGTAGAATGTAAACATAGTCAAACGGAAGAATGTGAACCTATTATAACTGTAGAATGCAAACATAGTCCAACTGTAGAATGTGAACATAGCTCAACTGTAGAATGTGAACATAGTCCAACTTAAGCATGTGAACACAGTTCAACTGTAGAATGTAAATATAGTCCAACTGTAGAATGTGAACATAGTCCAACTGTAGAATATGAACATAGTCCAACTGTAGAATGTGAACATAGTCCAACTGTAGAATGTGAACATAGTCCAATTGTAGAATGTGAACCTTGTCCAACTGTAGAATGTGAAAATAGTGCAACTGTAGAATGTAAACATAGTCCAACTGTAGAATGTGAACATAGTTCAACTGTAGAATGTGACCATAGTCCAACTGTAGAATGTGAACATAGTCCAACTGTAGAATGTGAACGTAGTCAAACTGTAGAATATCAACACAGTCCAACTGTAGGATGTAAATGTAGTTCAACTATAGAATGTGAATGTAGTTCATCTATAGAATGGGAACATAGTCCAACTGTAGAATGTGAACATACTTCAACTATAAAATCTGAACATAGTCCAACTGTAGAATATGAACATAGTTCAACTGTAGAATGTGAACATAGTTTAACTGTAGCATGTCAACATAGTCCAACTGTAGAATGTGAACATAGTCCAACTGTAGAATGTGAACATAGTTCAACTGTAGAATGTTAACATAGTCCAACTGTAGAATGTGAACACAGTCCAACTGTAGAATGGGAACATAGTCCAACTGTAGAATGTGAATATAGTCCAACTGTAGAATGTGAACTCAGTTCAACTGTAGAATGTGAACATAGTTCAACTGTAGAATGTGAACATAGTCCAACTGTAGAATATTAACATAGTCCAACTGTAGAATGTGAACATAGTTCAACTGTAGAATGGGAACATAGTCCAAATATAGAATGTGAACATAGTCCAACTGTAGAATGTTAACATAGTCCAACTGTAGAATGTGAACGTAGTTCAACTGTAGAATATGACACTAGTATAACTGTAGAATGTAAACATAGCCCAACTGAAGAATGTGAACATAGTCCAACTGTAGAATGTGAATATGCTTTAACTGTAGAATCTGAACCTAGTCCAACTGTAGACAGTAAAAACAGTCCAAATGTAGTATTTGAACCTAGCCCAACTGTAGAATGAAAAAACAGTCTATTTGTAGTATTTGAAACTAATTTAACTGTAGAATATTACCATAGTCCAACTGTAGAATGTGAACATAGTCCATCTGTAAAATGTGAACCTAGTGCAATTGAAGAATGTGAACATAGCTAAACTGTAGAATGTGAACATAGTCCAACTGTAGAATGTGAACATAGTCCAACTGTACAATGTGATCATTGTGCAACTGTAGAATGTAAACATAGTCCAACTGTAGAATATTAACATTGTCCAACTGTAGAATGTGAACATAGTTTAACTGTAGAATGTGAACATAGTCCAACTGTAGAATGTGAACATAGTCCAACTGTAGAATGTGAACATAGTCCTACTGTAGAATGTAAACATAGTCAAACGGAAGAATGTGAACCTATTATAACTGTATAATGTAAACATAGTCCAACTGTAGAATGTGAACATAGCTCAACTGTAGAATGTAAACATAGTCCAACTGTAGAATGTAAACATAGTCCAACTGAAGCATGTGAACACAGTTCAACTGTAGAATGTGAAAATAGTGCAACTGTAGAATGTAAACATAGTCCAACTGTAGAATGTGAACATAGTCCAACTGTAGAATGTGAACATAGTCTAACTGTAGAATGTGAACATAGTCCAATTTTAGAAAATGACCATAGTTCAACTGTAGAATCTGAACATAGTCGAACCGTAGACAGTAAAAAGCAGTGCAATTGTAGAATGAGAACAAAGTCCAACTGTAGAATATGACCATAGTCTAACTGTAGAATGTGAACATAGTCCAACTGTACAATGGGAACATAGTCCAACTACAGAATGTGAACATAGTCCATTTGTAGAATATGCTCATAGACTAACTATAGAATGTGATCATAGTCAAACTGTAGACAGTAAAAAGCAGTCTAATTGTAGAATGTGAACATAGTCCAAATATAGAATGTAAAAATAGTCCAACTGTAGAAAGTAAAAATAGTTCAATTGTAGAATGTGAACATTGTGCAACTGTAGAATGTAAACATAGTACAACCGTAGAATGTAAACATAATCCAACTGTAGAATGTGAACCTAGTCCAATTGAAGAATGTGAACATAGTTCAAATATAGAATGTGAACATATTTCAACTGTAGAAAGTAAAAATAGCTCAATTGTAGAATGTTAACATAGTCCAACTGTAGAATGTGACCATAGTCCAACTGAAGAATGTGAACACAGTTCAACTGTAGAATGTAAACATAGTCCAACTGTAGAATGTGAACATAGTCCTACTGTAGAATGGGAACATAGTTCTACTGTAGAATGTGAACATAGTGCAACTGTAGAATGTGAACATAGTCCAACTTTAGAATGTGAACGTAGTCAAACTGTAGAATATCAACACAGTCCAACTGTAGGATGTAAATGTAGTTCAACTATAGAATGTGAATGTAGTTCAACTATAGAATGGGAACATAGTCCAACTGTAGAATGTGAACATACTTCAACTATAAAATCTGAACATAGTCCAACTGTAGAATATGAACATAGTTCAACTGTAGAATGTGAACATAGTTTAACTGTAGCATGTGAACATAGTCCAACTGTAGAATGTGAACATAGTTCAACTGTAGAATGTGACCATAGTCAAACTGTAGACAGTAAAAAGCAGTATAATTGTAGAATGTGAACATAGTCCAAATATAGAATGTAAAAATAGTCCAACTGTAGAAAGTAAAAATAGTTCAATTGTAGAATATGAACATAGTTCAACTGTAGAATGTGAACATAGTTTAACTGTAGCATGTGAACATAGTCCAACTGTAGAATGTGAACATAGTCCAACTGTAGAATGTGAACGTAGTCAAACTGTAGAATATCAACACAGTCCAACTGTAGGATGTAAATGTAGTTCAACTATAGAATGTGAATGTAGTTCAACTATAGAATGGGAACATAGTCCAACTGTATAATGGGAACATACTTCAACTATAAAATCTGAACATAGTCCAACTGTAGAATATGAACATAGTTCAACTGTAGAATGTGAACATAGTTTAACTGTAGCATGTCAACATAGTCCAACTGTAGAATGTGAACATAGTCCAACTGTAGAATGTGAACATAGTTCAACTGTAGAATGTTAACATAGTCCAACTGTAGAATGTGAACACAGTCCAACTGTAGAATGTGAACATAGTCCAACTGTAGAATGTGAATATAGTTCAACTGTAGAATGTGACCATAGTCCAACTGTAGAATGTGAACGTACTTCAACTGTAGAATCTTAACCTAGTCCAACTGTAGACAGTAAAAACAGTCCAAATATAGTATTTTAACCTAGTCCAACTGTACAATGTGATCATAGTCCAACTGTAGAATATGAACATAGTTCAACTGTAGAATGTGAACATAGTTTAACTGTAGCATGTCAACATAGTCCAACTGTAGAATGTGAACATAGTCCAACTGTAGAATGTGATTATTAATCAACTGTAGAATGTTAACATAGTCCAACTGTAGAATGTGAACACAGTCCAACTGTAGAATGTGAACATAGTCCAACTGTAGAATGTGACCATAGTCCAACTGTAGAATGTGAACGTACTTCAACTGTAGAATATGAACGTACTTCAACTGTAGAATCTTAACCTAGTCCAACTGTAGACAGTAAAAACAGTCCAAATATAGTATTTTAACCTAGCCCAACTGTACAATGTGATCATAGTCCAATTGTAGAAAGTGAACATAGTTCAACTGTAGAATGTGAACATAGTTTAACTGTAGAATGTAAACATAGTCCAACTGTAGAATATTAACATAGTCCAACTGTAGAATGTGAACTTAGTTCAACTGTAGAATGTGAACATAGTCCAACTGTAGAATATTAACATAGTCCAACTGTAGAATGTGAACATAGTTCAACTGTAGAATGGGAACATAGTCCAAATATAGAATGTGAACATAGTCCAACTGTAGAATGTGAACATAGTCCAATTGTAGAATGTGAACCTAGTCCAACTGTAGAATGTGAAAATAGAGCAACTGTAGAATGTAAACATAGTCCAACTGTAGAATGTGAACATAGTTCAACTGTAGAATGTGACCATAGTCCAACTGTAGAATGTGAACATAGTCCAACTGTAGAATGTGAACATAGTCTAACTATAGAATGTGAACATAGTCCAATTTTAGAAAATGACTATAGTTCAACTGTAGAATCTGAACATAGTCGAACCGTAGACAGTAAAAAGCAGTGCAATTGTAGAATGAGAACAAAGTCCAACTGTAAAATATGACCATAGTCTAACTGTAGAATGTGAACATAGTCCAACTGTACAATGGGAACATAGTCCAACTACAGAATGTGAACATAGTCCATTTGTAGAATATGCTCATAGCCTAACTATAGAATGTGATCATAGTCAAACTGTAGACAGTAAAAAGCAGTCTAATTGTAGAATGTGAACATAGTCCAAATATAGAATGTAAAAATAGTCCAACTGTAGAAAGTAAAAATAGTTCAATTGTAGAATGTGAACATTGTGCAACTGTAGAATGTAAACATAGTACAACCGTAGAATGTAAACATAATCCAACTGTAGAATGTGAACCTAGTCCAATTGAAGAATGTGAACATAGTTCAAATATAGAATGTGAACATATTTCAACTGTAGAAAGTAAAAATAGCTCAATTGTAGAATATTAACATAGTCCAACTGTAGAATGTGAACATAGTTCAACTGTAGAATGGGAACATAGTCCAAATATAGAATGTGAACATAGTCCAACTATAAAATCTGAACATAGTCCAACTGTAGAATATGAACATAGTTCAACTGTAGAATGTGAACATAGTTTAACTGTAGCATGTGAACATAGTCCAACTGTAGAATGTGAACATAGTCCAACTGTAGAATGTGAACATAGTTCAACTGTAGAATGTGACCATAGTCCAACTGTAGAATGTGAACGTAGTCAAACTGTAGAATATCAACACAGTCCAACTGTAGGATGTAAATGTAGTTCAACTATAGAATGTGAATGTAGTTCAACTATACAATGGGAACATAGTCCAACTGTATAATGGGAACATACTTCAACTATAAAATCTGAACATAGTCCAACTGTAGAATATGAACATAGTTCAACTGTAGAATGTGAACATAGTTTAACTGTAGCATGTCAACATAGTCCAACTGTAGAATGTGAACATAGTCCAACTGTAGAATGTGAACATAGTTCAACTGTAGAATGTTAACATAGTCCAACTGTAGAATGTGAACACAGTCCAACTGTAGAATGTGAACATAGTCCAACTGTAGAATGTGAATATAGTTCAACTGTAGAATGTGACCATAGTCCAACTGTAGAATGTGAACGTACTTCAACTGTAGAATCTTAACCTAGTCCAACTGTAGACAGTAAAAACAGTCCAAATATAGTATTTTAACCTAGTCCAACTGTACAATGTGATCATAGTCCAACTGTAGAATATGAACATAGTTCAACTGTAGAATGTGAACATAGTTTAACTGTAGCATGTCAACATAGTCCAACTGTAGAATGTGAACATAGTCCAACTGTAGAATGTGATTATTAATCAACTGTAGAATGTTAACATAGTCCAACTGTAGAATGTGAACACAGTCCAACTGTAGAATGTGAACATAGTCCAACTGTAGAATGTGACCATAGTCCAACTGTAGAATGTGAACGTACTTCAACTGTAGAATATGAACGTACTTCAACTGTAGAATCTTAACCTAGTCCAACTGTAGACAGTAAAAACAGTCCAAATATAGTATTTTAACCTAGCCCAACTGTACAATGTGATCATAGTCCAATTGTAGAAAGTGAACATAGTTCAACTGTAGAATGTGAACATAGTTTAACTGTAGAATGTAAACATAGTCCAACTGTAGAATATTAACATAGTCCAACTGTAGAATGTGAACTTAGTTCAACTGTAGAATGTGAACATAGTCCAACTGTAGAATATTAACATAGTCCAACTGTAGAATGTGAACATAGTTCAACTGTAGAATGGGAACATAGTCCAAATATAGAATGTGAACATAGTCCAACTGTAGAATGTGAACATAGTCCAATTGTAGAATGTGAACCTAGTCCAACTGTAGAATGTGAAAATAGAGCAACTGTAGAATGTAAACATAGTCCAACTGTAGAATGTGAACATAGTTCAACTGTAGAATGTGACCATAGTCCAACTGTAGAATGTGAACATAGTCCAACTGTAGAATGTGAACATAGTCTAACTATAGAATGTGAACATAGTCCAATTTTAGAAAATGACTATAGTTCAACTGTAGAATCTGAACATAGTCGAACCGTAGACAGTAAAAAGCAGTGCAATTGTAGAATGAGAACAAAGTCCAACTGTAAAATATGACCATAGTCTAACTGTAGAATGTGAACATAGTCCAACTGTACAATGGGAACATAGTCCAACTACAGAATGTGAACATAGTCCATTTGTAGAATATGCTCATAGCCTAACTATAGAATGTGATCATAGTCAAACTGTAGACAGTAAAAAGCAGTCTAATTGTAGAATGTGAACATAGTCCAAATATAGAATGTAAAAATAGTCCAACTGTAGAAAGTAAAAATAGTTCAATTGTAGAATGTGAACATTGTGCAACTGTAGAATGTAAACATAGTACAACCGTAGAATGTAAACATAATCCAACTGTAGAATGTGAACCTAGTCCAATTGAAGAATGTGAACATAGTTCAAATATAGAATGTGAACATATTTCAACTGTAGAAAGTAAAAATAGCTCAATTGTAGAATATTAACATAGTCCAACTGTAGAATGTGAACATAGTTCAACTGTAGAATGGGAACATAGTCCAAATATAGAATGTGAACATAGTCCAACTATAAAATCTGAACATAGTCCAACTGTAGAATATGAACATAGTTCAACTGTAGAATGTGAACATAGTTTAACTGTAGCATGTGAACATAGTCCAACTGTAGAATGTGAACATAGTCCAACTGTAGAATGTGAACATAGTTCAACTGTAGAATGTGACCATAGTCCAACTGTAGAATGTGAACGTAGTCAAACTGTAGAATATCAACACAGTCCAACTGTAGGATGTAAATGTAGTTCAACTATAGAATGTGAATGTAGTTCAACTATACAATGGGAACATAGTCCAACTGTATAATGGGAACATACTTCAACTATAAAATCTGAACATAGTCCAACTGTAGAATATGAACATAGTTCAACTGTAGAATGTGAACATAGTTTAACTGTAGCATGTCAACATAGTCCAACTGTAGAATGTGAACATAGTCCAACTGTAGAATGTGAACATAGTTCAACTGTAGAATGTTAACATAGTCCAACTGTAGAATGTGAACACAGTCCAACTGTAGAATGTGAACATAGTCCAACTGTAGAATGTGAATATAGTTCAACTGTAGAATGTGACCATAGTCCAACTGTAGAATGTGAACGTACTTCAACTGTAGAATCTTAACCTAGTCCAACTGTAGACAGTAAAAACAGTCCAAATATAGTATTTTAACCTAGTCCAACTGTACAATGTGATCATAGTCCAACTGTAGAATATGAACATAGTTCAACTGTAGAATGTGAACATAGTTTAACTGTAGCATGTCAACATAGTCCAACTGTAGAATGTGAACATAGTCCAACTGTAGAATGTGATTATTAATCAACTGTAGAATGTTAACATAGTCCAACTGTAGAATGTGAACACAGTCCAACTGTAGAATGTGAACATAGTCCAACTGTAGAATGTGACCATAGTCCAACTGTAGAATGTGAACGTACTTCAACTGTAGAATATGAACGTACTTCAACTGTAGAATCTTAACCTAGTCCAACTGTAGACAGTAAAAACAGTCCAAATATAGTATTTTAACCTAGCCCAACTGTACAATGTGATCATAGTCCAATTGTAGAAAGTGAACATAGTTCAACTGTAGAATGTGAACATAGTTTAACTGTAGAATGTAAACATAGTCCAACTGTAGAATATTAACATAGTCCAACTGTAGAATGTGAACTTAGTTCAACTGTAGAATGTGAACATAGTCCAACTGTAGAATATTAACATAGTCCAACTGTAGAATGTGAACATAGTTCAACTGTAGAATGGGAACATAGTCCAAATATAGAATGTGAACATAGTCCAACTGTAGAATGTGAACATAGTCCAATTGTAGAATGTGAACCTAGTCCAACTGTAGAATGTGAAAATAGAGCAACTGTAGAATGTAAACATAGTCCAACTGTAGAATGTGAACATAGTTCAACTGTAGAATGTGACCATAGTCCAACTGTAGAATGTGAACATAGTCCAACTGTAGAATGTGAACATAGTCTAACTATAGAATGTGAACATAGTCCAATTTTAGAAAATGACTATAGTTCAACTGTAGAATCTGAACATAGTCGAACCGTAGACAGTAAAAAGCAGTGCAATTGTAGAATGAGAACAAAGTCCAACTGTAAAATATGACCATAGTCTAACTGTAGAATGTGAACATAGTCCAACTGTACAATGGGAACATAGTCCAACTACAGAATGTGAACATAGTCCATTTGTAGAATATGCTCATAGCCTAACTATAGAATGTGATCATAGTCAAACTGTAGACAGTAAAAAGCAGTCTAATTGTAGAATGTGAACATAGTCCAAATATAGAATGTAAAAATAGTCCAACTGTAGAAAGTAAAAATAGTTCAATTGTAGAATGTGAACATTGTGCAACTGTAGAATGTAAACATAGTACAACCGTAGAATGTAAACATAATCCAACTGTAGAATGTGAACCTAGTCCAATTGAAGAATGTGAACATAGTTCAAATATAGAATGTGAACATATTTCAACTGTAGAAAGTAAAAATAGCTCAATTGTAGAATATTAACATAGTCCAACTGTAGAATGTGAACATAGTTCAACTGTAGAATGGGAACATAGTCCAAATATAGAATGTGAACATAGTCCAACTATAAAATCTGAACATAGTCCAACTGTAGAATATGAACATAGTTCAACTGTAGAATGTGAACATAGTTTAACTGTAGCATGTGAACATAGTCCAACTGTAGAATGTGAACATAGTCCAACTGTAGAATGTGAACATAGTTCAACTGTAGAATGTGACCATAGTCCAACTGTAGAATGTGAACGTAGTCAAACTGTAGAATATCAACACAGTCCAACTGTAGGATGTAAATGTAGTTCAACTATAGAATGTGAATGTAGTTCAACTATAGAATGGGAACATAGTCCAACTGTATAATGGGAACATACTTCAACTATAAAATCTGAACATAGTCCAACTGTAGAATATGAACATAGTTCAACTGTAGAATGTGAACATAGTTTAACTGTAGCATGTCAACATAGTCCAACTGTAGAATGTGAACATAGTCCAACTGTAGAATGTGAACATAGTTCAACTGTAGAATGTTAACATAGTCCAACTGTAGAATGTGAACACAGTCCAACTGTAGAATGTGAACATAGTCCAACTGTAGAATGTGAATATAGTTCAACTGTAGAATGTGACCATAGTCCAACTGTAGAATGTGAACGTACTTCAACTGTAGAATCTTAACCTAGTCCAACTGTAGACAGTAAAAACAGTCCAAATATAGTATTTTAACCTAGTCCAACTGTACAATGTGATCATAGTCCAACTGTAGAATATGAACATAGTTCAACTGTAGAATGTGAACATAGTTTAACTGTAGCATGTCAACATAGTCCAACTGTAGAATGTGAACATAGTCCAACTGTAGAATGTGATTATTAATCAACTGTAGAATGTTAACATAGTCCAACTGTAGAATGTGAACACAGTCCAACTGTAGAATGTGAACATAGTCCAACTGTAGAATGTGACCATAGTCCAACTGTAGAATGTGAACGTACTTCAACTGTAGAATATGAACGTACTTCAACTGTAGAATCTTAACCTAGTCCAACTGTAGACAGTAAAAACAGTCCAAATATAGTATTTTAACCTAGCCCAACTGTACAATGTGATCATAGTCCAATTGTAGAAAGTGAACATAGTTCAACTGTAGAATGTGAAAATAGTTTAACTGTAGAATGTAAACATAGTCCAACTGTAGAATATTAACATAGTCCAACTGTAGAATGTGAACTTAGTTCAACTGTAGAATGTGAACATAGTCCAACTGTAGAATATTAACATAGTCCAACTGTAGAATGTGAACATAGTTCAACTGTAGAATGGGAACATAGTCCAAATATAGAATGTGAACATAGTCCAACTGTAGAATGTGAACATAGTCCAATTGTAGAATGTGAACCTAGTCCAACTGTAGAATGTGAAAATAGAGCAACTGTAGAATGTAAACATAGTCCAACTGTAGAATGTGAACATAGTTCAACTGTAGAATGTGACCATAGTCCAACTGTAGAATGTGAACATAGTCCAACTGTAGAATGTGAACATAGTCTAACTATAGAATGTGAACATAGTCCAATTTTAGAAAATGACTATAGTTCAACTGTAGAATCTGAACATAGTCGAACCGTAGACAGTAAAAAGCAGTGCAATTGTAGAATGAGAACAAAGTCCAACTGTAAAATATGACCAAAGTCTAACTGTAGAATGTGAACATAGTCCAACTGTACAATGGGAACATAGTCCAACTACAGAATGTGAACATAGTTCAACTGTAGAATGTGAACATAGTCCAATTGTAGAATGTGAACCTAGTCCAACTGTAGAATGTGAAAATAGTGCAACTGTAGAATGTAAACATAGTCCAACTGTAGAATATGACCATAGTCCAACTGTAGAATGTGAACATAGTCCAACTGTAGAATATTAACATAGTCCAACTGTAGAATGGGAACATAGTTCAACTGTAGAAACGGAACATAGTCCAAATATAGAATGTGCACATAGTCCAACTGTAGAATGTGAACCTAGTCCAACTGTAGAATGTGACCATAGTCCAACTGTAGAATGTGAACATAGTCCAACTGTAGAATGTGAACATAGTCTAACTGTAGAATGTGAACATAGTCCAATTTTAGAAAATGACCATAGTTCAACTGTAGAATCTGAACATAGTCGAACCGTAGACAGTAAAAAGCAGTGCAATTGTAGAATGAGAACAAAGTCCAACTGTAGAATATGACCATAGTCTAACTGTAGAATGTGAACATAGTCCAACTGTACAATGGGAACATAGTCCAACTACAGAATGTGAACATAGTCCATTTGTAGAATATGCTCATAGCCTAATTATAGAATGTGATCATAGTCAAACTGTAGACAGTAAAAAGCAGTCTAATTGTAGAATGTGAACATAGTCCAAATATAGAATGTAAAAATAGTCCAACTGTAGAAAGTAAAAATAGTTCAATTGTAGAATGTGAACATTGTGCAACTGTAGAATGTAAACATAGTACAACCGTAGAATGTAAACATAATCCAACTGTAGAATGTGAACCTAGTCCAATTGAAGAATGTGATCATAGTTCAAATATAGAATGTGAACATATTTCAACTGTAGAAAGTAAAAATAGCTCAATTGTAGAATGTTAACATAGTCCAACTGTAGAATGTGACCATAGTCCAACTGAAGAATGTGAACACAGTTCAACTGTAGAATGTAAACATAGTCCAACTGTAGAATGTGAACATAGTCCTACTGTAGAATGGGAACATAGTCCTACTGTAGAATGTGAACATAGGGCAACTGTAGAATGTGAACATAGTCCAACTTTAGAATGTGAACGTAGTCAAACTGTAGAATATCAACACAGTCCAACTGTAGGATGTAAATGTAGTTCAACTATAGAATGTGAATGTAGTTCAACTATAGAATGGGAACATAGTCCAACTGTAGAATGTGAACATACTTCAACTATAAAATCTGAACATAGTCCAACTGTAGAATATGAACATAGTTCAACTGTAGAATGTGAACATAGTTTAACTGTAGCATGTGAACATAGTCCAACTGTAGAATGTGAACATAGTCCAACTGTAGAATGTGAACATAGTTCAACTGTAGAATGTGACCATAGTCAAACTGTAGACAGTAAAAAGCAGTCTAATTGTAGAATGTGAACATAGTCCAAATATAGAATGTAAAAATAGTCCAACTGTAGAAAGTAAAAATAGTTCAATTGTAGAATGTGAACATTGTGCAACTGTAGAATGTGAACATAGTTTAACTGTAGAATGTTAACATAGTCCAACTGTAGAATGTGAACACAGTCCAACTGTAGAATGTGAACATAGTCCAACTGTAGAATGTGAATATAGTTCAACTGTAGAATGTGAACGTACTTCAACTGTAGAATCTTAACCTAGTCCAACTGTAGACAGTAAAAACAGTCCAAATATAGTATTTTAACCTAGCCCAACTGTACAATGTGATCATAGTCCAACTGTAGAATATGAACATAGTTTAACTGTAGAATGTGAACATAGTTTAACTGTAGCATGTCAACATAGTCCAACTGTAGAATGTGAACATAGTTCAACTGTAGAATGTTAACATAGTCCAACTGTAGAATGTGAACATAGTCCAACTGTACAATGGGAACATAGTCCAACTACAGAATGTGAACATAGTTCAACTGTAGAATGTAAACATAGTCCAACTGTAGAATGTGAACATAGTCCTACTGTAGAATGTAAACATAGTCCAGCTGTAGAATGTGAACTTAGTTCAACTGTAGAATGTGAACATAGTTCAACTGTAGAATGTGAACATAGTCCAACTAAAGAATGTGAACATAGTTCAACTGTAGAATGTGAACATAGTCCAACTGTAGAATATTAACATAGTCCAACTGTAGAATGTGAACATAGTTCAACTGTAGAAACGGAACATAGTCCAAATATAGAATGTGCACATAGTCCAATTGTAGAATGTGAACCTAGTCCAACTGTAGAATGTGAAAATAGTGCAACTGTAGAATGTGAAAATAGTGCAACTGTAGAATGTAAACATAGTCCAACTGTAGAATATGACTATAGTCCAACTGTAGAATGTGAACATAGTCCAACTGTACAATGGGAACATAGTCCAACTACAGAATGTGAACATAGTCCATTTGTAGAATATGATCATAGCCTAATTATAGAATGTGATCATAGTCAAACTGTAGACAGTAAAAAGCAGTCTAATTGTAGAATGTTAACATAGTCCAAATATAGAATGTAAAAATAGTTCAATTGTAGAAAGTGAACATTGTGCAACTGTAGAATGTAAACATAGTACAAATGTAGAATGTAAACATAGTATAACTGTAGAATGTGAACCTAGTCCAATTGAAAAATGTGAAGATAGTTCAAATATAGAATGTGAACATATTTCAACTGTAGAAAGTAAAAATAGCTCAATTGTAGAATAGTAACATAGTCCAACTGTAGAATGTGAACATAGTCCTACTGTAGAATGTAAACATAGTCCAACTGTAGAATGTGAACATAGTCCAACTGTAGAATGTGAACGTAACAAACTGTAGAATATCAACACAGTCCAACTGTAGGATGTAAATGTAGTTCAACTATACAATGTGAATGTAGTTCAACTATAGAATGGGAACATAGTCCAAATGTAGAATGTGAACATACTTCAACTATAAAATCTGAACATAGTCCAACTGTAGAATGGGAACATAGTCCAACTGTAGAATATTAACATAGTCCAACTGTAGAATGTGAACTTAGTTCAACTGTAGAATGTGAACATAGTTCAACTGTAGAATGTGAACATAGTCCAACTGAAGAATGTGAACATAGTTCAACTGTAGAATGTGAACATAGTCCAACTGTAGAATATTAACATAGTCCAACTGTAGAATGTGAACATAGTTCAACTGTAGAAACGGAACATAGTCCAAATATAGAATGTGCACATAGTCCAACTGTAGAATGTGAACCTAGTCCAACTGTAGAATGTGAAAATAGTGCAACTGTAGAATGTAAACATAGTCCAACTGTAGAATGTGAACATAGTTCAACTGTAGAATGTGACCGTAGTCCAACTGTAGAATGTGAACATAGTCCAACTGTAGAATGTGAACATAGTCTAACTGTAGAATGTGAACATAGTCCAATTTTAGAAAATGGCCATAGTTCAACTGTAGAATCTGAACATAGTCGAACCGTAGACAGTAAAAAGCAGTGCAATTGTAGAATGAGAACAAAGTCCAACTGTAGAATATGACCATAGTCTAACTGTAGAATGTGAACATAGTCCAACTGTACAATGGGAACATAGTCCAACTACAGAATGTGAACATAGTCCATTTGTAGAATATGATCATAGCCTAATTATAGAATGTGATCATAGTCAAACTGTAGACAGTAAAAAGCAGTCTAATTGTAGAATGTGAACATAGTCCAAATATAGAATGTAAAAATAGTCCAACTGTAGAAAGTAAAAATAGTTCAATTGTAGAATGTGAACATTGTGCAACTGTAGAATGTAAACATAGTACAACTGTAGAATGTAAACATAGTCCAACTGTAGAATGTGAACCTAGTCCGATTGAAGAATGTGAACATAGTTCAAATATAGAATATGAACATATTTCAACTGTAGAAAGTAAAAATAGCTCATCTGTAAAATGTTAACATAGTCCAACTGTAGAATGTGACCATAGTCCAACTGAAGAATGTGAACACAGTTCAACTGTAGAATGTAAACATAGTCCAACTGTAGAATATGAACATGGTCCTACTGTAGAATGTGAACATAGTCCAACTTTAGAATGTGAACGTAGTCAAACTGTAGAATATCAACACAGTCCAACTGTAGGATGTAAATGTAGTTCAACTATAAAATGTGAATGTAGTTCAACTATAGAATAGGAACATAGTCCAACTGTAGAATGTGAACATACTTCAACTATAAAATCTGAACATAGTCCAACTGTAGAATATGAACATAGTTCAACTGTAGAATGTGAACATAGTTTAACTGTAGCATGTGAACATAGTCCAACTGTAGAATGTGAACATAGTCCAACTGAAGAATGTTAACACAGTTCAACTGTAGAATGTAAATATAGTCCAACTGTAGAATGTAAACATAGTCCAACTGTAGAATGTGAACATAGTCCTACTGTAGAATGTAAACATAGTCAAACGGAAGAATGTGAACCTATTATAACTGTAGAATGTAAACATAGTCCAACTGTAGAATGTGAACATTGCTCAACTGTAGAATGTGAACATAGTCGAAGTTTAGAATGTTAACATAATCCTACTGTATAATGTGAACATAGTTCAACTGTAGAATATCAACACAGTCCAACTGTAGGATGTGAATGTAGTTAAACTATAGAATGTAGTTCAACTATAGAATGGGAACATAGTCCAACTGTAGAATGTGAACATAGTTTAACTGTAGCATGTGAACATAGTCCAACTGTAGAATGTGAACATAGTCCAACTGTAGAATGTGAACATAGTTCAACTGTAGAATGTGAACATAGTCCAACTGAAGCATGTGAACACAGTTCAACTGTAGAATGTAAATATAGTCCAACTGTAGAATGTAAACATAGTCCAACTGTAGAATGTGAACATAGTCCAACTGTAGAATGTGAACATAGTCGAACTGTAGAATGTGAACATAGTTCAACTGTAGAATGTGAACGTAGTCAAACTGTAGAATATCAACACAGTCCAACTGTAGGATGTGAATGTAGTTCAACTATAGAATGTAGTTCAACTATAGAATGGGAACATAGTTCAACTATAGAATGTGAATGAAGTTCAACTATAGAATAGGAACATAGTCCAAATGTAGAATGTGAACATACTTCAACTATAAAATCTGAACATAGTCCAACTGTAGAATGTGAACATAGTTCAACTGTAGAATGTGACCATAGTCCAACTGTAGAATGTGACCATAGTCCAACTGTAGAATGTGAACATAGTCCAACTGTAAAATGTGAACATAGTCCAATTTTAGAATATGACCAAATTTCAACTGCAGAATGTGAACATAGTCGAACCATAGACAGTAAAAAGCAGTGCAATTGTAGAATGTGAACATAGTCAAACTGTAGAATATCAAGACAGTCCAACTGTAGGATGTAAATGTAGTTCAACTATAGAATGTGAATGTAGTTCGAATATAGAATGGGAACATAGTCCAACTGTAGAATGTGAACATACTTCAACTATAAAATCTGAACATAGTCCAACTGTAGAATATGAACATAGTTCAACTGTAGAATGTGAACATAGCCCAACTGTAGAATGTGAACATAGTCCAACTGTAGAATGTGAACATAGTTCAACTGTAGAAGGGGAACATAGTCCAACTGTAGAATGTGAACATAGTCCAACTGAAGCAAGTGAACACAGTTCAACTGTAGAATGTAAATATAGTTCAACTGTAGAATATAAACATAGTCGAACTGTAGAATTTGAACACAGTCCAACTGTAGAATGTGAACATAGTCCAACTGTAGAATGTGAATATAGTTCAACTGTAGAATGTGACCATAGTCCAACTGTAGAATGTGAACGTACTTCAACTGTAGAATCTTAACCTAGTCCAACTGTAGACAGTAAAAACAGTCCAAATATAGTATTTGAACCTAGCCCAACTGTACAATGTGATCATAGTCCAATTGTAGAAAGTGAACATAGTTCAACTGTAGAATGTGAACATAGTCCAACTGTAGAATGTGAACATAGTTCAACTGTAGAATGTGAACATAGTCCAACTGTAGAATATTAACATAGTCCAACTGTAGAATTAAAACATAGTCCAAATGTAGAATGTGAACATAGTTCAACTGTAGAATGTGAACATAGCCTAACTGTAGAATGTGAACATAGTCCAATTTTAGAATATGACCATAGTTCAACTGTAGAATCTGAACATAGTTGAACCGTAGACAGTAAAAAGCAGTGCAATTGTAGAATGAGAACAAAGTCCAACTGTAGAATATGACCATAGTCTAACTGTAGAATGTGAACATAGTCCAACTGTACAATGGGAACATAGTCCAACTACAGAATGGTAACATAGTCCATTTGTAGAATATGATCATAGCCTAATTATAGAATGTGATCATAGTCAAACTGTAGACAGTAAAAAGCAGTCTAATTGTAGAATGTGAACATAGTCCAAATATAGAATGTAAAAATAGTCCAACTGTAGAAAGTAAAAATAGTTCAATTGTAGAATGTGAACATTGTGCAACTGTAGAATGTAAACATAGTACAACTGTAGAATGTAAACATAGTCCAACTGTAGAATGTGAACCTAGTCCAATTGAAGAATGTGAACAAAGTGCAACTGAAGAATGTGAAACTAGTATAACTGTAGAATGTAAACATAGCCCAACTGTAGAATGTGAATATGCTTCAACTGTAGAATCTGAACCTAGTCCAACTGTAGACAGTAAAAACAGTCCAAATGTAGTAATTTAACCTAGCCTAACTGTAGAATGAAAAAACAGTCTATTTGTAGTATTTGAAACTAATTTAACTGTAGAATATTACCATAGTCCAACTGTAGAATGTGAACATAGTCCAACTGAAGAATGTGAACACAGTTCAATTGTAGAATGTAAATATAGTCCAACTGTAGAATGTAAACATAGTCCAACTGTAGAATATGAACATAGTCCAACTGTAGAGAGTGAACATAGTTCAACTGTAGAATGTGAACATAGTCCAACTGAAGCATGTTAACACAGTTCAACTGTAGAATGTAAATATAGTCCAACTGTAGAATCTAAACATAGTCCAACTGTAGAATGTGAACATAGTCCAACTGTAGAATGTGAACATAGTCGAACTGTAGAATGTGAACATAGTTCAACTGTAGAATGTGAACGTAGTCAAACTGTAGAATATCAACACAGTCCAACTGTAGGATGTGAATGTAGTTCAACTATAGAATGTGAATGTAGTTCAACTATAGAATGGGAACATAGTCCAACTGTAGAATGTGAACATAGTTTAACTGTAGCATGTGAACATAGTCCAACTGTAGAATGTGAACATAGTCCAACTGTAGAATGTGAACATAGTTCAACTGTAGAATGTGAACATAGTTGAACTATAGAATTTGAAAATAGTTCAACTGTAACAACCAATACATAGTCCAACTATATAATTTTAATATAGTCCAACTGTACAATGTGAACATAGTCCAACTATAGAATTTTAATATAGTCCAATTGTAGAATATGATCATAGCCTAATTGTAGAATGTACACATAGTCCAACTGTACAATTTTAACATAGTCCAACTACAGAATGTATTTGAACCTACTCCAACTGTACAATGTGATCAAAGTCCAATTGTACAATGTAATTATAGGTCGACTGTTGAATGTGAACATAGTCCAACTTTAGAATGTGAACATAGTCCAACTGGAGAATGGGAACATAGTTCAACTGTAGAATTTTAACATAGTCCAACTGGAAGGTAAAAACAGTTCCAACTGTAGAATGTGATCATAGTCTAATTGTTTAAGATGAAAATAGTTCTACTGTAGCAACCAATAGACAGTCCAGCTATAGCATTTTAATATAGTCCAACTGTACAATGTGAACATATCCAATTATAGAATATGATCATAGCCTAATTGTAGAATGTGAACATCGTCCAAATATAGAATGTTAAGATAGTCCAACTGTAGAAAGTAAAAATAGTTCAATTGCAGAATAGGAACATAGTTCAACTGTAGAATATGAACATAGTCCAACTGTAGAATTTGAATATAGTGCAAATATAGAAAGTAAAAATAGTTTAATTATTGAATGTTAACATAGTTCAACTGTAGAAGGTGAACATAGTCCAATTGTAGAATGTAAACCTAGTCCAACTGTAGAATGTAAAAATAGTCCAACTGTAGAATATTAACATAGTCCTACTGTAGAATGTGAATATGGTCCAACTGTAGAATTTGAACATACTCCATCTGTAGAATATGAACATAGTTCAACTGTAGAATCTGAACCTAGTCCAACTGTAGAATGTGAACATAGTCCAACTGTAGAATGTAAACATAGTTCAGCTGTAGATTGTCAACCTAGTCCAACTGTAGAGTGTCAACATAGTCCAACTGGAAAATAAAAACTGTCCCAACTGTAGAATTCGAACCTAGTCCAACTATAGAATGTGAACATAGTTCAACTGTAGTATGTCAATATAATCCAATTGTAGAATCTGAAGCTAGTCTAACTGTAGAATGTGAATATAGTTCAACTGTAAAATGTAAACATAGTCCAACTTCAGAATGTGAACATAGTCTACCTGTAGAATGTGAACATAGTCCAACTGTAGAATGTGAACATAGTCCAACTGTAGAATGTGAAGATAGTCCAACTGTAGAATATTAACATAGTCCAACTGTAGAATGTGCACATAATCCAACTGTAGAATGTAAACATTGTTCAACTGTAGAATGTGAACATAGTTCAACTGTAGAATGTAAACATAGTCCAAATGTAGAATGTGAAACTATTTCAACTGTAGAATGTGAACATAGTTCAACTGTAGAATGTTAAACTGTTTCAACTGTAGAATGTGAACATAGTCCAACTGTAGAATGTTAAACTATTTCAACTGTGGAATGTGAACATAGTCTAACTGTAAAATGTGAACCTAGTCCAACTGTAGAATGTGAACATAGTTTAACTGTATAATGTGAGCATAGTCCAACTGTAGAGTGTGTATATAGTCCAACTGTAGAATGTGAACATAGTTCAACTGTTGAACGTCAATATGGTGCAAACATGAAATGTGAAAATGTGCTTACTTTCCCCCTGCTCTATCTCTTCCCTCCTCCCCACTCGTTCTCCCAAACTATAGAATGTCAATATTGTACAAATGTGAATATAGTCACATATAGAATATCAATATAGCCCACTTTAGGTTGTTTCACTATATAATTATTTGGACTGTTGAGCTTGAGATTGTCCTATTGGGTATGTGAATATTGTGCACATTGTCACACATGTAATCAATGATGCACTCTGCAAAGTCTCATCCTTTATTTGTCAAGTCTTGTTTGACCAAAGAATTTTATAAGCATTTCATCCATTCTAGTATTAAAGATTGCAACAAAAAAATTAGCATTTTTCATTTTGGCTTGTTTTAGGGCACATGTTTTATGAAATCATTAATGATGCTTCTCTTGATATATGTACGTGAAATGTTATTATTGCTACCATACTATTGTTGTTAACATGTACCGCCTGTTAGAGGATTATATCGTGTGTCGTTGGTTGCTTTCCCATTGCCATGACTGTCATAATGTTCATGTGATTCGATACTGCCTATGTCTGTACATGCTGCGTTGATATTCTCACAATGTTCACATATTTCGAACATTGTCAAGTGGAGTGAAAAATAAATGATGAAAATCATAATTAGGTTTTTGTCCTGTTGTGTTTTCCTGTCTTTTTTTTCCAAAATATAGTGTTTGTTTCTGGTTTCTTGTACTTTAAAAAACATATTTTGTAATTTTTTTTTGGTTTGTATTATTGCTCTATTCTTGAAGGCGGTGAGCATTGCACTACGATTTTTATTTTGCGTCTGTCGAACCAGTGCATCTGACTTCGGCATGAATTTTATGTAAGAGTCTGCTTCTTCCTCATTTTCCAAAGGTTTGTTTACAATATTGGTAACAGCCGATGCTGTAATGGAGAGTGAACCTAGCACCTTCAGATTGTGAGCAGTGTCACTTTGCCACTAGCCCACCGTGTCCCCATAAAACATGTTATGTTTCTACTGCTTTTCTTTTTAACTTTATGTATGTTATGTCTGTAGTTGGACACTACCAAGAATTGTTTCCATCGTTTTTGTAAGTAACTGTCTTTGATGTTCTGTAGTTTTCTTGCTATTTCTGTATGTCTTCGTTGTTTTTGCTGTTGCAGTATATATAGTTTATCTTAACAAATAAATATTTTGTGGGTTTTTTATTTCTTTTGTCATGGTTTTATAAAATATATTTTCAACTGTCACTGTCATATGACATTTTTCCCATTGCTGGGGTAGTCGAGAGGTTTTAAAGGCTGAGGACTACAGACCGCTTCGCCACTGCTGTCACTACGTTGTGTGCTGGCTATGTTTGTTTATTTCACCCCCAACAGAAAAACAACATATGCCATACCGGGGATTCTTCTTCTTCATCGTACGCAGTCAGACATCAACCTTTATTTTTTCGAAAAAAGCAGCGGTCATCCTGAGGCTGTCGACACTGCCATAAAGCTTGTCTCGTGTTGCCACTGGTGATGGCCACATGTGCTTTCTCTGGTCCTCGTATTTCCGGCAGTTTTGCAGCATATGTTCAGCGGTCATTTTTCCTGTACCACTGCATTCGTCAGTGCCACCTATCTTCAGCTCATTGAATAGGTGGTACCTCAGTCTGTTGTGGCCTGTGCGGAGTCTGAAGACCACGACCTGCTCTCTTCTGTTCAATTGGTAATGGGCATCATTTTTTGTGTAGCCAGTATGTTCTGTTTCCCATTTGGCCATATATCTGAGCCTTTTTGACTCTTCGTAGGTCACACTAGAATCTGGTTGTGGTAGTCTTGCACCTTCTTTTGCCAGTCTGTCTGCCTCCTCATTGCCTTGGATGTTACAATGGGATGGAACCCACTGTACCACTACTCTTTTTGGTGCGGTCTGCTGGCATAGTTGACAGAGTACTGCTCTTAAATCATTAAGTTCAGTATTTTTCTGGCTTTTAAGTGCTGTGACTACGGCCAGGGCACCTGTGAACAGGACTATCCGGCTTTCATTTCTTTTGCCTGTCAGCATTGCTTCTTCTGCAGCCCTCAGTACCTCTGCATCCGCTCTGAAATTACTTGAGTATTTTCCAGTTGCCACTGACAGTGTTATTTTTCTACCATTTGGTAGGCTCAAGAATACCCCTCTCCCTCCGTTCTGTGTTGTGTTTGTTACAGAACCGTCGGCGTATGCATGGGTCCAGTCCATGCTTGGGTAGTTTTTCGTTATGTACCTCAGGGTTATGTCTCTTCTTTCTTTTTTAGTCTGGCTGTTCTTGTTTCCAATACCTGGTATATTTTCTGCCACCACCGGAAATATATGCTGCTTCCAGGTAGGTTTGCATACAGTAGGGATGGGCTTTGGCGTTGTTAATGTGTTTATAGGGTCTTCGTTCATCTTTGCTTTGGCTATTTCTGCAAAGTTTCTCCGCTTTAGTTTCCCATTACCAAATCTATTTAGTCTCTGGTGCATTGGATGGTCTGTCAGTCTACCGAGTTTCTCTGCTTGCTGCTGGGCTCTGCAGTCTCTTCCGTCGGTCATGGATTGCAGATTTGTAATCTTTTCAAGTTCTACAATTGGCGTTTACTAAATGCCTCCTGTTAAACTCTCATGGCTTGGTTTTGAAGTTTGCTAATTTTGTCAAAGTTTGCCTTTTCTGCTTTTGTCCATGCCGCAATGCCATACTCGAGAACTGGTCTCACTCTTCCAGTGTACAGTTTCTTTGGTATACTTTCGTCTGCTCCCCAGCTTGTGCCAGCAAGTTTCCTCATGATTGCCATTCTTTGTCTGGCTCTCATTCGGTTTCTCTCGATCTGACTTTTCTATGTCATGCGCCGATCAAATGTGTCTCCCAGGTAGTTTGGGTTATCGTTTGGCCGCAGATATTTGCCGTTAAGACTTATTTTGGTGTTTTGGGGTTTGTTTGAAAGCGAGAATATCGTACATGTTGTTTTTTCCTCATTTATTTTGACCAGCCATGAGTTCGCCCACTCCTCCAGCGATGTTAGGGCCTGCTGCATCCGATTTCTTGCTATGGTAAGATTTTTTTCAGAGATCCACATAGCCAGATCGTCTGCAAACATGGAGCTGTGGACTCTTCTTATACTGGGGATTCGAACTGCTGCCCTCCTTGTCGGCAAGCAGGTCTCGAAACCATTCGGCCACGTTCACCTCGTATATTTTATATCTAGTTTTTATCAAAACAAAATATATTGATATATATTACTTTATTTATTTTGGTAGATTTTTTTTCTGTCCTTTTTTGGCTGCTTCTACTAAATATATTTTATGATTCTGTTTTTTGAATGTATGACCAATTACAGAGCTGAAGCAGAAGCTGTTCATGCAGCAACTCAGATTCTGATCAGCCAAACCATAACTACAAGGAAAGCAGTCATTTTAATAGACTCCAGCAGTGTTCTCTAAGCCATCTCAAGCCCCAAACAAGATAGACTCTCACACGAAATAAAATACAAGATCATCGGATTGCTATCTCAAAAAAAAACAGATCTAGTCCTACAATGGTTTAGGCATATTGCAGGATCCTTTGAAACGAGAAAGCAGATAAGCTCGCAAAAGCCAGAAGTGGCGACACACAGACTCGCCATCCACAGAGCTATAAAGTAACAAAGACACTCATCAAACAAGCAATGAGGACAGAATGGAGATCCAGCACAAAGAATATAAGTCAGAAAAGGACAGCATAGCCAAACTTGGCAGAGATCGTCATACAAAGATCTTCAGACTCAAAACGGTACATTGCACACTCAAGGCCCACCTCCACAGAATGGATCTCGGAAACACCACCACATGCGATTGTGGAGCACCCAAGCAAAGCAAATACCAGAACATATTCTGCAGGACTGCCCTACCTATACAGACCATAGAGAGGCAGTCTAGCCCGGGGAAGCGACCATGCTCGAAAAGCTATAGAGGGCTGGCGAAGGCCTGAAGCGCACAATCTCCTTCGTGAACCTCACTGGACGAAGCAGAGCATCAGTTGATCGAAGAAAATGAAGTCATAAGTGACTATAGGGCAATGTGATGTTGAAGTGGTAGTTCACTACAGAGTTTTGGGTTTTCTTTCTCCTTGTGGTGTTATCATTTCACTTCTATGTGTTGCAAAACCTTCTTTTCACTAAACGTCAGATGGCTCTTCAGATGTTCATTTCCACTTGGAACAGTCTGCAGCTTTGTCTTCTTTGGATGTCAGACCCTCAGCTGTGGTAGACTGACTTCTTGTGCCATCTCTGCAAACTGTCCATAGAGAATATCTTTGGGGATGCGACCATTTTCCATACAACGAACATGACCAAGCCATAGTAGTCTTCGCTGCCTAAGGAGAGTTTGCATGCTTGAGAGACTGGTTGGAGAGTGCAACTCTGCATTTGTCACTCTGTCCCAATTTATGTAATTCTAAGAATGAATTGCAGGTGCCGTAGATGGAAGGTGCTAAGCTTCTTCTCTTGTTTGGCATAGGTTGCCCAAGTTGTGCTACCATATAGGAGTGTACTGACAACACATTCATTGTAAATCATGGCGTTGGTTTTAATTGTAAGTTTCTGGTTTTCCAAAATATTCGTTTAGAGATGAGCAAATGTAGCAGCAGCTTTGCCACTACGAGTGTTTATTTCTGGGTCTAGCGAGATCAAGTTGTTGACTAGGGACCCCTCATATGTAAATTGGTGCACAGCTGCCAATCTATAATTATCGATGTTAAGAGTTGGTGTGGCATCTACTTCGTGTCTCTATAGATCTCTCGAGGATAAAAGGATAGAAATTCTTTTGAACTAGACATCCACATCCACATCTCCACAGATGGGAATTTTGGACAGATTGATGGAATACCAGGACTAAATATAAAAATCAATGATAGCTAAAAAATATCCTTTACGCTGATGATACAGTATTGTGGACTAAAAGCGATCAGGGGTTGGAGGAGCTGGTAGACGCAGTCAACAAGGGTTGTGGTTTGGACATTAACTTTAGGAACACAAAAAACAATCGTGACTAGTAAAACACATGTTAAGCCCACACTGAACATCACTGTAAAAGGAGAGATGCTGGAACAGGTAACTATTGTCTTGTATCTTGGAAACAGAATAGGGAAATGCAGGACCTTCAGAATGAACCTGTGACACTATGCTTGAGTAGACAGGGAGATCATAGAAAAATTCACAATGTGGAGAGGCACATTGCCTGAAGAGGGATGGGCTACGCCAAGCGCAAAATGACCCAAAATACACCGATATTGCAGAAAGCATTGAGAAAAATCATAAATTCGCCAGCCGTCTCAATACACAACAATGACAATCATACCACTGAAGCTAACTCGTCCAGACGGAAGATTCGATATCCTGGCACAAAACCGAGTGGAGTGGTGGGAACTAATCCAACAATCTGCAGTATTGGTGCCTGGAGTGGCGGGAACTGATCCAACAATCTGCAGTATTGGTGCCTGGAGTGGCGGGAACTGATCCAACAATCTGCAGTATTGGTGCCTGGAGTGGCGGAAACTGATCCAACAATCTGCAGTATTGGTGCCTGGAGTGGCGGGAACTGATCCAACAATCTGCAGTATTGGTGCCTGGAGTGGCGGGAACTGATCCAACAATCTGTAGTATTGGTGCCTGGAGTGGCGGAAACTGATCCAACAATCTGCAGTATTGGTGCCTGAAGTGGCGGGAACTGATCCAACAATCTGCAGTATTGGTGCCTGGAGTGGTGGGAACTGATCCAACAATCTGCAGTATTGGTGCCTGGAGTGGCGGGAACTGATCCAACAATCTGCAGTATTGGTGCCTGGAGTGGCGGGAACTGATCCAACAATCTGCAGTATTGGTGCCTAGAGTGGCGGTAACTGATCCAACAATCTGCAGTATTGGTGCCTGGAGTGGTGGGAACTGATCCAACAATCTGCAGTATTGGTGCCTGGAGTGGCGGGAACTGATCCAACAATCTGCAGTATTGGTGCCTGGAGTGGTGGGAACTGATCCAACAATCTGCAGTATTGGTGCCTGGAGTGGCGGGAACTGATCCAACAATCTGCAGTATTGGTGCCTGGAGTGGCGAGAGCTGGTCCAACAATCTGCAGTATTGGTGCCTGGAGTGGCGAGAACTGATCCAACAATCTGCAGTATTGGTGCCTGGAGTGGCGAGAGCTGGTCCAACAATCTGCAGTATTGGTGCCTGGAGTGGCAAGAACTGATCCAACAATCTGCAGTATTGGTGCCTGGAGTGGCGAGAACTGATCCAACAATCTGCAGTATTGGTGCCTGGAGTGGCGAGAACTGATCCTACAATCTGCTGTATTGGTGCCTGGAGTGGTGGGAACTGATCCAAAAACCTGCTGTATTGGTGCCTGGAGTGGCGGAAACGGATCCAACAATCTGCAGTATTGGTGCCTGGAGTGGTGGGAATTGATCCAACAATCTGCTGTATTGGTGCTTGGAGTTGTGGGAACTGATCCAACAATCTGCTGTATTGGTGTATGGAGTGGCGGGAACTGATCCAACAATCTGCTGCATTGGTGCCTGGAGTGGTGGGAACTGATCCAACAATATGCTGTATTGGTGCCTGGAGTGGCGGGAACTGATCCAACAATCTGCTGTATTGGTGCCTGGAGTGGTGGGAACTGATCCAACAATCTGCTGTATTGGTGCCTGGAGTGGCGGGAACTGATCCAACAATCTGCAGTATTGGTGCCTGGAGTGGTGGGAACTGATCCAACAATCTGCAGTATTGGTGCCTGGAGTGGTGGGAACTGATCCAACAATCTGCTGTATTGGTGCCTGGAGTGGTGGGAACTGATCCAACAATCTGCTGTATTGGTGCCACAATGACCTTTCAGGTTACGGGGCTGATAATGATGATGATCTTGGACAGATGGTGGGAGATGTGAGATGGAGATAAAGAACAGAATAGGAATGGCTGATGTGAAAGATATATTCCCATCCAGACAATATATACATATATTCGTTCTTGCTCTATGTGCAGAAGCAGGGACAATGAACAATCGGCTTGTGGATAAAGTTTAAGGCTTTGAAATGTGGATACGCAGAATGACGGACTGCATCTCATGGAAAGAAAAGCAAACAAATTTGTAGGCCATGAAGAGATTGGAAATGGGAAGAGAATACTGAAGGAGATCAAATTTAGATAAATACAATAATTGGACGTAAAGAAGAAACAGGACACATTACTGCAAACAATGCTGGGAGGAAAGGTGGGGCAAGAGTAAGAAGTGCAATCAGTGGGAAGACAATATCAGAAGATGGACTGACAACAGTCGGTCACATTGTACTATCAAAGCAAGGGACAGAGGGTATTGTAGGTCCACGGCAGCCAACCTTCGATATGGTGATGGTGTTTGACATCATTATCAGTTTTCAGCTTTTTCTCAGGTGTGGTGACCTGCTCCTTTTCTCACCTCATGTCATATATGCATTTCCAGCTGGACAGACTGAGGCACATCGAGAAGGAGGTTTGACTTGTTTCCTTAGCCATGAGAGACAAGCACTCTAACGGACCTGTCATTGAGACGTTCACATCTCTGCTGTATATCAGCTTAAAACATTCGTCCACCAATTTGTTCCATCCTTATCTTGAAATATGTCAGTGGAGATCACTCACGACAGCAGCTTTCATCAACGGTAGTTGTCTTGGTGATGTCCCCTTTGCTAATACTTTTTGTGTCCTGATCATGTAGACATGTTTTCAATGTTCAGCCATATGGACTGGCTTTTCATTTCCCATCAACATGTCAACCATATTATATGTTCCTGGAAGGTTTGGACAGAACATCAGGTACTGATCCACAGTCCCATGTACCCTTGTTACTTAAGACTTACATGTGTGTACTAGATCCGAGAAAAGGATCACTCCACACTGAGAGCATTTCTTAAGAGATGGCCAACAGTACAGTCAAACCCATCTATGGTAAAACACTCTCAGTAATCCTAGTGTTCAATTGCGTGTCTGATACCTTGGTAGTCTTCTTCTTCTTCTTCTTCTTCTTCTGCGTACACAGTCAGACAGTAACCATTATTTTTTCGAGAAAAGCGGCGGTCATCCTGAGGCTCTCGCCACTGCCATAGAGCTTGTCTTGCAGTTCCACTGGTAATGGCCACATCTGCTCTCTCTGATCCTCGTATGTCGGGCAGTTCTGCAGCAGATGTTCAGTGGTCATTTTACCAGTACCGCACGGGCATTCGTCGGTACACCCTATCTTCAATTTGTTGAATAGGTGGTACCTCAGTCTGTTGTGGCCAGTGCGAAGTCTGAAGACAACTACCAGCTCTCTTCGGTTCAACTGGTAATAGGCATCGTTTTTGGCCTTGGTAGTCTAATATTATTTAAACTCATTTCAGTCTGTTCCCTTGAAGTATCATGTTGGACGACAAACAATCTCACCATCTCGTTGGAAAAATGAGAAAAGGATGAAAATTATTAGGGCCACCAAAATGTTACTTTTCATGTCCATCTATAGTCAGGCATACGCTCACATGCCCATCTGTAGTCAGGCATACGCTCACATGCCCATCTGTAGTCAGGCATACGCTCACATGCCCATCTGTAGTCAGGCATACGCTCACTTGCTCCTCTGTAGTCAGGCATACGCTCACATGCCCATCTGTATTTTCTTAACAATGCAGTATCTGCGATGCCATTTTCTGTGGCTCTGCGCCTGAATGATGTGTTGTGAATTGGGTCTCAAAGAGAGTGTCAATGTTCTTTGCTCAAATGCCGTTTGTGCATTTCGAAGCTTTTCTACATCTGCTTTTCGTAGGTCCATGTCTTGTAGTCATATGATGTTCGTCCATCACATATGATGAAGACCACTCTTTATTCAACCGTGTGTACAGTCTGTTCTCTTTCTGTGTCCGCTGAAATGGTTGACCTGCGCTGTAATTTGGATTAAAGTGAGAACGAAACTGCGCTATTTGTCAGCTTCACTCTCTAGTCCTAAGCTACCTCTGGCCAGTGGCAAGATTTCATCGAGACGACTGGAGATAGCACAGGATGGAGATTTTTCTCAGGGTTTACTCCGGAATCCCTTCCCGAAAACAGGCATCCGCAAGGCAGTGGAGGATGAAGACATCTATCGTGTGTCGGGCCTTCTCCATATCCGCAAGAGGTCGTATGGACATCTCTCCCGGGTCGTATTCTGATCCATTATAGTCGTGTCTATTATAATCAACCAAAACTGACGCTGTCTGCAGCTAGGGTGAAGGGCACCAATCTCCGTGAAATTCAGCTGTATGAACTAGATGTCCAGGCCAGGATAATCGTATGGAAGAAAACACACAAAAAAAGAACAAATTAACCAGTCCAAATGGAAGACAACGACACCTATCCATGAACACAAGTGTAAGTCGTCGACTAGTGTGATTTCTCCAGGGAAATACGTGGCCTGACAGCATCCATAATGGTCAAAAACCACCAGAGATACTCTCATCGTCGCAAGACTAGCCAGCACTCTCTGGGACGTTGGTTTAAAATCAGAGTTCCTACTCTCCTAGGTGAATTGCCTGAACAGGCAAATGAGCTTCGTCTACCCGGGTTTAGAGTCAGATTGACTGCCTACCAAGGCTAATGAGCCCAATCTGCCCGCCCAGTTATACCGCCGGGTACTCGGTCGCGCCTCACAGCAGGCTCTGTAAGAAACAGGGGGTTCCTCATGAAAATGCTGCTGGGGACTCAATGTAGGAGAGGCCATTGGCAAGGAAACTCCTAACAGTGAATCCAGCGGCGATCTCTACACCTGGAAAGGAGACGCTATATTGGACGCTTCACTTTCCTTTAACGAGCGGGACGTACTTACCAGACCTCGCTATCTCATCCCCCCCCCCTCCTATTTATACACACACACGCGGACAGTACATTAGTAACAACAATTGAATGATAATGTATTTCTATATACACGAGGCGTGTTCAGAAAGTAACTGCTGTTTCGGATTTTTTTTAAATTTAGAAAAGTTCTGTACGTGGTATTATTTTTATCACTTTTGTATCTCTCTGTATTCTACTTTTCAACATAGTCTTCGCCATTGCTGAACCACTTATCGTAGCGGTGCAAGAGTTTTTTGGTGTACTTCTTATAGAAAGATGCCATCTGGAAAGTTGACCAATCCTTCACTGAATCTTTCAGATCGTCAAAACTTTGGCCGACGAGAGATATTTTCATATGCAAAAAAAGGTCAAAGTCGCAGAGGAGTCCTTGAAATGTCAGGAAACCGCACAGAAAAAAAGAATTTTTTTTTAAATAAAAAAAAAAGGATTTAAAGACCGTATTTAACATTCGGTAGGTGCTTTGTTTGTCCTAAACATTTTACAGTCTTTTTATTAACTTAAGGCGTAAAATAAATATCACAAAATGTCGTATGTGTGATGCCAACGGATCAATTAATAAATTGCGTATGTGTGAAGCAATACTCTCGGACACACAAAATGATCATAGTGAGTGGAAAGAACAGTTCTTGGAAAGGAGGGGAGAGGGGGGGGGGGGAAGTGGTTGGTCAAGGTTCCTGGAATACAAAATAGGGACTGCCAGACACGACAACGGATATAAGACGTCACGGAAATGTTGAATTTTACCAATAGACGGGATGGATGGCGGCTGATAGAGATTCCTACAGACAGTCTGTCATGAGATCCACGACATGTTACATGATGATGATGATGGTTATTACTCTATTCATCAGCTCTATAGACACAAACAAATCATTATTATTCTCCTGAGATTAGGTCACTGCAGACTTTTTAACAACATACATCCACTCAATAGATAGATAAATAGAGAGAGAGACAGAAATGGACACAGGCCAACATAAAGACAGACCGATAGATATACAGACAAACAGATAGATAGATAGACAGACAGACATATAGATAGATAGATATACAGATAGATAGATAGACAGACAGATAGATAGATCTATAGATAGATAGACAGCAAGACAGATAGATAGATATATAGATAGATAGATAGATAGATAGATAGATAGATATATATATATATATATATATATATAGATAGATAGATAGGCATATATATATATATATATATATATATATATATATATATATATATATATATATCCAATGCACCAGAGACTAAACAATTTGGGAAATGGGAAACTAAAGCGGAGAAACTTTGCAGAAATAGCCAAAGCAAAGATGCACGATATATACATGTATATATATATATATATATATATATATATACCCATAGACAGACAGACACATAGATAGACGGACAGACATACACATAGACAGACAGATATATAGATAGATAGATATATAGATATATAGATAGATAGATAGTTTTCAGAGTCCAGAAAAATACATTTATCATGACTAATGTCAATAATAAACACACTGAGTTTCACTCATCATCAAGCAGAAGAAAATGCAATAAATTGATGCAAGTCTCATTTTCTACGTTTTATTTGACGAAAATAATGTCTGAACAGTTCCTTAGATAAGAGACATATGACAAAACTAGGTATTTATCTTCATTCATGTGACGATTATCCGTTTATGCTGAAAGTGTCCTATTTTTGTTCTACAATTTCGGAAGGTTTCTTCTTTTACTTGACGTTTTGAAATGTTCGTGTTCTACTTCAGTTTATGAAATTGTACATGAAATTAGGTAATGTGTTTGATTTTCATTGCAAGCAAGAACTTGAAAAAAAAAACACAGCAAACAATTTGTCAAAAGATGTGAAGTGCCGGTTATGGCCAGTTATGCAATTTCGGAGACAGCTGATGTGTCAATAACACAAAAATCGCAACCAGGGCACTGCATTCCATGCCACTCAAAGTAGGAAGTCTTAATGCTGGTGCAGAGCTCAGGGAAAGGCACCGCTGGGCATGGCAAGACAACGCAAGGTTCAGAGGTTGTCTGTGAAAAGATAATTAGTAGACCTGAAATTATTGTACGCAAAATGTATCTATTTATCTGCCTGTCTGTCTGTTTACCTACTTACCTATCTGTCTGCCTACCTACTACTTACGTATCAACCTACCTACCAACATACCTACCTACATACCTACCTGTCTGCCTGTCTGCCTGCCTGTCTGTCTGTCTGTCATCTATCTATTTATAGATCTGTATCTCTGTCTGTCTGTCTGTCTGTCTGTCTGTCTGTCTGTTTGTCTGTCTGTCTATCTATCTAACTATCTATCTATCTATCTATATATCTATATATCTATCTATCTATCTGTCTGTATGTCTGTCATCTAGGACTAGTTCTGGACTAGTTCCAAGACATGATTCAAGACAGCTATAGGTAACTCAGGATGCACGCTATCTGGTCGCATCTCCCTTGATACCAGGGGTCGCTTGAAAACTTGCAGGATTCAATTGTTCACCGCGTCCGTTCATCGGTTTGAGATGCGAGTGTCTTACCTATCGACTTCAGCAACCCCCAGAAGACTCTGCAGAGTCTGCAGACAACGAGCTTCTTATTCCAGTCGTGAAGATTCGTCACGAGGTGACCAGCTGACCATTGGAACGTTTATGCCCAAGAAGTCTCTCCCCGCGCAGTCATGCTCACGCTGGATGGGTCTGAGCTGATAGATCTGGTGTTGTCATTGGCCATCTTGTTCCTGATCAGAGGGCCAGTACTGATCAGGTACGTTGGTTTCACCGGTTGCGACACAACACTTTCTGTCTCCACCAACCTGTTGTTTACTTGTAAATTAGCCACCCCTTGAGAAGTGCACTCATGAGGAGACTGAATTGTGAAAATGCGTAGATTTTCTTCATGAAATACCAGAAATAATTCCCCTCGTCTCACAATCGTTTTCAGGAATTGAAACAACGGTACAAACGACTCAATTTATTGCTTATCCACCTGTGTAGGCATGTATTCCCGATTGTTTGGTATAGTTTCCTTCAATCACATTCAAGGCAGCTGTTCCCTCTTGCAGAACATTATATTTGTACCTGGTTTGTAAGACTAGTTCTCTAATCAAACAAGCAAATGTATGCACATTTCTAAACATACTTAGTCTAAACCATTACTGTCAGTTATTTCGTGGTCTTATCTTCTTCTTCTTCTTCTTCTTCTTCTTCGTACGCAGTCAGACAGTAACCATTATTTTTTCGAAAAAAACGGCGGTCATCCTGAGGCTGTCGCCACTGCCATAGAGCTTGTCTTGCAGTTCCACTGGTGATGACCACATCTGCTCTCTCTGATCCTCGTATGTCGGGCAGTTCTGCAGCAGATGTTCAGCGGCCATTTTACCAGTACCGCACGGGCATTCGTCGGTACACCCAATCTTCAATTTGTTGAATAGGTGGTACCTCAGTCTGTTGTGGCCAGTGCGAAGTCTGAAGACAACTACCTGCTCTCTTCGGTTCAACTGGTAATAGGCATCGTTTTTGGTGTAACCAGTATGTTCGGTTTCCCATTTGGTCATGTATCTGTCTTTGATAAGCCGTTTTGACTCTTCGTACGTCATACTAGTATCTGTTTGTGGTAGTCTTGCACCTTCTTTTGCCAGTCTGTCTGCCTCCTAATTGCCTTGGATGTTGCAGTGTGATGGGACCCACTGTACCACTACCCTTTTTGGTGCGGCTTGCTGGCACAGTTTGCAGAGTGCTGCTCTTAAGTCATTAAGCTCAGTATTTTTCTGGCTTTTTAGCGCTGTGACTACGGCGAGAGCATCTGTAAGCAGGACTATATGGCTTTCATTTTCACTGTGTGTCACCATTTCATCCACTGCCGCCCTCAGTGCCTCTGCCTCCGCTCTGAAATTGCTTGTGTACTTACCAGTAGCGAATGACAGTGTTATTTTTCTGCCATTTGGTAGGTTCAGGAATGCTCCTGCCCCTCCGTTCTGTGTTGTGTTTGTTACAGAACTGTCGGTGTATGCATGGGTCCAGTCCATGCTTGGGTAGCGTTTCGTTATGAAGCTTAGGGTAGTATCTCTCCTTTCTTTTTCAGTCTGGCAGTTTTTTGTTTGCAATACCTGGTATATTTTCTACCACCTCTGGAAATATATCCTGCCTCCAGGTAGGTTTTCGTACAGTAGTGATGGGTTTTGGTGTTGTTAGTGCGTTTATGGGATCTTCGTGCATCTTTGCTTTGGCTATTTCTGCAAAGTTTCTCCGCTTTAGTTTCCCATTTCCCAAATTGTTTAGTCTCTGGTGCATTGGATGGTCGGTCAGTCTTCTGAGTTTCTCTGACTGCAGCTGGGCTCTGCAGTCTCTTCTATCGGTCATGGATTGCAGTTTTGTAATCTTTTCGAGTTCTACAATTGGCGTTGACATCATGCCACCTGTTATAATTCTCATGGCTTGGTTTTGAAGTTTGCTAACTTTATCGAAGTTCGCCTTCGCTGCTGTTGACCATGCCGCAATGCCATACTTGAAAACTGGTCTCACTCTTCCAGTGTACAGTTTCTTTAGTATGCCTTCGTCTGCTCCCCAGCTTGTACCAGCAAGTTTCTTCATGATTGCCATTCTTTGTCTGGCTTTCATTCGGTTTCTCTCAATCTGACTTTTCCATGTCATGCGCCGATCAAATGTGACTCCCAGATAGGTTGGGTTGTCGTTTGGCTGCAGAAATTTGCCATTTAGAATTAATTTGGTATTTTGGGGTTTTAATGAAAGCGATAATATTGTGCATGTGGTTTTCTCCTCGTTTATTTAGACCAGCCATAAGTTCGCCCACTCTTCCAGCGATGTTAGGGCCGTCTGCATTCGATTTCTTGCTATGGTGAGATTCTTTTCAGAGGTCCACATAGCCAGATCGTCTGCAAACATTGAGCTATGGACTCTTCTTGGTATATTCTCTGTAATATCGTTTATATATACCAGGAAGAGTGTGGGTGACAGTACTCCCCCTTGGGTTACTCCCTGCTCGAGTGTCACCTTTTTGCTCATCTGCCCTTGTACTTGGACTCTGGCCGTTCTTTGTTTGAGGTAGTGGTTGATCCACTTGTACATTTTCCCACAAACATCACTTCTTCTTAGCTTGACTCTAAGTCCATCTTTCCAGACTTTGTCAAATGCCTTTTCCAGATCCACCCAAACAGCTACTGTGTGTTTCTGTGCCTGGTAGGCATCTTCTATCTCCTGGGCTATGAGGATGACCTGGTCCTCAGTGGATCTGTGCTGTCTAAAGCCGGCTTGCTGTGGAATTAGTATTCGTTTTTCTTCCAGATGCCACATCAGTCTGGTGTTTATCATCCGTTCCATCAGCTTACCGACACAGCTCAGTAGGCTGATGGGCCTGTATCCATTTGGATCTGTTTTGTCCTTTCCTGTTTTTGGTACTGGTACCAGTATTGCGTCTTTCCATGGTGGTCTTATCTGATTAATGATCTTCAAGAGGCTAAGTCGAAGAAAAACATGCACACAAAATTTAAAAAAAGGAAACAGACAGTCATTATTATCATGTGTGTGATCTCTGTATGGCAGCTAGTCGGAAACGGTCAGTCAAAACAAGAATTTGCTCAAAGTGATATTTCTCAAATGTTCATAAAGAGCAAACTGTACTGCATAAAGAAGATGGAAGGTTAAAGGCCAGAAAGACAAAGCGAGACAAATACGTATCGCTTTCAATGTAAATGGAAAGGTAGAGGCCAGACCAACAAAGCGAGACAAATACTTATCGCTTTCAATGTAAATGGAAGGGTAGAGGCCAGACCAAGAAAGCGAGACAAATACTTATCGCTTTCAATGCAGATGGAAGGTTAAAGGGCAGAACACAGCAAAGCGTGACACACCGTTGTGTCTTTCAATGCAGAAGAGAGGGTAGAGGTCAGACCGGCAAAAAAAACAACAACACAAGCATCTATCGCTTTCAAGACAGACTGGGTCAGTCAAGACAGGAGAGGCTAGACAAAAACGAGACTCAAACATGTTGCTTCGCAGACAGGAAACAGTCAAAGACTATCAAACATGTTGCTTCGCAGACAGGAAACAGTCAAAGACTATCAAACATGTTGCTTCGCAGACAGGGAACAGTCAAAGACTATCAAACATGTTGCTTCGCAGACAGGAAACAGTCAAAGACTATCAAACATGTTGCTTCGCAGACAGGGAACAGTCAAAGACTATCAAACATGTTGCTTCGCAGACAGGGAACAGTCAAAGACTATCAAACATGTTGCTTCGCAGACAGGGAACAGTCAAAGACTATCAAACATGTTGCTTCGCAGACAGGGAACAGTCAAAGACTATCAAACATGTTGCTTCGCAGACAGGGAACAGTCAAAGACTATCAAACATGTTGCTTCGCAGACAGGGAACAGTCAAAGACTATCAAACATGTTGCTTCGCAGACAGGGAACAGTCAAAGACTATCAAACATGTTGCTTCGCAGACAGGGAACAGTCAAAGACTATCAAACATGTTGCTTCGCAGACAGGGAACAGTCAAAGACTATCAAACATGTTGCTTCGCAGACAGGGAACAGTCAAAGACTATCAAACATGTTGCTTCGCAGACAGGGAACAGTCAAAGACTATCAAACATGTTGCTTCGCAGACAGGGAACAGTCAAAGACTATCAAACATGTTGCTTCGCAGACAGGGAACAGTCAAAGACTATCAAACATGCTGCTTCGCAGACAGGGAACAGTCAAAGACTATCAAACATGTTGCTTCGCAGACAGGGAACAGTCAAAGACTATCAAACATGTTGCTTCGCAGACAGGGAACAGTCAAAGACTATCAAACATGTTGCTTCGCAGACAGGGAACAGTCAAAGACTATCAAACATGTTGCTTCGCAGACAGGGAACAGTCAAAGACTATCAAACATGTTGCTTCGCAGACAGGGAACAGTCAAAGACTATCAAACATGTTGCTTCGCAGACAGGGAACAGTCAAAGACTATCAAACATGTTGCTTCGCAGACAGGGAACAGTCAAAGACTATCAAACATGCTGCTTCGCAGACAGGGAACAGTCAAAGACTATCAAACATGTTGCTTCGCAGACAGGGAACAGTCAAAGACTATCAAACATGTTGCTTCGCAGACAGGGAACAGTCAAAGACTATCAAACATGTTGCTTCGCAGACAGGGAACAGTCAAAGACTATCAAACATGTTGCTTCGCAGACAGGGAACAGTCAAAGACTATCAAACATGTTGCTTCGCAGACAGGGAACAGTCAAAGACTATCAAACATGTTGCTTCGCAGACAGGGAACAGTCAAAGACTATCAAACATGTTGCTTCGCAGACAGGGAACAGTCAAAGACTATCAAACATGTTGCTTCGCAGACAGGGAACAGTCAAAGACTATCAAACATGTTGCTTCGCAGACAGGGAACAGTCAAAGACTATCAAACATGTTGCTTCGCAGACAGGGAACAGTCAAAGACTATCAAACATGTTGCTTCGCAGACAGGGAACAGTCAAAGACTATCAAACATGTTGCTTCGCAGACAGGGAACAGTCAAAGACTATCAAACATGTTGCTTCGCAGACAGGGAACAGTCAAAGACTATCAAACATGTTGCTTCGCAGACAGGGAACAGTCAAAGACTATCAAACATGTTGCTTCGCAGACAGGGAACAGTCAAAGACTATCAAACATGTTGCTTCGCAGACAGGGAACAGTCAAAGACTATCAAACATGTTGCTTCGCAGACAGGGAACAGTCAAAGACTATGGCATATTAATTTCACAGCCCCACCTGTTGTTTTACAATGAGTTGGTCCACAGACCCAACAATGCAATGCAACGTGAATTTGATTGGCGAGTAAATCGTGGGGAGCAGCTATTGTAGCTATCGTTAACCTCCAGAAGCCAAGCCCAACGTCACGAGTCAGGTACAACAGACTGACCAACAACTTACATAACTTCCATGCAAGTGCTTCTGGAAACATGTTATGTCGCAGCAATCTGGCCAATAAGGTGGGGATAGACACTGTGTTCCTCATAGTGATGAGCCTACGGATAAGCCTACCTTTGCACTACATGCAGGAAGAGCCATGTCCACTTTTTTAATCACGCGTCTGGACGTAAGAATCTTCACTGTAACACGATACTAAAAAACATCGTCAGGTTTTAAGAACGAGACACGAGTCCCTTGGAACAGAAACGGTAACCTCCGGATGAAATATTGATCACATGCTAGCCATGTCACCACGAGGCCGGCACACAAACAGTAACCGTGAGTGTTAAGTCAACATTGATTCAAAAAATCTCGTTCATTGTCGATGTAGTAGTTGACGTGCTGTATTCCATTCCTTATCACTGCTATAGTGTCCTTCAAGCGGTCTTATAATTTCCTTTAATAACATTATACAACCTGTGTCTATAGGAAGTGAGTACATATCTTTGTTGCAAGACCACTACGACATTTTAGTCCCACTTTTACACGAGACTGTCGGAAATGAGTCTTTCTTGAGAGTATTGCAAATATATTTTTTCATGCGAGAGAAAGATCGTGTCTGGCTCTCCGTTTTTTTCTCTCTAGAGGTACAGAGGAAATGACTATATATGGCTAAAGTAAATGTCTCAGAACTTCATGAGCTTTTGTGTGTTTGATGTCCTGGTCATTCTGGTATTAACGGCAATGAACGAGTTGGCATTTTGGCATCGACGGCACCTATTGTAGGGACATTAAATATGAATAGAGGGATATTATAAAATCGATTAATCATCGCTTTCAGTTGATGATGCAGCAATTGATGAACCAGCATTCCACCGACTGTACAAGTTTGAAATCAGACGATGATGGGAAGGCCGCGCGTGGGAAACCTGTCTGGCATCTTTTTCGATGGCTTATTTAGCTTGGTTGAACCGATGATACTCTCATCGTCCCAAGACTAGCCAGCACTCTCTGGGACGTTGGTTTTAAAATCAGAGTTCCCCCTCTCCTAGGAGAACTACTTGAACAGGCTAATAAGCTTCGTCTACCCGGGTTTAGAGTCAGAGTTTACCTTCTCTTAGATTGGCTGCCTACCAAGGCTAATGAGCCCATTCTGCCCGTCCAGTTATACCGCTGGGTACTCGGTCGCGCCTCACAGCAGGATCTGTGAGAACCAGGGGTTCCTAATAAAAGTGCTGCTGGGGACTCAATGTAGGAGAGGCCACTGGCAAGGAAATTCCTGAACGGCAAGCCGAACAGTGAATCCAGCGGAGATCTCTACACCTGGAAAGGTGACGCTATATTGGACGCTTCACTTTCCTTTAACGAGCGGGACGTACTTACCAGACCTCGCTATCCCCCCCCCCCCTCCCCACCTTATTTACATACACACACGCAGACAGTACATTAGTAACAGCAATTGTATGATAATGTATTTATATATACACGAGGCGTGTTCAGAAAGTAACTGCTGTTTCGGATTTTTTTTTAGTTTAGAAAAGTTCTGTACGTGGTATTATTTTTATCACTTTTGTATCTCTCTGTATTCTACTTTTCAACATAGTCTTCGCCATTGCTGAACCACTTATCGTAGCGGTGCAAGAGTTTTTTGGTGTACTTCTTATAGAAAGATGCCACCTGCGAAGTTGACCAATCCTTCACTGAATCTTTCAGTTCGTCAAAACTTTGGCCGACGAGAGACATTTTCATATGCAAATATAGATCAAAGTCGCAGAGTAGAGTCTTTGAAATATCAGGAAACTGCACAGAAAAAAAGAATTTTTTTTGCATTAAAAAATAGGGATTTAAAGACCGTATTTAACAGTCGGTAGGTGCTTTGTTTGTCCTAAACATTTTACAGTCTTTAGATTAACTTCAGGCATAAAACAAATATCACAAGATGTCGTATGTGTGATGGCAATGGATCAATTAATAAATTGCGCATGCGTGAAGCAATACTCTCGGACACACAAAATGATCATAGTGACTGGAAAGAACAGTTCTTGGAAAGGAGGGGAAAGGGGGGGGGGACGTGGTTGGTCAAGGTTCCTGGAATACGAAATAGGGACTGCCAGACACGACAACGGATATAAGACGTCACGGAAATGTTGAATTTTACCAATAGACGGGATGGATGGCGGCTGATAGAGATTCCTACAGACAGTCTGTCATGAGATCCACGACATGTTTCATGATGATGATGATGGTTATTACTCTATTCATCAGCTCTATAGACACAAACAAATCATTATTATTCTCCTGAGATTAGGTCACTGCAGACTTTTGAACAACATACATCAACTCAATAGATAGACAGACAGATATATATATAGATAGATACATAGATAGATAGATAGATAGATAGATAGATAGATAGATAGATAGATAGATAGATAGATAGATAGATAGATAGATATATAGATAGATTGACAGAAATGCACATAGGCCAACAGAAAGACAGACCGACAGACATATATATAGATAGATAGATAGATAGATAGATAGATAGATAGATAGATAGATAGATAGATAGATAGATAGATAGATAGATAGATAGATAGACAGGCAGATATATATATATATATATATAAATATATATATATATATATATATATGTGTGTGTGTATATACATAGACAGACAGACAGATAGTTAGACAGACAGACAGACAGATATATAGTAAGATATATATATATATATAGTAAGATAGTTAGATAGATAGATAGATAGATAGATAGATAGATAGATAGATAGATAGATAGATAGATAGATATATAGATAGATAGACAGACAGACAGATAGATAGAAAGGTAGATATATATATATTTATATATATATATATATATATATATATATATATATTTATATATATATATATATATATATATATTTATGTATAGATAGGCAGACAGACAGATGTATAGATAGCTAGATAGATAGAAAGATAGATAAATAGATAGATATATAGATGGATAAATAGATAGATAGATAGATAGATAGATAGATAGATAGATAGATAGATAGATAGATAGATAGATAGATAGATAGATAGATAGATAGATAGATAGATAGATTTCAGAGTCCAGAAAAATACATTTATCATGACTAATGTCAATAATAAACACACTGAGTTTCACTCATCAAGGAGAAGGAAATGCAATAAATGGATGCAAGTTTTATATTCTACCGTTTTATTTGACGAAAATAATGTCTGAACGGTTCCTTAGCCAAGAGACACATGACAAAAGTAGGTGTTTATCTTCGTTCATGTGACGATAATCCTTTTATGCTGAAAGTTTCCTATTTTTATTCGTCAATTTAGGAAGGTTTCTTGTTTTACTTGAGTTTATGAAATGTTCGTGTTCTCCTTCAGTTTATAAAATTGTACATGAAATTAGGTAAATTAGGAAAAAAAACACAGCAACAAATTTGTCGAAAGATGTGAAGTGCCGGTTAGGACAAGTTATGCAATTTCGGAGACAGCTGATGTGTCAATAACACAAAAATCGCAACCAGGGCACTGCATTCCATGCCACTCAAAGTAGGAAGTCTTAATGCTGGTGCAGAGCTCAGGGAAAGTCACGGCTAGACATGGCAAGACAAGGCAATGTTCAGAGGTTGTCTGTGAAAAGATAATTAGTGGACCTGAAATTCTTTTACACACAATTTATCTATTTATCTGTCTTTCTTTCTGTTAACCTACTTACCTATCTGTCTACCTAGCTACGTACCAACCTACCTACTTATCTACCTACCTACCTGCCTATCTATCTATCTATCTATCTATCTATCTATCTATCTATCTATCTATCTATCTATCTATCTATCTATCTATCTATCTATCTATCTATCTATCTATCTATCTATCTGTCTGTCTGTCTGTCTGTCTGTCTGTCTGTATGTCTATATGTCTGTATGTCTGTATGTCCGTCTACGTATTTGTATATCTGTCTATCTGACTGTCTGTCTGCCTGTCTTAGTACCAATTTAAAAATCATTTCAAATATTAAAGAATAGCTTTCAAAGGACGCCATCGTTTTATTTGTCAAGGTTCCTCTTAACATTATATATATCCCTGCACAGTACTTAGTTTTTTTTAATCATGAAACTCCAATTGACGAAGAACAGGTCTAACATTACCTCTGGATTTACTCTACCTAGCATTAGATTATTATGTTGATCGTGTCAGTAGAATGGATAGTAATCGCATTCTCAAACAGGTATTATATGGTGAACAGTACTGGGAAACGATCCCAAGGTTGACTTATCACGAGACAGAAAGTCACCTGAACGATCACGGAGAAATGCTCTCATATGGCGATGGAAACTGGAAAATGACAGTAGCAGATTGAGACACACGGAATTCTCAAATTCGCAAAGATGCCGATGTGTGTGAATAGTCTGAGAGAATTCATTGGGGAAAACGGGGAAAACGGCAAAGAAAGACTATCTTTGACCTACTCCTACTTGCTAACATGATCGTCTGCTAGACGAAAACGACCTTTAAAATGCTATTATCAAGTAGCTTTTAAGGAGTCAGGCATCCACGTGTTTGATGTGTGCTTTTAGTAGTAATGACTTTATGCAAGTAAGGTTGCCATCCCCATTAAAACCTATCGGATAAGGAACATTGGCACTCTTCGGAACCTCTGGGATTTCGAGTCTGCCGAGAGGCGATCAGTAGCGCCTAAGGACAATATATTAATAGTTTGCTGCTCAACAAATCTGTCCATCATTGCTAACTCTCAAACTGTACGCATCGACCTTTTGAGAATGAGGCGTTTGCTATTGCCACAAATACCCCTCCCTAGTAATAACCCTTATAAGCGTTGTTAACCGTACATTTACTATGTGAACCTCTTAATTTTGTCAACCGTACATTTACTATGTGAACCTCTTAATTTTGCCAACCGTACATTTACTATGTGAACCTCTTAATTTTGCCAACCGTATATTTACTATGTGAACCTCTTAAGTTTGTCAACCGTACATTTACTATGTGAACCTCTTAATGTTGCCAACCGTACATTTACTATGTGAAACTCTTAATGTTGTCAACCGTACATTTACTATGTGAACCTCTTAATTTTGTCAACCGTACATTTACTATGTGAACCTCTTAATTTTGCCAACCGTACATTTACTATGTGAACCTCTTAATTTTGCCAACCGTACATTTACTATATGAACCTCTTAATGTTGTCAACCGTACATTTACTATGTGAACCTCTTAATGTTGTCAACCGTACATTGTTGCTTTGACCCTTAATTAACTCGTGTCACTAATTAGATGACGAGGCTTTTGGCTACCTTCAGAAACTAGTTACTCCCGTCGTTTTCCCGCCCTTGGTTGAATTTCTGAACTCTGACATTCAAAGCCTTGAACATAAATCACATCGTGCCAACACCGGGTCACTGCCGTTGAAATGCTTTGTTTTAATTAGACAGGCGGATTCATATCCAGTGTGAAAAATAGATATGAATGAGATTCTGAAATCCCCATAAGACTTTTGCTGGATAATAGTCATACGATCGAAGAATCAATGATCACAAGGCTGGGGAAATGCGGAATCATACCCCAGTGGAGTAGACAGGGCAGTCTGTGAGGATGGATCAGGAGTGGTACAATTAGGTGGTCATTTAACAATTCGCGTTCATGCATTTTGCCATCTGATGAAAGAGGCTTAGAACATACATACCGAACAGAGTACTGTAATGTCGGATCATGCAAACTTTATTATCTAACTTAACATAACTACTTTTTAATGGTTTATAAGGCTTTGCAGAGTTTATAAACAGTGAGTTTATTGTACTGAACCTGATTTGGAAATAACTATGTGCATCCAATCTATTTTTGAATGCAATAACTGAGTGTGTTCACACTATTTCCTGTGGCAATGCCTTCCAAGCATTCACCGCTGTCTGACCAAAAAAGTATTTAAAATGTCCAATCTGGAACTTTCTTTAATTAATGTGTAGCTATGCTCACTTGTTCTAGCAGTCAGCTGAACTTTGAAAAATTTGCTAAAATCGAATGTATCCTTTTCATTGATTAACTTATACATCTGCAATTAAATCATTTTGAATTCTTTTCTTTTCTAAACACTGTAGGGCAGATGTTTCCGAACCTTTCCTCAACATCGTATTTCCGGAATACCCCTATCATTTTTGTCGCTCTTCTTTGTATCCTTTCCGTCATGTTTTTATCTCCTCTACTATTAGGAATCCACGCCGGTTCACACTACTCAAGTCTAGGTCTAACTAATACTTTATACATGTTTGACTATTACTTAATGCTCCTATGTTTAATGGTTTAAAAAAAATCATACCTAACAATGCATTTTCTTTATTTCCAGGAACCTAAACTGGCTCACCTACCTTACATACATTACCCCTATTATAACTCCTATGTCTGTTTCCTTTTCTATCTTTCTAATATATATATATATAAATATATATATATATATATTATTTAAGCGTTTCACTCAAAACCTTTCTGCTTCACGGGGAGTATATGTCTTTAACAAATCCGTCTCCAAATCACTTGCCCAATCGGCTGTGTTGACTCATTACCAATGTTCTCTGGGGTGTGTCATTATCCTTGCAGATAGAGAACGTCTTCTGTTTTCGATGGTTAAGGCATATTGTTATTTGTAGCTAACATGTGATTATCGCTATTTCTGAGTCTTAAGTATGTACAGAACGATGTTCGATAAGATGATGTCTTGTGGCGAATGTAGTAATAGTTGTTCATCGCACAGGTAGATGACAACATCGTTAACTTCATGTGGTGGTGTTCTGATACTGTGCCGTGCGCTGTACTTCGGTGGAGGAGTTGCACTGGACGTCAAAGTCAGTCTCTGGTCTTGAGTTATCTAAGGTTCATCCACCCCACGTAGTCAATGACGACTGGAGATATAACATAATGCGTTGGATAACATTAGTGTTCTAGTTTCTCGACACGCACAATGAGTTCCAACCGTGTTGCTGGAAGAAGCCTTTCTATCATGACCTTGTGATTTAACCAGTATAGTCAGTAGGGTCCATATCAGTAGGGTCCACATCAGTAGGGTTCACGTCAGAAGTGTCCACATCAGTGTCAGTAGGGTCCACGTCAGAAGTGTCAACGTCAGTAGTGTCCACATCAGTAGGGTCCACATCAGTAGGGTCCACATCAGTAGGGTCCACATCAGTAGGGTCAACGTGAATAGGGTCCACATCAGTGTCAGTAGGGTCCACGTCAGAAGGGTCTACGTCAGTAGGGTCTACATCAGTAGGGTGCACGTCAGTAGGGTCTACTTCAGTAGGGTCTACGTCATTAGGGCCCATGTCAGTAGGGTCCACGTCAGAAGGGTCTACGTCAGTAGGGTCTACGTCAGTAGGGTCTACGTCAGTAGGGTCCATGTCAGTAGGGTTTACTTCAGTAGGGTCTACGTCAGTAGGGTCTACTTCAGTAGGGTCTACGTCAGTAGGGTCTACGTCAGTAGGGTCTACGTCAGAAGGGTCCATGTTAATAGGATCCACGTCAGTAGGGTCCATGTCAGTAAGGCCCATTTCATTGTCAGTACGGTCCATGTCAGTGTCAGTAGGGTCAATGACAGTAGGGTCCATGTCAATAGGATCCATGTCAGTGTCAGTAGAGTCCACGCTTGTAGGGTCCATGTAAATATGATCCCTGTCAGTGTCAGTATGGTCCATGTCAGTGTCAGTAGGGTTTATGTCAGTGCCAGTAGGGTCCATGCCAGTGTCAGTAGAGTCCATGTCAGCAGGATCCATGTCAGTAGGATCCATGTCAGTGTCAGTAAGGTCCATGTCAGTAGGATCCATGTCAGTCGGGTCCATGTCAGTAGGATCCATGTCAGTGTCTGTAGGGTCCATGTCAGTAGGATCCATGTCAGTACGGTCCATGTCAGTAGGATCCATGTCAGTAGGGTCCATGTCAGTAGGATCCATGTCAGTAGAGTCCATGTCAGTGTCAGTAGAGTCCATGTCCGTAGGGTCAATGTCAGTGTCAGTAGTGTCCATGTCAGTGTCAGTAAGGTCCAAGTCAGTGTCAGTAGGGTTCATGTCAGTAGGATCCATGTCAATAGGATCCATGTCAGTATCAGTAGGGTCCATGTCAGTGTCAGTAGGATCTCTCATGCGCCACATTCCGCTCAAACCCAGTCTGATTCAAAGCTTTACACTCTGTGAATTTGCCTTTTGTTACCACTTTAAACATCCAATTAAAAGGTAGGCAGCGTGCAAGTAATTTTTAAAAAAATAGTCGTAACCCAGGCCTGACACTTTTGTGCAAAGCTAAGTAACACTTCACTCTGAACTGGGCTGTAATCCAAGAAACAATAACCATGGTACGACGGGGTAGCAAGCCCTATTCACATCCCTCCTTAGTCGCTTCTATCGAGATGCTTAAAAGGTACAGTGTTACTACTTTTATTCTCCTTTCGAACCCAGCCAACAAGTATACTAAAGAAACTGTACACTGGAAGAGTGAGACCAGTTCTCGAGTATGGCATTGCGGCATGGACAACAGCAGCAAAGGCGAACTTTGACAAAATTAGCAAACTCAAAAACCAAGCCATGAGAGTTATAACAGGAGGCATGAAGTCAACGCCAATTGTAGAGCTGGAAAAGATTACAAATCTGCAATCCATGACCGACAGAAGAGACTGCAAAGCCCATCAGCAAGCAGAAAAACTCAGAAGACTAACTGACCATCCAATGCATAAGAGACTAAATAATTTTTGAAATGGGAAACTAAAGCGGAGAAACTTTGCAGAAATAGCCAAAGCAAAGATGAACGAAGACCCTATGAACGCATTAACAACACCAAACCCCATCCCTACTGTACGCAAACCTACCTGAAGGCAGCATATATTTCCAGAGGTGGAAGAAAATATACCAGGTATTGGAAAAAAGAACAGCTAGACTGAAAAAGAAAGAAGAGACATAACACTGAGGTACATAACGAAAAACTACCCAAGCATGGACTGGACCCATGCATACACCGACGGCTCTGTAACAAACACGACACAGAACGGAGGGGCAGGGGTATTTCTGAGCCTACCAAATGGTAGGAAAACAACACTATCAGTGGTAATTGGAAAATACCTAAGCAATTTCAGAGCGGAGGCAGAGGCACTGAGAACTGCAGTAGAAGAAATGGTGACATGCAAAAGAAATGAAAGCCATATAGTCCTGCTTACAGATGCCCTGGCCGTAGTCACAGCACTAAAAAGCCAGAAAAATACTGAACTTAATGATTTAAGAGCAGTACTCTGTCAACTATGCCAGCAGTCCGCAACAAAAAGAGTAGTGGTACAGTGGGTTCCATCCCACTGTAACATCCAAGGCAACGAGGAGGCAGACAGACTGGCAAAAGAAGGTGCAAGACTACCACAACCAGATACTAGTGTGACATACGAAGAGTCAAAAAGGCTTATTAGAGCTAGATACATGACCAAATGGGAAACAGAACATACTGGCTACACAAAAAACGATGCCTATTAGCAGTTGAACAGAAGAGAGCAGGTCGTGGTCTTCAGACTTCGCACTGACCACAATAGACTGAGGTACCACCTATTCAATAAACTGAAGATAGGTGGCACGGACGAATGCTCGTGCGGTACTGGGTAAATGACCGCTGAACATCTGCTGCAAAACTGCCCGACATACGAGGACCAGAGAAAGCAGATGTGGCCATCACCAGTGGCAACACTAGACAAGCTCTATGGCAGTGTCGACAGCCTCAGGATGACAGCTGCTTTTTTCGAAAAAATAAAGGTTGACGTCTGACAGCGTACGAAGAAGAAGAAGAAGAAGAAGAAGAAGAAGAACACAGCCAACGCACGATTTTATATCTTCTTCCTCTAGTCTGTGCTTTCACTCCAGTCTAAATATAGCGCCCCCACAACGATTAACTCACTTTAGAAAGTCTGAACAAAACCAATGTGTTGGATTTTGCATTGGTGACTTCTGTAACAATGCTTTTACGCGATTAAGTTGCTAGTCCCATGAATAACTCTCTTTAGTAAGTATCTTACGACATGCACAGGGGTACTTCTTCCCTCACTTAAAAGGGACCTGGGGAGGGGCAAGGGGGAAGGGAGGAAGGGACCCTCTATGGGAATTAAATATCCTAGTCGATAAATGCGTAATATCAGTGTAATATAATCGAAGGACACAGTCCAGATCTGAGATAAACTAGATCTGCGTCGAGTATTAGACTCTAATTTCAAAACACAAATAATAATTTTTTAAATACCACGAATAAAATATATTGACTCACCTGACCCTCTAGTGGAATCCCAGTCTTGAGGATGATTTCTTCAGCCGGGGCAGCTAGTCCTGGTGAAATAATGAGAATACAATTCAGCGTCTATATACCCTTCTTCTTCCTCTTCTTCTTCTTTTTCTTCTTCTCCGTGAAAAGGATATGTTGGTGGCATAAGCACCCCAATGTGATAACCACGGAGAAAAAGAAGAAGAAGAAGAAGCAGCAGAAGAAGAAGAAAATAAAAAGCTCACTTGAAATCTATTTATTAGTCACAGGTAAGATAATTATAATGTAGAAGAAGCGCAGCAGAACATTGACCAACCCTTCCACATGGCCAAACAGGGCTTGAGATAAATGCCTCCAAAACTAAAACCATGGATCTGACAATCACAGGGACCTATGTTTAGCTTACGGGACAAGTGATACAGAAACTTTAATTTCATTTATTTAGGCAGTAACATGACGCACAATGTGGGTGCAACGAATAACATTATCACACATATACTAATGTTCGCTTAGACCCGTTTTGTCGGTCGGACACACCCATGACCCACTGCTGTGGCGAGATTACATGCCTCGTCCAGAGCGGAGGGGGAGGTTTATATTGCTGGAGCCATGTTGTGCGGGAACGGCCACTTCTGCGCCTCCAGCCAGCCGGACGAAAACTTTTGGCTCCGAAGAACAACATGTCTTGTATCTTGTGGGACGGGATTTCCTGGTCCAGCCGTAGAACATGACGGAGGAAAGAAACTCGGCGTCGGTCAAGTGTTTCTAAGATTTGGTGGAGACTTGTTTTAACAGAGACCTCCACGTTACGGATGTAGTTATGCCATAGATGTCCAGGATACCCTGCTGGTTGCGCATGTGGAAGGTCACAAGTCTCGATATGTTATGTTTCAGCAATGTCAAGATTTCGGAGCCGTAAAGCAGGACTGGGACCACGCAGGGCTGGGACCACGCAGGACTGGGACCACGCAGGACTGGTAGATGTGGATTTTTATCCCAAAGGCGATCTTACATACTTTCTTACATGTCTACACGGGACGTTACGTGCAGTTGGAAGCTTAAGTTGCTTTTCTTGTGCCAAGCGTGTTGCGTCGTTTGTTGTAAACGTGAACTGACGTAGGAGTTCTCTTATATCATATATCAATCTTTCACGCAGTCTTCTTTGTTCCTTGTAGTCAGATCGTCTTGCGCTGGTCTAGCGGGTCGTGAGTTTGGATTACAATCGTAACGTACCAAGCTCGAATCACGTCGTGCTCAATTTGACATATCAGGAGATGTCGTGGGTTTTTTAATGGTATGACCATTTCTTCCAGTCGACGAAGTCAGGATTCAACTTTAGAGCAACCGCAGGAGCTGCAGAGTTCGTGCTCTGCCGTCGACACTTTCAACAACACAATAGACAAATGGTTGCATCCAAGTGCAATGAAGTGGGGTTTATGAATCATTTCCCATTCCCAAGAGCTCAGTTTTAGTGTCGTATTGCATTCTTGTTAAATTAATGAACCTCATATTTTCTGTTTTGAAATATATTCAGCCCAAAGGGGAAACTCTCATGTCATCAATTCTCATTTATCTGTTCTGGTATAACCAACAATTTTTCCTAGACATTTCATTGCCCATATTGCAATTTTCTCGATCTGCTTCTTGTAAAAGGACATTTGATATTTTTAGCACATACTTTATATTAATATAGTGTTTATAAATTGTTATTATATTACCAAGCTGATACTCGAGCGTTTAAGCAGTAGTGGTAGTTGATACATCATATCAGAGACTTTACGGCATCTAGTTTGTCATTCTCGATCAAACCTACCATCTACTGTAAAAATACTTCACATGTATTTGAACTCTTTGGCCTGATTAAGTTAAATAATGGTTACATGTTTGTTAAGTGGAGCTTGTCTTCTGCTAATCTTCATAATTTCCTTCTTTGATGTGTTAATCTTCCTATTATATCTTTCATAGGCTGTACCGTGTGCATTCAAATGATTTTTCAGTCTATATTCGACCTTGTATATTAGGATTTGGTTGCATGCGAGGAGTAATTAATGCAATGTATTTGATTTCAGTTTCTTGTGTTGAATTTTACTTCTGTTATTTGCAATTAGGTTTGTTTTCGGTTTTTATTCTGTCCTCTTAAATGTTACAAAAACAATTGTGAAAATACACATCCTTGTCGTACTTCTGTAGTTGTTTCCAATCAACTGAGACTCACTTATTGTCTTTCTAATCGACATTCGTCTTGTGTTATCCAGAGTTTATTCCTATCAACTCTACAGAAAGCCTTCTCATAATCTATTAATATGTTTAAATCCTTGATATATTATATTGTTCGTTTGCGTAAATGTCTTAAGAAAAATGAGACATCAGTACGTCTCGTACTATAAAGGAATTCAAATTGACTTGTGCTAAACTGTGGTTCAACATATGGCTTTATTTTGTATTTTTAAAGTATTTGCGCATACATTTTACCTGCATGACTAAGATATGACGGATATGTCTCTGTATGTTCGTCTTCATCTGCGTTCGTTAACTAACTCTTGCTGCCAAATTCAGAACAGGTCTTTGCAAGCAGCAGGAAGTAGTCCGGAGAACGGATTGCGATGTGTCGCTAGTTTACAATTTGACTGCGATATTTGCACCTTTCGGTACGACACATCCGTCTTCGGCAGCGTCTCTGTATGTATCACAGTATTTATTCTTACAAATTGATATAATTGTAGCTTGTTTCCAATCATCTGGTACATTACCTTCTTTCCATGCTCTTGAAAAGATTCTCTCTAGCAACTTCATCCCTGGCTTCAACTGTTACGTCGTCGATACCCGGTGACCTGTTTTTATGGGTTTTCTTTATAACTCTTTCTATATCTGGAATCAATATATCAGATTCCAGATGATCATCGGTTCTTTAAATACACATTTAAGGGGACGGCGTGGCCTAGTGGTTAAGTGGCACGGCTCACAATCAGAAGGTTCAATCCCCATCACAGCACCGGCCGTTACCCCGGGGAAGCAAACCCTTAGAAAATGCAGGAGGAAGCAGGCCCTTACATAAAATGCATGCTGAAGTCGGATGCACTGGGCCGACAGGCGCAAAATAAAAACCACAGTGTAACGCACACACGCCTTGGGGATAGATAAATAAGGCGAACGCAAAAAAAAAAATAAAAAAATACACATTGATTGTCCATGCGAGACTGCTGGTTTGGCACGTTCTTGAAAGTTATCTTTCCATTGTTTTGTCTTACATATCTATCTATTAATGGACTTTGAGGGCCAAAGACAACGCATACGACAGAACTCATAATTTTCCAGTTTCTATAATCTTTAATCTTGCTAGTTCCATTGCCGTATGGCTGCACCTTCTCTGGTTATTGTTCTGCAAAGAGTCTCTGTTGGTCTACCCAGCTTCCTTTTGCTGCTAACTTTCCGCATAATCGCTTGTAACGGAAGTCTATACTTGTTCATCCGGATCACGAGCCCGGTGTACTTCCAATGTTTCTCCCTAATAACATTATAAACATCATTTTGGTTGGACTGTAATCATATTTGCTCATTAGCCAGGAATTCTTTCCAACCAATGCCCAATAGACGTCTAAGGTATTTATGTTCAAATGCATTCAAAATATTTTCAAGCGTCTTTGTCATTTTCCAGCCTTCACAACCATTTATGAACACTGAGATAAAGCTAGTGTTAACTTTCTTGACTTTGATAAGTTTACTCAATGATTTAGATTTACAAATGTGCGTTGATTGGTTAAGGCATTTGAATTCCAGGTAATTTAGGTGATAATTGTCTTTGTTGCATCCCTATTTGGCGTCATTTTACTGCCTATTGAGGTGACATTCTATCTGTACCACTTGATTATTGAGCTGAACATCGGTTTCCGGTCTGTGAGATTCGTGGCTTTAGTTTTGGAGGCATTCATCTTAATCCCTATCTGTTTGGCTATGTGGCAGAGTGTGTCTATCTTCTCCTTCGCTTCTTCTACATTAGACTTATTCAGGAATGCCATGTCGTTTTCAACATCCGGGCTATTAGAAAATATTTTTGTATTCAGAGAGTGGTGAATGCTTGGAATGCATTGCCACAGAATGTAGTGGAGGCAGGGGCAATTACTGCATTTAAGAATAGATTAAATGCGCATAGCTTTTATAGCAAGGTGATGTAAATGAAAACGGTTGTATACAGACTCTGCAGAGTCTTCTAAACCAGTATAAAGACGTTTAGTTAAGTCATCTTGGGGTTTTATCATCTTTCTACCTAATGCTGAACTGGCTGTTGCAGAAGATCGCACAAGCTAGTCTATCACTACTCCGAATAGCAGGGGGGAATGTAATGATTTCTTGTTTAACACCTGTTTAAATAGAAATCCATTCAGCCTTCTCGCACATACCACTGAACTTAGTATAGAATGCTTGTATGACCCTCACAAGCTTTGTTAGGAAGCCTCAGGTGATAAGAATGTTCCAACGTGATGGCCGGTGTAGACTATCGAATGTATTCAGAAAATCGATGAAGTTGACGATAAGTAATGATTGTATCGCTACGGACTTCTCTAGAATTATTCCCATTGTGAAGGTCTGGTCGATGCACGATCGCTCCTGCCAGACACCATCTTGCTCCTCCTGCAGTCGTTTGTCTACTGCCCCTCTGAGTATTCCTATCATCAAGGTACAAAGTAATTTCACTGGTGCAGCTGGTAACGTCCCGTTACCCCAACTGCTGTTGTCTTATAGGTCTCCCTTCTTTAGTATTTTCACAATCACGCGATCTTTCATTGCTGCTGTAGATTCTTTCCCGCTCAATAAATATTATTTTTTATTAATGGCTGAAAAATATTTGAAGTTGTCATCGCTTACCCTCATTATTGACTAGATACTATAAAATCCCTTTAGCGATTTTTGCATACGGATATTAGTTGTTCTCCAAATGTCTTTTATGATTCTTTGCTCCAATTTGCACTATTCGTCTGATACTTTGTCGTGCTGTCAGATAAGTAATATAATCCTAAAGCGTCTGGACGTTTACGATGTTTTGTAGAATTCATATTTAGTCTGAACTGATTCTTTAACTTAAGTATTTCACAAAGCTGTTGGTTTTCTCTTTTGTGGCCGTGTCTTCAGTTCTTAGTTTCATATTTCTTATTTAGTGGACCAGTCATGTTTGTTTTAACGAGCGTCAAATCACTGTATATGTTTTCCGTTTTTCTATTTAGTTTCTTTAAGATCTTTGTCATTTCGTGGCAAATTTCTTGACTAATAGCTTCCTGTTCTCGTTTTTGGTAGATTTGTTGACTTTTATTGGTTATCTCTTTTCTTATTTTTCCTCTGTGAAATTGTTTGTTTCATCACCACTGGTCGAAGATCAGTACCTATACAGACGTTGGGGATTACTCTAGTCATTTACATTTCTTCTTTGTTGCTGTTTTGCTAATATATAATTAATTTGTACTGTCCAATTATACAGGGGTCCGAAAGGGGAGAAAATAATATATATTCATTGGACGTTTCCAATTCTCATTCCGTCCAGATCAATTCATTGAATGTATGTTAAAGCCTTTGTATGACTTCATTTAGCGTAGTGGTAGAGCAACCGCTCTTCAAGTCGAATCCAACTATCGGTACGCTTCAGTCGACCCATCTGTAAATGGGTATCTGGCATACGACTAGGGAGGTAAAAGGCAACAATGACAGAAACTGGCCACCCTACCTCATGTAGGCTGTGGCTCAGTATACTGGATTCTCTAACAACTTTTTTCAACGCCAGTAGTGTAACTACAATGGGACAAACCTTTGCTTAGTTTACCAAAGTATCTAACAAAATTCCTTCTCCGACAGTAGTGTAACTACTTTGGGACAGACCTTTAATAACTAGTGTTATTGTCGTAATTTAAAAAAAAAAAAAATTTTTGCGTTCGCCTCATTTCTCTAATCCCCAAGGCGTTACACTGTGGTTTTTATTTTGCGCCTGTCGGCCCAGTGCATCCGACTTCAGCATGATTGTAGCAATAATAAACTGCTTGTCGGCTTGATATGACAATTACTGCTGCCTTGCCGGATACCTGTTTACAGTAAAAGCTTCGGGAGTAAAACCTGAGGAAAATCTGCATTTTGCGCTATCAACAGTCGTCTCGATTTATGTCTTGCCATTGATCCAACATAGCTCTGGATCAGCGAGTAAGGTTGATGCCCAGCGTAGTTTTTTTTTTTACCTACTATAATCTAAATACAACGCAAGTTACATCATCAAGACAAAACCGTCTGTTGATTTAGCCATTGGGACGATGAGGCTAACGTCTGGTCAGGCAATACTCGCTGATCAAACAATGTTAGCCAGGGTCAAGAGAAATATACTGGCCAAAACCCTCACCTGACGGGACGATGAGGCTAACGTCTGGTCAGGCAAAACTCGCTGATCAAACAATGTTAGCCAGGGTCAAGAGAAATATACTGGCCAAAACCCTCACCTGACGGGACGATGAGGCTAAAGTCTGGTCAGGCAAAACTCGCTGATCAAACAATGTTAGCCAGGGTCAAGAGAAATATACTGGCCAAAACCCTCACCTGACGGGACGATGAGGCTAACGTCTGGTCAGGCAAAACTCGCTGATCAAACAATGTTAGCCAGGGTCAAGAGAAATATACTGGCCAAAACCCTCACCTGACGGGACGATGAGGCTAACGTCTGGTCAGGCAAAACTCGCTGATCAAACAATGTTAGCCAGGGTCAAGAGAAATATACTGGCCAAAACCCTCACTTGACGGGACGATGAGGCTAACGTCTGGTCAGGCAAAACTCGCTGATCAAACAATGTTAGCCAGGGTCAAGAGAAATATACTGGCCAAAACCCTCACCAGACGGGACGATGAGGCTAACGTCTGGTCAGGCAAAACTCGCTGATCAAACAATGTTAGCCAGGGTCAAGAGAAATATACTGGCCAAAACCCTCACCTGACGGGACGATGAGGCTAACGTCTGGTCAGGCAAAACTCGCTGATCAAACAATGTTAGCCAGGGTCAAGAGAAATATACTGGCCAAAACCCTCACCTGACGGGACGATGAGGCTAACGTCTGGTCAGGCAAAACTCGCTGATCAAACAATGTTAGCCAGGGTCAAGAGAAATATACTGGCCAAAACCCTCACCAGACCTCCTTGTTGGTCGTCCTGGAAACGGGCTGTTGACAACAGTCTGGTTAACAAGGTGAGGTACGATATGATCCCCGTAGTAGTGAGCGACACGCAGATGAAGCCAAGCATTGCACATACGCCTGAAGGACTCCGGTCCACTTCATCAGCCCGCTCCGGATGTCAGGGAAGCTACTACATTATGTCACAAGTTCCGTCGTGGGAGGGAGGGGTGGGGGAAGGGGGAGGAGGGGTATGGATCCAAATTGCAACAAAAATGATGATCCGTCTATACTGACAATGACATTAGGGCAAACCGTCCAAAACAAACAGAAAATCTTACGAGATACGGTAAATATATCAAGCCTGTTTGAAAGGACATAATTGTGTGGTTTGCTGGCTTTTTTTGTTGTCTGGATAAGTTTAAATACAAGTGGGATAACTGCATTCACGCGATGTACGTAACATTGTCAACAAATGGCTTTTTCAATTACGCGCTGTAATGTAGGAGAGAGATGAGTAATGTGAGAAAGACAGGAACAAGTTCTTTAAAAGAAAGTGTTAGAGAGAGAAAGATGGACAGAAATGCGGGAGAGTGAGAGAATAAGAGAATAAGAGAGAGAGAAAGAAACATTGTTAAAGCAGACAGGATATTTTTGTAATCGTTATACACCAGAGGGAGAAGATAGAACCAGCTCCCGGACCCTATGGGGATAAAACAATACAAAAAAAGCTGGCGCGCTGGGGAAGTAGAAAGAATCCATTTATGACGGATTAGGAACTAAGAACTTTCGATTTTACAAGCTTTTGATAAAATTCTTGTAGAATTGAATGACACAGACACCCGGGCTCACACAGATGAAGAAAGATAATGACCCTTTCCATAATATCAGTATTATTTTGTATTTATTTTAAGTTTACACCAGATGTCGCAACAACGAGGTGGGTTAAACCGTTTCACATGCCCGCACCGTGTGTGATGTCACAAGGTCCAGTCAACAGTAACATATGTTTTACATTAAAGGCATTATAGTACGGAAGCGAACACAGATACGCTAGTTTGGTCAGGCACAACATACTGACCAGGACATCGTCTCAGGGTCAGCCACAACATACTGACCAGGACATCGTCTCAAGGTCAGCGAGAACATAATGACCAGGACATCGTCTCAGAGTTAGCCACAACATACTGACCAGGACATCGTCTCAGAGTTAGCAACAACATACTGACCAGGACATCGTCTCAGAGTCAGCCACAACATACTGACCAGGACATCGTCTATGAGTTAGCAACAACATACTGACCAGGACATCGTCTCAGGGTCAGCCACAACATACTGACCAGGACATCGTCTCAGAGTTAGCCACAACATACTGACCAGGACATCGTCTCAGGGTCAGCCACAACATACTGACCAGGACATCGTCTCAGAGTTAGCCACAACATACTGACCAGGACATCGTCTCAGAGTTAGCCACAACATACTGACCATGACATCGTCTCAGAGTTAGCCACAACATACTGACTAAGACCACTACCTTCCATCTACCTTCCCATATAATCAGGCTTCAATGCAGTCTGGCTGACGATCTATGGATCGACGTGATCCCTGCAGTAAATCTACTCATTTTGGGCACTCTAAACAATAACTACACATAATCACCATCGTCACTCATTATTTGGCTCCAAAATGAAGCACATGTCACAACTGCGTGGGGCCTATTATCAGAGAAGACTGTTTTCGAGCTTCTGCGATTATTTACATTGTTACTTCAACGTGAACACATGTTGTAACTCTCGCTGGCTCCTTAAGGTAATGTCATTTTCCCCGCTTTATCTTGGTCGATTACAAGGGCACTCTATACATGACATAATCTAGATGTTACTGTGGTGTCGCTATTAAGTTACCAGATGAAACATGCCACAAAATCAGGGGCGAGGAGTGAAACATCAACTGCAACATACGGATATCTGGTTGATTGAAAGTAGCGATTACTCTCCCTTTGTTTATTTATGGACGTAAATACGTTATGTGGCATTTTACAGTTGTTTATGCGCCTTTCAGTCTGGCTCACCCGCTGTCAGCAAATCAGATATTTAGGGTAACTATCACTATCTCTAGACTTTCCATAGTCTACATGTAAAGTACTAGTTGGTTTTGAGTCTTCCTATAGTTGGTTTTTCGGTTGATAATGTGCGCCCTGAAAAGGACGAAACTTGTGGTAGAATGTTATAGTTTTCCTGACATGCCGCCGAGCGTGCTGATGAAGTCGACCGGGGTCCTCCAGGTGGTTGTGCAATGCTTGTCTTAATCTGCGTGTCACTTACTACTACGGGGATCACGTCGAACCTCATCTTGTTAACCAGACTTTTGTCCTCGACAACAGCCCGTTTCCATGACGACCAACGAGGAGGTCAGGAGAGGGTCTTGCCAGTATATTTCTCCTGACCCTGACATTGTTTGATTAGTGCGTTTTGCCTGACCAGACGTTAGCCTCATCGTCCCGTCAGGAGTGGGTCTTGCCAGTATATTTCTCCTAACCTTGACATTGTTTGATTAGTGCGTTTTGCCTGACCAGACGTTAGCCTCATCGTCCTGTCAGGAGAAGGTCTTGCCAGTATATTTCTCCTGACCTTGACATTGTTTGATTAGTGTGTTTTGCCTGACCAGACGTTAGCCTCATCGTCCCGTCAGGAGAGGGTCTTGCCAGTATATTTCTCCTGACCTTGACATTGTTTGATTAGTGCGTTTTGCCTGACTAGACGTTAGCCTCATTGTCCCGTCAGGAGAGGGTCTTGCCAGTATATTTCTCCTGACCCTGACATTGTTTGATTAGTGCGTTTTGCCTGACCAGACGTTAGCCTCATCGTCTCGTCAGGAGTGGGTCTTGCCAGTATATTTCTCCTGACCTTGACATTGTTTGATTAGTGCGTTTTGCCTGACCAGACGTTAGCCTCATCGTCCTGTCAGGAGAAGGTCTTGCCAGTATATTTCTCCTGACCTTGACATTGTTTGATTAGTGTGTTTTGCCTGACCAGACGTTAGCCTCATCGTCCCGTCAGGAGAGGGTCTTGCCAGTATATTTCTCCTGACCTTGACATTGTTTGATTAGTGCGTTTTGCCTGACTAGACGTTAGCCTCATCGTCCCGTCAGGAGAGGGTCTTGCCAGTATATTTCTCCTGACCCTGACATTGTTTGATTAGTGCGTTTTGCCTGACCAGACGTTAGCCTCATCGTCCCTCTTTCTGTAGATTCTTCCTTTAGAGAAGCTGCCATCCCTTCCTATAGAGAAGCTGCCATCCCTTCCTATAGAGAAGCTGCCATCCCTTCCTATAGAGAAGCTGCCATCCCTTCCTATAGAGAAGCTGCCCTCCCTTCCTATAGAGAAGCTGCCATCCCTTCCTATAGAGAAGCTGCCATCCCTTCCTATAGAGAAGCTGCCATCCCTTCCTATAGAGAAGCTGCCATCCCTTCCTATAGAGAAGCTGCCATCCCTTCCTATAGAGA